>VZQC01013030.1:0-10985 GCA_009823505.1 Rhizomys pruinosus | reverse complement strand
GTGTGTATAGGTTCAATTGTAGATGTGTCTCCCAGGAATGGAGATTTTTTTTGATATATATGTTCTGTGTTTGACCAGTTGTTGGATTCTGCAGAAGGCTGCGTCTTTTGGAAAGTGTAGCTGTTTTGATGAGCAGGGTGTGATATGACCCTCAATTCTCACCATTAATGCTTCAGTACACAACAGAGTGTGATGCAAACAGAAGACCACAACTAGTCAACTTTCAAAAATGGGAGCCTCCAGAATGTGTATCCCTGGATGCAACCCCTGTATTAAAACTCACCTATGCATGGCTCCCAGATGACTGCAGAACAGAGGGCAGAAATATTGTAAAGTCCAGGGCTGATGCTTTACCATACGGAATTAGTGACTTACAATCACCTGTGAACTTTCACACTTAAAGCATCAAGCAATGTAAGCATCAGACACAGGACCCATGCCAACATGGACTACGTCTCAGAGTGGAGCAAGAGAAATGGGTGGGGAACTGACCCTAGATTGAGACCTAGAAGAGACTGAGTACTGTTGGGTAAGGAAGAGTATGCCTTTCCTAGGATTCCTATGTATGCTTACTAGACTCAAGAGGATCTATTTGCACAGAAGGACATCTGGGTTTGGGAGTTTGACTGAATAAGGCTTAATATCAGATGTTGTAATGTGTGAGTTCTGATGAAGGATTGGGGCATGGAGGGGACTGGGTTTGATTGGGTACCATTGTATAAGTTGCACAAATGCTCAATAACAACAAAAAAAAAGTCTATGTGGATGAGGTCATTGCTGAGAGCCTGGAACCCTTGATATCCAGAGAGAAGAATGTAAAAAGACCCTTTTATACTTCAAGAAAAAAAGTCTGGAATTCCTAAAGATGGTTATATATTACCAAAAATTATAGATATGATTTTTGGGGTCTTTTTGAGACAGGGTTTCCTGCTGTCCTGGAACACACAGAGATCCACCTAAACTCATTGAGACACCTCTGTCTCTGCTTCTAGAGTGCTGGGATTTAAGGCTTGTGCCACCATGCCTAGCCCATAGATATGATTTTTATAAGATGAAAAAGCATTGTAAATATTAACTATTTTATAATCCCTATGATTTTGTTAATCTGAGAAGATTAGTACTTAAAATAACAAATATACCAAGCACTTTCTGTTTCATTACTANATGAAATGCACAAAGCATCAATAAAAACTAATTTAAAAAAAATAAAAAAAATAAAATTGAGCTTTTGTACTTTTCAAATGTAGACCCTCTCCCCTATCCAGGGCCTCACCCTGACAGACCCAGACATGATGCTTCTCATTGCTTTTGAAATAGTGTGGAAGACAAGAAAACATACTTTCAAGCCAAGGTCATGTATCTGGCTGGATGCCAAAGGGCAGTTTCTCTAATATTTGCATAGATTTCAGAATTCTATATTAAATATCACGATTGTTAAATCTTTATATGAAACTATTATAACGAAGAAGCAGTTTAAATAGAAATTCTTAGAGATGGTAATGTGAGGCCATTATTATTACTGTTATAATAAGTTTAAGAATAAGGGAAATACTAAATGATTTCTTGATTATTCAAAGACAGTCAGGCAGAGATACCCAAAGGCTTCTTGGAAATTTCACTAGTAGCACTATATCCTCTCCCAACCCACATTGATTACTTAAAACACAGTCTCTTGAAGTGCTTGCTTGCTGAGACTTTTCTGAAATCTCTATTTCCTACTCTTCTCAGTTTTTGTACTTGCACTGTTCCAGACAATGTTTGACTAGAAGTCTCTCTCTAGAGCCTTAGTGCTATGAACATGAAACGTTCTGCTCTTTAAATAGCCCTGCGAATGTGTGTCATCTCAGCAATTTGTGAAGCACTTACAAGTGAGCATTTGCCTTCTTGCTTAACTTAAATGTGGGACATGATGGAAAGTAGTACAAGGAGTTGTAGAAATGTGCTTCTGGAAATATACCTTATTCAGAAATGTATACATCTGTTTACTTTGGAAATGTCCATAGAAATGTAGAAATCATGTTTGTTCTTAAAAGTTAAAAGGAGAGGTATTAAATGAAAGTTATTAATCTAAGCGAAGACTAGATCACAAAAACATGAACCCCAAGGAAAACACATTAAAATGAAAGTTATTTATTACTGTGAATATGAAAATCCCATTTCAATTTATATGTGTCAAAGTGAAAAATAGTCCCATCATAAAGTTCACTTTCATTTTGACATTTGAATAATGTCATTAATTTTCTGTGTGTAGTGTCTGAGACTTCAGGAAATAGATGAAATATATCTAGGGACTATATTAGGCAATTATTATAATTCTATATTACTTTTTATTCCAACTTAATTTTAAATATCTTATCTGTATTATTTCTGCATGTTTCTTCATTTTACTTCTCAGCTATATAGCTAAAGCAACTTGATAGTGAAAACAACTGACAAAACCGGCTTTGTCATAAACTATATAATTTATAATGAGGCACATATCTGTGATTTGTAGTTTAGTTTCTTTATGTTTATTTGAGATTATAGTAGTCCTCACATAGTATGTATATAGGAGCGCCCAGGTTGCCCTTAGGAGAATCACAGTACATTCCCCTGACTCAGTTAACGCTGGTGCCTAAGAAGATTTACAGGTGGGTTACACTCACCCATGCGTCTATATAGGTAGAGGAATAACTTTTATACATATATAAGTACATGAAATTTATATAGTATAGGGTAGGTTTCGCTTGTGGTGATTCGCTGTGTGTGGATAGTGTGTCGCTGCTGCTGCTGTGTGCATTGCGTGGTGTGATGTGGTGTGTTGTGATGTTTAGAATTCTTCATTTATGAATTCACCTGAAAAGATATTGCGCTTTGGTTTTCATGCAGTTGGAGTGTATACTTCAGACTTGCTCTCTTGGGATCTTGGTTATCTCTGTGTAGCAATCATATGGAGGGTTCAGATATGAATAGGTGGGATACCATGAGCTGGCCTCTTATTAAAAACTTCTGAAGTAATTGAGTTTCAATGTCAGGGTTCAACGGTTAAGGTAGAAGTAGCAGAAGTAAAGGCTAGATAGGACTGACCATTAATCATTGCCGTTACTCACACTTACCCATTGCTTGAATTTTAATGTATAATTTAATGAGGAGTTTCCTCTCTATCATTGCAAAGACTCAATAATAATCATTATTTAGACCCTCTCTAAAACATAAGCCATTCTCTACCCCCAATTTGACTACTACACAGTAGATTTCATGCATTCTACATATATGTTAAGGCCTTATGAGTCAAGTATGTGTCCACAGATGTCCGCAGTGAAAGCTACACTCCGTTCGAGTTTACTCAGGACTAAATCTAGTCACAATGCACGTTAACTGCAGTTATCAATAAACTAATTCAACCATCTCATCCCGCTGTAATATCAGATAATATAATTAGATAATTTAATATATGCAAGCTAGGGAGGAATTGCACATGTGGGTTTCCCTGTCCATTGCCCCAGGGTACTTACCAGTTTCTGTGTTGTTTTAGTCATGACTGAGTCTACGCTGTGAGCATTGTGCATGAAGGAGCCTAATAAACAGAACTTTGTTTTATTTTGTTGTTTGTTAATAGTTTGTTTTATTGTGTTTTTAGTCTCAGGTTATTATATATTTCTTGTGTGTGATTATTTAGAATGTAACTTAGTTCTGCATGCAGGTTGATGCACCCTTGTCGTGCAATGCAACGGAGTTCAGAAGAGGGTCTTCGCAATTAGAGATTCTCCAACTGGAACTAGGATGATTTTACTTCGCATGGAAATTGGAGTTTCAGACGGTTTTTTTTTTTTTTTAGCCACCATGTGGGTGTTTGGGTGTTGGGGATCGAACCCCGGGTCCTCTGTAAAGTGAGCGTTTGTGGTCGGGCTGCTCTCTCCCCGCTTAGAATTAACCAGGGACCATCTCTCAGCAGACCTTAATACTTATCCATTGTTTAAGGGTTCTCAATAATACAGCCAAAGTTCGCAGAGGCCTAGAATATATCTGTTTCAAATGCTTTCATACACCAACCCATCGGCCTCTCACAATCTTTCTGTACTATATCTTCTACAATGGACTCGCAGACCCAGGTGTGTAGGCGGAGATCTAAATATGAGAGTATCAAGGAGACTTCATGTAATAGAATACCTGGTGGCAGTAAGGATTCCCGTGGCATTATTCTTTACACTGGATTTGGTGATTTGTGGCAAGGCCTGGTTTTCTTTGTGTTGACACCTTTAAGTTCCAATATGGAGGCCTCGGGATTTGGTATTAGGAGCCACAAATAAGAGGAATCCATCTATATTTACCTCACTGTCCAACTTGCAACTTCATCTGTTTTCACCCTAATCCACCTACATCCTTAACAAGGTTGAATCCACCCATTCAGAGCTTTAATCTTGTTTTGACGGTGTTCCAACAATAGATTCAGTGTCACTTTGGTATAGGGCTGGGCCTCTCTTAGGCAAATATTCTCTGTGTGCTCGATCAGCATTGTAGTTCAATTACACATCTAGTATCAGGTCTGGCATTTTGGAAAAAACGCATCTTACATAATCTTTATTATCCCCCTCTCTGCTTAGTTTCTCTAATACAGGGTGTGACTTTAGTATTGACAACTTTAATCATCTGTAACTGTCTCTCTTAATATTACAAGACGAGCGACTAAAGGTAGTAAAATAAAGGAGTTCAAAGGGATTTCTATCCTCATATTTTATGTAAGTTGATAAATATAATAAAGAAAGAAATTAAATTTTTCGAATTCTCTTCCTGAGAGATCATGACTAGAAGATAGACAGGTTTTATCAGGCTACAACTATTTCGCACCTTATCTCTCCAGCAACATATAATATGGCTATAGATTATGGTTCATTCTGGATTCCCGAGTTACAACACTTTTCCGACAAAATTGGGTTTTTCACCTTTTCACTATAGAGTAAGTCTATTAGGGTACATAAGGGTCCAATTTACAACACTAGGAATGGAATTTTTGAATTAGATACCCGCCACACAGTAAAAGAAGGAGCCTGCTAGACTCCTATACTAATATAGAAATTTCTAACCTTTAAATAGAATAAAGACTTAGAAACACTTACCCCAATTAAGACCAATTCACAGCATTCGCCAAAAATTAGCATTTAAATGAAAAAAGATAACAATTAAAGGCCCTAATAACTGGGATTGAATTCTAGCAATTAACCAGAATTAATATATTTCATTACTTTTTATGAAACAGAAAAAGCAAATTTAGACTATACTTAACAATAATAATGAGATTAAAGGAAAACCCTTTCTTATACAGAACAAAGGTATTTAATGACTCTCACAATGGCAAGCCAATAGGAATTTTGGATTTTGTTTCAATTTCAACGCTCACCACTAGGCGACAATGTAAAAACTATAAAAATTGTTTTATCAAAGATATAATCTAATATTAGCTGATCACTAAGAATGATTGCCTGTGAGTATACAATAGTGGATTGTTTAGTGTTGTGTTGCACAATTAATCATGGGTTATGGGCCATAGACTTTAACATTCTGAAGGAATGAAAACACTGGTTCGAAGCGGCATCCTCTTCAGGGGGAAAAGAGCCAAATAGACAAAATACCAGGCAGATGTCCCCATAGTAGACAAACATCCCAATTAAAAAGGTCAGAGTCTCACCAAAACAGAAGCATCCTTGCGCAGCGAGAAAGTAGACTAAGTTTTGCTTTTCATTCGTCCACTCTGTTCTTTAAATTAGTGGAAAATATCATCTGTGCCCCCCATTTTTTTCTCTAAGGACACTAAAATTAGGCACTACATTTAGCGGAAGAGGGACATGGTAGAAACACGTAAGGGCTGCGAATTGGGGTGAATGGTTGAAACTACAAACACATGGAGAGATGAGCATCCATAGACCTTATGGATGCTTAAATTTGAATGATCAAACTTGTTTTGTACAAATACAAACAAGCCCGTGGGCCATTTGGGCTGTGAATTGGTGTTGAGAATTCGAGCGGCGAACCAACTCTTTGGCGGCCCTTTCTTTGTGGGTTTTGGGCACAACTGCTTGGCAAATTGGATGATGGGTTAACCAACAGAGATCCCTGTGGTCTGAAGATGCTTGTACTCAACCTACTGATTCTATTACCCTTTATTGTAAACAAAAGGTGCACATAAAATGAAATAAGTAAACATGAAAAACAAAAACATCAATTAAAAATCAATAATAAATTTTAAATAGGATGATAAACTAAAAGTAAAACTAAATTTTGTAAAATAAGGAAAAATCTCTTTTTTTAGGGCTTACAGATGGAAAAATTAACAGTTACATGAATTTTGTGGTAATCAATCATCGCAGAATTGGGTCGATCATCTGGAAGTTTCAAACTAATATATGTAATGTATTTGGCCAATCCATCGTGGAGGTAAATTATTATCGGATTAATACAGGCAGTTGGAAAATTTCTCTCAGTTCTAGCACGTTTACACGGTGACCCTCTAAGGAGTGAACTCATGGCAATCATGGAAACCTAATGCGTGAGATACTCTCACTCCAAGGCTAAATCGATTCTGCAATAGAGCTGGTAATTTCTGTACCCCATGGACATTGTTATAAATATAGACTGTGCTGCAATGGCACAAGTTAGCTTCAGCAAAGCGAAACAATCACACATTCTAGGGAGTGAAAAAGTGGGGTGGGGCAAAAAGATAGGATCGTACATGTGCCTGCACATCAAGAATTACCTTTAGCGCCTTTAGTCCCATATGTAAATTTATGGTGAGCAAGAAACTCTGGGGTATTAAAATAATCGAAATGAATGTTTCAATGAACAGAATTATCACAGAAATAGGGAAAACAATGCGAAAAGAGAAAGAATGAGAAAAAATTATGAAAGAAACTTGTGAGGAGTCTAATCAAACATCAGGTTATACCATCAAAACAAAGGGTTTGAAATTTACAGAGATTATAACATAGGTTTTGTTATCAGAGTAACATATATGGCACTTCACAGTGCTGGGTGGTGGTAGATGAAACAGCAATACTTAAAACAGTTGGAATCGGAGAATTCAAGAAAAAAAATGAAACACAAATGGCTAAGAAAATAAAAATAAAAAAAATAATAAATAATTAAAATAATCATCTTTTTCTTTAATTTTTAATAAATAATTTTATTGATGTCTTGTGGGATTTTATTGTATATCATTCTGGGAAAGCATATCCATACCACTTCCTCACTTCCACCCTTATCTTATCATCTCCCAGTATTCACGGGCACTAAACTATGTTATTTATTAATTTCTCTCTTTAGAACTATTAGAATTTGATAAGCTCACATGCACTTTCAAGAGCACATCGTTCTTTTGTGTGCATGGGGTGTTGCGAAATAACCTTTGTCATTGTGAGGAAAGGTTGAGCTTGGGAAGGAGGAAACAATGCTGTCCCACCGGGTCACCACAATTAAATTGAAAGTGTTCTCTGTCCCTCTCTCTAGATGTGTCAATATGTCTGAGATCCTCCACAGCGTGAATCTTGGAGCTTCCGGTTCCATACCGTGTCTTCTTCATCTTTGCTGGAATTTTGGTTCTGATGCGGCTTGTTTTTTGCACGTGTCTTGATCATATTGGCGTAGTCGGACAAGTCTTACTGCAGGGGTGGGCTTTATAATCGGACCATCCTGATTCTGTCCTATACGTTCAACTAAAAACATGATAGTTAAGGGGGAGATGGGTGGAACAGGAATGAAAGCAAGTATGTGATACACACTCAGCGGGATATGATTGTAAACTGAGGATGGTTCGCACGCCACAAGTCTTACAAGTATTTCCGTATGTGAAAAATGGTATCAAATATGCGCAAAAACCATCAAGAGGGCGTACCCAATCAGATAATTACTCTCAGATTGGGCTACTAAACAATCTTTACCGGATCGATAATCTTCCTCAATAGAGCAGGGTGAGGTGCACTAGTTAAAAGACATTCTGGATAAGGAATAAAGGGAGCGATAATCACCATGGTGGTAAAACAAAAATGCTTCAGGCTAGTTGAATATAGGTAAGAAGTCTTTCAATGGTGCTCTTCGAATTTTATTTACATACAGGAGGTTGAAACCCCTTCTCTGTTGAGAAGTTTAAATATTATCATTTATGGACTATTAGCCGATCTTTATTGATCCCGAGATATTTTTTATACAAGGTTAAGACCTACTTCCTTTTCATTAGGTACTCGTCAAGGGCGAACGCTATTTGCATAGTCAGCAACTTGTAATCAAGGGACAATAGCTATATACGTATTATTATTTAAGATATATTTTTATAACCCAAAAGATAGGATTCATCCACTTATCAGACGACACTGTGGGCCTTTTTCCTAAACGCTCATTTATTGGTACCGTAATGCCTAAAACAGTTCCTTTAACCCATTATGGGCTACTAATCTTCATGAAGTCAAGGTCTTAAGTGTTGTTTTTCAAATATCAGAAGATAGAGATTAGATATATTACACATATAATATATATAGATATATTTGGACAAAACAATCTTAAGATACAGAAGAATATCTCCGTAAGGCAAGCTGTATATTCTCTCGATAAGATCTCAGCATATAATCCTGGGTAATGTGCATATATATATACTTTTCCTTTAATTGGCATATGATAGCCGGTTTCCAAATAGGAAATTTTTAAAGAAAACATTTAATGCGCTATTCACACAATCCATTAAAACCCTTGTTGTCTTTCCGTGTATTGATCTCTCCCAACAAATAGATACTTTATAAGCGCCAAGAAAAGCTTATGCAGTAGATCTTCTAGGCAAATCCAGTCCATCTTAAATCAAAGTTTATTTGGTGGGTAGTCACACAAAATTAGAGAGCAAAGTTAATAGTTCATTTTTGTTTAGGTCTATGCCACTTAAACCATTTGGTCAGCATTAAAGGGTATGCAGTCCATCACCTCGAAACAATAAAATTCTTTTTGTTTTCTCTAGTGAATTCCCCATTTACAGTTCAACACACATTTAAACCTTACATTCTTATTTATTTAGATAGATCCTAGAAGATAAAGAAATGTAGGAGTAGGGAGGTAGAATTAAAAGCATGAGGGGACTTAGATGTTAAGATATGATTTTTTAAAAAAGGTGGGTGCTAACATATTCACTAGTAAAATATAAATATTATGGAACAATCGTTCCAGATGGGATCTTTACAACATGATGGAATAACATATTCCCCAGTTCAAAAAACTACACCCATACGGATTTCTTTCCACTGTATGCCTCTCTTATCATTTTTGGCGGCGCCCTTTCACACTCTATATTTCCTGACTAAACATTTCCCTCATGCTTTAGGATTGGGTGTCCATTCTCTTCCAAAATGATCCATCCTATGAACCCGATTCAAACTCAGAATCAGCCTCTAATAGCTAGAGGACATTTACAGGGCAGGTGATAACTTGAGGAGCAAGGTGACTAGGGCCTCCATTGAGTGAGCCGTTATCCCTGTTCTGGATGATTGTTTTTGTTCTCTATTAACCAGGCCATTTAGGCCTGAGATTGGCCTTCCATTTGTTGCTATCTGGTTTTTTCGTTAAAGAGCCCTAAAATGAATCATTACCACGGTGGTAAACCATACCAAAATTGATGGGGATGGCTATTCGATATCAGATTATCTAGTTCACTCCTAATTCCAGTGTGCATACTAGTTCCTTCGCGCCCATTTGCTGACGAGCAGGCGATCAGAGCTGCGCTTCTGCCCCCAGGAAACAGGCGGGCTGTAAGCCATGTGCCTTCCCTCCATTTGCATCAGAGCCACTAGTCAGCTGATATGTAATATCTTTGCCCAAAGGGTGATAATAGTGGGTCATAGAAGACGTGGTCTTTTGGCGCTTGCCCAAATTTACCTTCGTTGGCGCGGGATAGCTTATCGGTGATACACGTAAGTGAGTGCCCATCATGGGCTTCGAAGATTATGAGAATGGTAGTCGGGCACAATGACAGCAAATACTGTAACAAGGAGAGTTTGTGGTCATGTGAGGGCCTGGTCGCTGAGCGGGAATTGGGTGGGACCCAACGGACCTGGGGTTCAGCCAGTGCACTCAGCCTAGAGAAGTAAGGTATGGGATGCAGCAAGTAGGGCGCCCTCTAGGTGGTCCGCCCCTCACTATACACTACGGCATTGCCCTTCGAATTTCGCCACAAACTTTTCGGCCTGCTCAGTGTCAAGTCATTCTCAGCAATACGATTCATTTTTAATACTTAAGCATACTTTTTCCACTGGGAGTAATTGGAGCAACTGTTCAAATAGTTTATCTTTGGAATTTTCGCCTGGATCGCTATATAATCTCAATGCTCGATCCAGTTCCAGTCAGTTGGCTGTTGCGGAGAGGAGGGGCAGGGGTAAAGAGAGGGTTTGTGTATTTGACCTGCCCAGTTGGTGTTAGTGCTGTCCCTCTTATACCATGTTGCACTTTCTCCTCTTACTTCTCTGTATTCTGTTAAATGAATATTGCTCCTAATATTTATTAATTTTTGATGGCTTAATGCAGCTCTATTTGGATATAGGTTCTTCTAGTATATTTGGTACCCCGGAAGCCCGGCATATGCTAGCCCTAGTCTAAAGGTAGAGACAGGCTGATGATAGCAGGACAAATAATGAGCGCTGTAGGCATCTATTCAGCCCCTTTGGCATGTATGCCGCGAGTTTACCATTCACAGGCAGGTGTTAGCCTTCTACACAATTGGACATGTTCTCCTGGGTTGGAGTGTCATAAGAAAAGTGTGTTGCATTTGTGGTCAGTCTCATGTAGAGTATGGCCTTATTATTTTTTTAGTTCCCAGATCGACGTTTGGATGGTCAGAGAGGCAGGGCGAACCGCTCCTCAATTTGAGTTCAAAAGGCCCCAGCCCTTGGTTCTAATGAGCCGGAGCTCAGGCCAGACTGGAACATAAAAACAGAAAAGCCACTCTCACAAAAGGCCTAAAAAAAAAAAAAGCAAAGACAAGA
>VZQC01013026.1:0-12438 GCA_009823505.1 Rhizomys pruinosus | reverse complement strand
AGAGAAGAAAGAAATTAAAAACATTCCTGGAAAAGAATGACAATGACAATACAGAACAGCAAACCGTATGGGACATTTTAAAGGCAGTCCTAAGAGGGAAGTTTATAGCTCTAAGTGCCTAAACATTAAAAACAGAAGAAGCACAAGTGAATGATCTAACACAGAGGCTTAAAGTACTTGAGAGAGAACAACAATGAAACCCTAAAACGCAGCAGACAAAGAAGAAATACAAAAAATTCACGAGCAGAAATCAATGAAATAGAACAAGGAAAACGCATACAAAAAAATCAGCAAATCAAAAGTTGGTTCTTTGAGAGAATAAATAAGATAGAAAGAACCCTAAGCCCAGTTAACTAAATAAAATAAGAACAAAACTCCAAATCAATAGAAATCTGTGATGAAGGGGAAATATCACACACAATGAAAAGATCCAGACAACATAAGGGATTACTTCAAAAAACTATACTTACTACTAAAATTGAAAAAACCTAGAAGAAAATGGATGAATATCTGAAAACCGGGGAACCACCAAAGCTGAACCAAGAAGAGATCAACAGTTAAACAGTCCAATAATATATGAAGGAAATGGATGATGTAATAAGCAGCCTCCCAACCAAAAAGAATGCCAGGCCCAGATGGTTTCACAGCAGAATCTATAAAATACTTTCAAAAAGACCTACAAACATTACTACTCAAAAGCATGTTTTAAGAAAGGATAACATTGGAGGAGTTCACTCACAGATCCTTCTAATGAAGCCAGCATCACACTAAAACCAAAAACCAGGAAAAGATGCAACAAAAAAGAGAACTATAGAACCCATCTCCATAATGAACACAGATGCCAAAAATTCTAACAGGAATACTGGAAATCGCATACAGACACACACGACCTTCAAGAAGATCCATCCATCATGACCAAGTTGGATTTATACCAGAGATGCAGGGATGGTTCAACCCATAACCAAAAAATCAATAAACATATCCATAAAGCATATAAATGGTCTGAAAGACAAAAAACTACACCAATCATCTCAAATTGATGCGGAGAAAGCCTTTGACAAATTCAACATCCCTACATGTTTAAAGTCCTTGGAAAGAAATTGAATTGGAGGGAATCATTCCTTTAATGTAATCAAAGCCCATATACCAGAAACCCACGCCAATATCATCCAAATGGGGAAATGACAGCCGCATTCCCTTTAAGGGTAGGAAACAGGCAAGGCTGCCCTTTTGTCAGCCCCCACTCTCTTCAATATATTGCTGTAAACCCTTGCTAGGGCAATAAGCCAAGAAAAGGAAATTAGAGGATTATTAATTGGAAAAGAGGAAAAAGAGGAAGTTAAACTATCCCTTTTTGCTGAAGATGTGATTGTATTACTTAAGTGGATGCAGGTAAACTCCACCAGGAAACTCTAGAAATGATTAAGAACTTCAGTTAAGTGGCAGGATAAAAAAATTCTAGAAGTATCAGTGGCCTTTCTTTACCACCAACAATAAGCAAACTGAAGAAGGACTACAAGGAGACCTTCCCACTTAAAATAGCACTCAAAAACAATAAATACCTAGGAACAAACCTAACCAAAACACCACCAAGGATCTCTACAACAAAAAACTTAAACCTTTAAAGAAATTGAACAGACACAAGAAGATGGAACAATCCTCCATGCTATGGATTGGGCAAATAGATATTAGTAAAAAATGTCCCTATTTTACTAAACTCATAACAGATTGAATGATACCAATCAAAATCCCCCAAGAGCTTCTTCACAGGTTCGGAAAAAAAAATCCTCAAATTTCTTTGGAAAAACAAGAGACCCAAAATAGCCAGCGCAACTGAGCGAAAGAGCAATACAGGGGGGATCTCTAAGCCAGATTTAAAACTATACTAAAGGGCCTATTAGTTAAAAAACAGCTTGGTACTGGTACAAAAACAGAATCAGTTGAACCAATGGGAAAAAATGAAGACCCAAACCTGAGACACATACAAACTTCAGCCCTCATATTTGATAAAGGGGCCAGAAGACAACAATGGAGGAAAGATTCAGCATCTTCAACAAGTGGTGCGGGCAAAATCTGGATCACCATTGCAGAAGAATGAAGCTAAACCCCTACTCTGCCTTGCACAAAAGTCAATTCCAGATGGATTAAAGACCTCAAAAACGTGAAACCCAAAACTCTGGATGTAATAGAAGAAAAACTTGGCAGCGAACTACAAGACATAGGTGTAAGGAAAAGAACTTCCTAATATCAGACAGCAGCTGCACAAGAAATAAGAATCGATAATTGACAAATGGGCACCTCATACTCAAAAAGCTTCTGTACATAGAAACAATAAAGGAAGTAAAGAGAAAAGTTTTCTTCCCACTGAGTGGGAAGAAACTTTATTGCAGATACATCTGACAAAGCATTAATTTACAGAATATAAAACTACTGAAAAAACAAAGAAAAGAAAACAAATAAATCACTCAAGATGGAGCAAAGAGCTGAATAGGGACTTCCACAAGGGAGGAGCTAGAGATGGCTGAGAAGGCATCTTTTTTTTTAAATTTTTTTTTATATAATTTTTAGTTTATTTTTGTATGTGTATGAATGTACTGTCATGCATGCAAAGTCTGTGCACACCGTGTCGTGCCAATGCACGGAGGTCCAGAAGAGAGGGTTTTGGATTCCCATGGAACTGGGAGTTCTCCTGGAATTGGAGCTTCAGAACGGTTCTCAGCCGCCATGAAACTGGGGTGCTGGGTGCTGGGGATCGAACCCGGCCCTCTGTAAGACGGTCGGCGCTCTTAACCCTAGGCCATCTCTCCAGCCCCATGCTGGAAGCATCTTAAAAACTGTTCAACGTCACTAATAGTTGGAGAAATGCAAATTAAGACCAACTCCTAAAGATATCACCTCACTCGATAAGACTGGCCAGGATCAAGAGAACAAATGATACCAAGTGCCTGGAGAGGTTGTGGGGAAAGGGGAACACTCATTCCATTGCTGGTGGGAATGTAACTGGTACGCACTGAAGGCGTGTGGAGCCTGGGAGACTCAATGGGAGTTGATTGCATGATCCAGTTTTACCACTCCTAGGTATATATACCCAAAAACCATCTTACTGCAGAAATATGCACAGCTAATATTTATTGGCAGCTCTGTTCACAATAAGCAAAAAGCTGGAACCAAACCCAAATGCCTCTGTGATGAGTGGATGAAAAAAAAATGTGGTATCATGTACACAATGGAGTTCTAATGCAGCAATAAAGAAGGAATACATCCTGAACTTTGCAGGTCAATGGATGGAGCTGGAGGATAATTATATTTTATTAGTGATGTAACACAATCACAGAAAAAAACAAACGTCGAATGGTATCCCTCATATGTGGATGCTAGCAATCAATTTAACCCAGTTATTAATATTTCTTGTGATTAGGGATGCATATTAAAAGAAAAACAACTGAAAGAATGCATCAGAAAACAGACTGAAAATGGTGAACCGGGAGGGGTGGAGGGGTGGGAGCGGCGGGAGAAGGACATGGGTCTAAATATTCTATTAATGTATAATTTAATTTAAAAATTGTATGGTATTTTACTAAAAATTTATATAACAATAGCTTTGTGATTAACATATACAAATGTTTCTATTATTTTTGTGTTAATGCAGTAATCAGCTTGTAGCATCCTCTTTTACCTTTAGGATAACTTAACTAATGGATTTAAGTTTTGGATTCCCCCAAATTAACATCAAGCACTCGCCCCCCCCAAAAAAAAAATTTGATGAAATTTATTCTTTGATCCCTGCCTATAGGTAAGTGTACTACAAATGCCTTCCTAAGACTCATGGTAAAAAAGTAAACTTTAAAAAAAGGGGAGATACAGTAATATATTAAACATTTTTCTCAAAAACTTTCAATTTAATTTAAAAACTAACTATGGGAAAAGATTTTGTATGTTCGACAGTGTGAAAACGAACACCAAACTCAGAAAGGCAGAGAAAAGAATGGATACAGCCTTCCGTCGTATAGTTTGTACCATGAAATACCAGCAAAGAAGTTAGCCATCTTAATATTGAAAGGAAGAAAAGCCATAGACTGCTACAGGCATCAAACTCCATCTCTGAGGACCATGGTTTACGTAACATCTGTTTACAGTGATTCCTAACGAACTTTACCTTCCAGGTGCAGCACAGTTTCAATATGAGAGACCTCCTTACCTCTTTTTAACAGAACAAGAAAACAGGGTGGTAATGAAGTCCATTAATGGTAAATTAGAGCTGACTGTTATAGAATAATCTCTTATAAAACTGGAAAAACGGCTTTATTCAATTGACTAATATACATAGGAACTGTAAAAAGATTATTGTCTATTCAGAAACAAACACAATACTTTAGTATAGTGTTGTTTGGTTCTGAATAGACAATACACTTAAACACTACTTTAAGTAGTTCATATAAATAATACAAGAGAGCACTGGGAAAGCAGCAACCGGATTATTCTGCCAGGAGATGTAGGCCAGGGGACCCAAGCCCCCCCAAATAAGGAAAAGGCTTATTGGCCTGTAAACCTGGATATCTGCAAGAAAAGAGGTGGTAAGGTCTGCCCTGCTGTCAATGACCTAATGTAACCATGGGAAGGTTGTATTGAGACCTCATTTGCAAGTGTACAGTTGACCACACTTGCAAGTGTACTTTTTGTCTCTGGAATACCAGAGATGTTACCAAAGGCCCCACCTGAGCTAATAAAGCAAAGGTTGGTCTCCTTGGGTCAAGCAAAACTCCGCCACAAACATCAGCTACACCCCAACTGCCTTGGTGGAAATAATCTGCAGCAGAGGCAGCCATATTCTGTATATCCCACTTTATTTGATTTATTAGCTCTCTCCTTGGACCAATAACTCGAGGATGTTGCCAAAAGCTTAAATATTCTATGCGTTAGGGGATTTATATGCCACAGAAAGGCCTTGTCATCTCTCTCAGGGGGAAAAAGAAAAAAGTAATTCAGTGGATTAAGACGAACCATCAGACTATGTGTCTGATAACCGAAAGTAAACCTACCAATAATAGTAACTAGCAATGTTAAATACAAATATATATCTAATTGCTTGTGGCTTCATTATTAGGATTGGAAGCCGGTCCCTGGGCAATTCGGGCAGCCCATGAAAGAAACAGCCAGAAACTCGATTGAGTCCAAAATGACATTTCCAGACAATGTAGACTGTTGTGATTCTTGTCCACCTGTGCTCCATCTCTAAGTAAGGAACAAATCTGTGGAAGAGGGGGAGTGGTATAATTGTAGGAGCGGCGATTGGGGTGAAGGTAAAACTAAAGAAATATAGTCGGTGGACCACGTTATTTGATTCAACCTTGATTGAACATTCAAAAGCCCCACCAGCTGATGGTGGGAGCCTGGGGCTCTGTGGGCTGGGACACAACTGCTTGCAAATTGGTTTTATTATGCAGGAAATCTTGTGTCTGGGAAAAAGAAAAGGACTAGATACTAACATTTGAACTAACTGGGAATATAAAAGCTAGTTGTTTTATTCATAGTTGGTATTGGGTTGGGCTCTATACTTTTCTGAAATACACAACATCAGTGTAATCACTTTCTTTTACTTGTAGGCAATTTAAATGAATTAACTTTAAATTTTTACTTCCCAAATAAGTAGAAAGTCTTAGTCCAGTCATAAAACGTTAAAGAGCAAAGTGTTTATTGGGTATAATTTATTTAGCAGGTTCTCAACTCTGCCCAATGTTTATCCACAAAGTATAGTATTTCAATGGCTTAGTGATTGTTTAGATTAATTAAATTTAGGTGTAGGTTTTGGTGGAAATGGTAATACAATTGAACCAATCGGGAATATAAAACGTTAACTGGTCTTATTTATAATTTGTATTGGGTTGAGTTATACAAATGGCCTATATAATTTTTCTGAATAACACACAACATCAATTATAACACTTTCTTTACTTGTAGGACAATAAAGGAATTAAGTCTAAAATTTCACTTCCCAAAATAAGTAGCATACAGTCAATGAGAACAGTTTGGGTAAATGGTAATGAAGTTATGCCATTGGATCTGATTATGGGTAGTGTAATACAACATTAGGTATATAGGTCAAAAAAAAAACTAAAAAAAAAAAAAAAGGAAGAAAGAGGAAGGGGGGAGGTTGGGGTAATATCCTTTTGGGATAAAATGGAAACTCATGTTTCAATCACTAGTGATAAATTTTAATTTTGTGATTTAAAAAAATAAAAATGGGAGGAGAAATTTTATGTTCACAGGTAAAAGTACAAATATAATGTGAAAAACATAAGAAAGTTGACTGGTGTTGCGAGGATGAACATAGGGAATGTAGAGGAAGGTTGACCCATCATAACACTGAAAGGGATGAAGGAACATCAGATGTGAGTCAGGACACTGAGCAATCATCTCTAGAATAATATTGGGGTCTTGACTGTTAATAATGGTAATGCCCTGATGAAGTTTACATTTCCAGATGTTAACTTTCCTACCTTCCCCCCTTTTTTCTTTTTTTTTTTTTTGAAAAAAGGAAAAGGATGGATAAGAAACATCCAAAATGTAAACTAGAGCAGAATTGTTTAAGGTGGGTAATTTCATATAAAAAGGCACAACGTATTACTGATTGATAGGAAGAACTGTGAAAGGATATTTCTCTATCTAGAGCCTAAATTCAATGTAAAAGTGTTTATAAGTTGTGTAATTAAGCAAAAATATATTAGATAAGGAAAGCTCTGACATAGCAATGAATTATTTGCGCTAGGAGATGTTGGCTAGGGGATTCAAACTCGCCCCCAAATTATAAGCTTTTGCTAATAAAAATGTGATATAGCAGGAGAAAGCAAGTAAGATGTTGTTGAAGTACAATGGTGTGAGCAGATGAAAATGTTATGAAGAAGTACTGATGCAGTAAAATGGCTCTGAAAGCTAGAAAGATTAAAAGGACATACAGAAATAAGATATTGGTCTCCTGAGACAAACAGTACTCCCAGTAAATATAGTAACCTAAAGCTGAGATAAGTGAGTGGAGACAAGTGTTATATTATATCCCAAAAAATTTGGCTATTTAGCTTTCATTGGAGGAAACTCACAAAAAAAGAAGCGGATTGCCACAAAGATTAATGTCTTAGTGGTTAGGAGATTGTTATAAGCCACAAAAGAACTTGTCACCTTTATAGAGAAAACCATTTCTGGATTAGATACCAATCCAAGCATCTGTGTCTATGCTACAGCTTAGCTTGACATACAATAAGTGGTACATGTTAAATACATGTATATCCAATTGCTTGGAACTTTGTTAGTATGACTAAAAAAGGGTAATCAAGTGAAAGCTTTCAATCACGTGAAGGAAAACAACTGATTACAGACCAGAGTGCCAAAATGACAATCCAAAAAAGTAGACTGTTTTCTTCTACCCACTTTTGCCCCTTTCCCAAAGCCTAGGGAACAAACTGCGGAAGAGGAGGCGTGGTAGATTGTAAGGGCTGTGGAGAGATAGGGGTGTATCATGAGACTATAGAATATAGTCTGGACACCTTGATTGATCAACAATGCTGTGCATACAAGCTTCTCCAATGGACTATGGGAACTTGGGTTGTTCAAAATATTTGGACATAGATACTTGCAAAATGCACCAATTACTTAATTGTATGACATACTGAGAACATCAATGTTATCTGCAAACAACTGTGGTCATTGTATTGTAGAATCCCTTAAAAATAAAAATATACAAAATTAAAAAAAAAAGACTGAGAGAAAGATGCAGGACATATATGGCAGAATGCATGATCTGGGGTGGGGTAGGAGGAAGGGAAAGGGAATATGAACTGAAAAATGATGTATGAAATAAAGAAAGATCAATAAAAGTATTATAAAATATGCTCCAGTATCTCATATATTGATGGATAGAGATAACCCATGAGGAACTCAATCTCAGCTTCTTTAACTCTTCCCCTTGAAGAGCACTTGGACAGAACCTGACTGTAATTAAGTTAGTGTTAAGAGCTACTGGCTGAGTGTCCTGCCGGGCGTGGTGGCGCACGCCTTTAATCCTAGCACTCTGGAGGCAGAGGCAGGTGGATCTTTGTGAGTTCAAGGCCAACCTGGTCTACAGAGCGAGTTCCAGGACACTGGGGCCACAGGGAGACCCTGTCTTGAAAAAAGACAAAAAAAAAAAAAAAAAAAAAGAGCTACTGGCTGAGTGTCCTGTCACTGTTACTGCTCTGTTGTCCCTGTTCCTGGGTCACCAGTCCTGCGCCTATCACAGGAGGCAGGTTAAAGGCCTGGGTCTGCTTCATCCATCTGCAGTCATTATACCTAGCCTGCTCTGTGCTCTTCCTGGGAGTCTCCTGGCCAGGCTGTGGAGACTAGGCTTACATCTTGTATCTGTAGCTATTTAACAACCAACTTGAACTATTTTGTCTAGATAAATTATTACTTTTAAATCTAAACCCATTGAAATTTCAGCGCTATGATATCTAAGTAAGGATCTACTTTAATTTTCCCATTTTCAGAATATGAAGTGATTCTGAAGAGATAAAATATTCAGCTTAAAATCGCATTAGGAAGAAACTACATTGGAAATATTGAATAAAACTCTTGCTTTTTGGTTCTGCTTGTTGCTCAGAGATGCATAATTACTTTTTATTCCTTTTTTCCTTTTTTTTTTGGTATTTTTGAGACAGGGTCTCCCTTTTAGTACCAACTGTCCTGGAGCTCGCTCTGTAGACCAGGCTGGCCTTGAACTCGCAGAGATCTGCCTACCTCTACCTCCTGACTGCTGGGATTAAAGGCACGCACCACCACGCCTGGCTAATTGTTTTTTATTCCTACTGGAGTGTTAGTTCACCAAGGGCCAAGGGTCTATTTTTTTTCTTCCAATGCCATGTGTCTCTAGTAGACAGCACGTGTTGGTATTGTTGATGATAAAGCTCCCTGATGGACATTTTAGTCATTTAGAATCTCATAATGATCGTAACTGCCTTCCTTTATCTACTGAGGATGGCATTAATTATATGTTATTCTTATCTTTACTTAGTATCCATTTTCTAGCATCTCTGCCAGGAAAATTGTAAAATTCCACAGATAATGAGCCTGACAGATGGGCAGCATTAGCCAGATTAGGGTTCTTTAACAGAGCCACCTAAAAATGCTACCTATAGATTTTGGCACTTTCATTTTTAATGAGAACAAAGGTGTAATTTGACTAAGAAGGCTGATTAATGTAATTCCTAGAGGAGAGATGATGGAATAGAACTTTATATATTCCCTTAAGTATATGGGATGAATGAAGTAAAAAATCCTTTAAAATCATTTCTGACATGTCAATACTACAATGCCCGTTGTTCTTTGCCATGATTTGATGATGAGATCTATTAACAAATTTAGTCAGAAATCTAGATTTGTCATACTTCATATAGCTTGTGTTCACTGGTTGGAAAGGTTATTTCCTAATTATTATTGTTCAAGGTTAAAAAAGTAATAAGTTGGGGCTGGAGAGATGGCCTAGTGGTTAAGAGCGCCGACCGCTCTTGCAGAGGACCCGGGTTCGATCCCCAGCACCCACATGGCGGCCGAGAGCCGTCTGAAACTCCAGTTCCAGGAGAACTCCAGTTCCAGGGGAATCCGAGACCCTCTTCTGACCTCCGCGGCATTGCACGACACGGGTGCACAAACCTGCATGCAGACAGTACATTGATATACATACTGATAAAAAAAAAAAAAAAAAAAAAGTAATCGTTTGGCATGCATACTTATTTAAAAGAATTTGACTTACCTGTGCATGAGTTGAATTATTTTCTGGTAAATCATTATTGTGTGTTCTGCATCAAAGAATAGAATTTCAATCAAAAGCCCTCTTTTTCCTCTGAACTTTTAAAACTCAGTACTATTGTATTGCAACTAACTAGAGGAAACATATTAAACAGTTAGTTGTTCAATGTACTTTACATTAGGTGACATCCTTGTTAAAACTTTTATTTGGGAATTTCTATTGATTCATCAGCTGGGTCTCAGAAAGGACAACTGAGAAGAGAATTGTGACAGGCAGTAGCAATCCAGTGGCAACGGCATTGCAAACTGCGGTGGTCTCAATGTAGGATAGCATCTAATTTTGGAAGTGTCCTTCAAGGTCTTTGTTGTGTCTAGCTGTACTTAAGAGTCACTGGCTTCTGGATTGCAGAGAAGACCATGCCACAGAAATGCCAGTGGTTCAGACAGCTGGGAACAGTCATTAGGAAGGATACACCCTCCACCCCCACCAGCAAAACCTCACCAGATGGTGAGTCTGTTACTGATGCTGGGCAGGAGGTTTGTTCCTACTAATATTCCCGTCCTAATCTCAGCTAAATGTAGTTTTAACTGTTCCTGAAAATTGCTTAATCAACTAATCATCAACTATGGATTTTCTTTTCTTTTCTTTTTCGTTTTCTTTTTTTTTTTTGTTTTTTTTTTTTGAGACAGTGTCTCCCTATAGCCCCAGCTGGCCTGGAACTCACTGTGTAGACCAGACTGGCCTTAAACTCACAGAGATCCACCTGCCTTTGCCTTCCCAGTGCTAGGATTAAAGTCACCACGTGTGGATTAAAGACAGTTCTTAGCCACCATGTGGGTGCTGGGAATCAAACCCCAGTCCTCTGCAAGAGCAATTGGTGCTCTTAACTACTAAACCATCTCTCCAGCCCCATGGTATTTTTCTTAAGTGGTGGGTTAACTTTTGTGTAACAAATGGAAGAGGAAAATCACCAATTTTCCAGTGTGTTTGCATTTCTTCTGAAAACTTCTGCAAACTAGATAAGAAATGAACAAAGTAGTTACTGGGGGATAGAACACTTTAGAATAGGGTGGATATGTTTGTTTGTTTATGTCAACTTGATAGAACTAGAATCACCTGGGAAGAAGGAAGAATTCCATCCATCAGACTAGCCTGTGGGCCTGTCTTGAGGCATTTTTTAAATTTTCAATTGATGGAGAGCCCAGCCCTCTGTGGGTGGTACCATCCTTGGCCAGGTGGTCCTGGGCTATATAATAAAAGTAGCTGAGCAAGCCAGAAGTAAGCTATTACGTAGTGTTCTTCCATGGACTCTGCTTCAGTTTCTGCCCCCAGGTTCCTGCCTTGGATTCCTTCCCTGACTTTCCTTGATGATGGACTGTAAGCTGAAATAAACCTTTTTTGCCCCAAGTTGGCTTTGGTCAGTGTTTTTTATCACAGCAACAGAAAGCCACCTAGAGTAGTAGAAGAAAGTCATTTCTGTTTATAGTTGTTAGACAACTTGTTTATGGAGTAAGTGAACACATTACCTCTTCAGAAATAAACACACAGTAGTGACTTTAAATAAAGTCCTCATTCTAAAAATGGAATTTGGAGAACAGCTCTTGAAATATGCCCAGTCTCATCAATATGCCCAGTCACCTCCAATACCCTTCTTTCTTCCTTTACAGCTCTCACAGTTAAGGGAATGTGGACAGAACTCTATAACCTCATAAAGATCCTCTATTCTTAGCTACATAACTTTAAAGTTAACTTATGATTGAATGCCACACAGCCTCATACAAAGCAGATGTCCTTTCTGGTCTGTGTGCAGTGTACACAGCAAAGTCTGGTCTGCTATTCTGACAAGGCTAGGAACTTGGTGTAAGCCCCGGGACAGATGCTGTGGTATGGCATTTCCTCAGCCCAAGCTAGCTTGGCATTATGTGTAGAATAACGCTGATGAAACAGACCTGAAGCATAGGCATTTTGGAAAATAGTTTGCAGTCACATAATGAACCCTAGAAGACCATGAGTTTCCAAGGAGGAAAATATTGTAAAATTTCCTTTTCAGTATAATAATTGGGCCTGCCATATGAGAAATTTCTCATTTAATTTATAAATTTAGCATAATTAGAAAATGATAGAAAAGGTCGAGACATGAATTAAATTCTGCTGTTCTCAGTGGAAAGAGAAATCTATGAACTGAAAGTGGTCTGTCTGTGTAAAGAATGTTCTATGCATGAACTAATTCCGGGGGTCAGCCCAGCTCTCAATTTTGCTCTCCCTTGGCAGAGATGTTGCTGAGATTTTTCCCTCGTCTTTTTTTTTTTTTTCTCCTAATGGAAAGTCAGCCTTCTCATCCTTAGTTCCTTTCCAATAGATGAATGTTCTCTTCTGCTCCTTATGACCGGTCTCTTCTTTTTCCACTCTGATTGCATTTATGGACGATTCCCCCTCTGCTTAGTATTTTGCTGGTATCTAATCTTGTCTTGGTTATTAGTTTTACTTTCCAAATTGAACCTATGTTTTTTTTTATTTAATTTTTATTGATGGTTTGTGCATTTTATACATCACTTTCCAATTCAGATCAGGCATATTTCCCTTTCCCTTCCCCCCCACCCCCACCCCATCCCAGATCATGTATTCTGCCATAACTGTCCTGCATCTTTCAGGTTTTTTTTTTT
>VZQC01013025.1:1822584-2029374 GCA_009823505.1 Rhizomys pruinosus | reverse complement strand
TTTCCCAACTGAAAAAGCCCAGGCCCCAGATGGTAACACGGCAGAAATGCAGAAAAAAACATTTCCAAAAGACTACACACATTATTACTGAAACTGTTTATTAGAAGGATACAATCAAGGGAATTCTCCCAAATTGCCCCCTTCTATGAAGCGAGCAATCACTTATAACAAAAGATGCAAGACCAAAAAAAGAGAACTATGGACCAATTTCATTAATGAACAAAGATGCTAAAATTCTAAACAGGATAATGGCAAAATCACATACAGACCACATCAAGAAGAACATCCAACATGACAATTGGATTCATACAAGAGATGGCAGGGATGGTTCAACATATGAAAATCCAATAAACATCATCAAACACATAAATGGAAATGAAAGACAAAAACCAAACAACATCTAGATTGATGCTGAAAAAGCCTTAACAAAATCTAGAATCCCTCATGCTTAAAGTCCTAGAGGGAATTAGATTGGAGGGATCTTCCTCAATGTAATCAAAGCATATACAAAGGAAAAACCCACAGCCAATTCATCCTAAATGGGGAAATGACAGAAACCTTTCCTTTAAGGGTATGAACTCGGCAAGGCGGCCCCCTGTCACCCCTCCGCTTCAATAATATATACGGCTTGAAACACTTGCTAGAGCAAGAAGGCAAAAAGGATATGAAAGGAGTACTAATTGGAAAAGAGGAGTCAAGCTATCCCTAAATTGCTGAGCGTTGATTGTTACTTAAGGGATGCTAAACTCTCCACCAGAAAACTCCTAGAAACAATTAACAAGCTTCAGCAAAGTGGCAGGATATTCTTTTTACACCAAGAACAAGCAACTGGAGAAGAAATACAAGAAAACCGGCCCACTCACAATAGCCCTCAAAAACAATAAAATCCTAGGAACAAACCTAACACAAAGACACCAAGATCTCTACAAAAACAAACGATTGTTTAAACTTTTTTTAAAGAAAAGAAATTGAAGAAGACAGCAGAAGATGGAAAAACCGCCCATGCTCATGGGATAATGGGAAAATTAACATTGTAAATGTCATTTTTTACCAAACTAACTCTTGTATAGATTTACGGCAATCCCAATCAAAATCCCAAGAGTTTTTCTTTCACAGGCTTGGGAAAAAAAAAAGTTCTTAAATTCATTTTGGAAAAGACAAAAGACCCCAAATAAGCGAAAACAACCCTGAGTGAAAAGAGCTACACAGGGGGGGATCTCGATACCAAATTCAAACTATACTACAGGGCTATAGTCTAAAACGGCCTGTACTAACTGGTAGGCACAAAAACAGACCTGTTCCCAATGGAACAAAACCGAAGATCCACTCTTGAGCACATACAAGTTCAGCCACCTTAAATTTGACAAGGGGCCAAGAAGCCACAATGGAGAAAGACAGCAACTTCAGCAGCAATTGGTGTTGGCTAAACTGGATCACCACTTGTAGAAGAATGAAAAATTTAAACCTCTACCTCTCGCCCTGTACAAAAAGTCAACTCCAGATGATCAAAGACCACTCAACGTGAAACCCCAAAACTCTGAAGGTATAGAAGAAAAATTTGGCACAGACTACAAGACATAAGGCTAGGAAAAGAAAATTTAGAACAGCAGCTACACAAGAATTAAGTTCGACAATTGTCAAATGGGAGGTCATTAACTCAAAAGCGTCTGTACATCAAAAGAAACAATCAAGGAAAGTGAAGTAGAAATCCCACAGAGTGGGGAGGAAACCTTCCTGCAATACATCTGACAAAGATTGATTTCGCTGAATAATATAAACTACTCAAAAAACAAAGAAAAAGAAACAAATTTTTTTTTTTTTTTTTTTGTTTTTTTGCAAAAAGAAGCTTTTTGAGTGAGGAATTAGAGATGTGTGAGAAACACGTTAAGAAGTGTTTTCACACATCCTAATCAGTTAAGAAATGCAAATCAAAACCACTTTAAGATATCATCTTACTCCAATTAAGGACCTGGTAGGATCAAGAAAACAAATGATAGCAAGTGCTGGAGAGGTTTGTGGGGAAAGGGGAACACTCCATCCACTGCTGGTGGGAATGTAAACTCGTTCAGACCACTATGGAAAGCAGTGGTGGAGAACCCTTGGAAGAACGTGGAATGAACTTGCCCACCCGACCCAGCCATACCACGGCTGGGCATGTACCCTCAGACTCACCCCACTGCAGAATACATGCACGGCCAATGTGTTTATTTCAGCTCTCTTTCACAATAGCAATGAGCTGGAACCAACCCAAATGCTCCCTCAACTGATGAGTGGGATAAGAAAATGTGGTACATCACACAATGATTTCTATGCCAGTGGTTAAGAAAAGATGAGCATCATGAGTTTTGCTGGTAAATGGGTGGAATTTGAAGCCATTAATGCTAAGTGAGTAACACAGGTCCCAGAAAAAAAAAAATGTGAATGGTTTTCCTCCCCTCATTTGTGGAATGCTAACACCAAATCCCCAGTTGGCAAGCAAACTGAGCAAACTTATTATTATATTTCATATATCTGAAAGTAACTGTGCTATTCCAATGTGAATCTCTAAATGGGCTCTAGAATGTTTCCCCCTACCACTTATAATTCACATATTACAATTAACCAATAGATGGGATGGATATCAATGTCCAGATTCCTTTAAAAAAAGAATGTAAAAGTTACACATCTTTTATACCTGCTCAACTTACTGGTAAAATGTGAATGGGCTAAATGTGTTTTAGAAATCTAAAGAAAACCTATATTTTTATTTTCCGCCTTGTCCTTTTTGCGGCCTTCTGTGTGGCGTGTCGATATGCATATTTTGGGCCTCCTCTCAACTAACCGTAAACCCCCGCTTCACTTTTACAAAGCAAACATTTCAATGTCCTTAGGCCACGCCTAGCCCCCCAAACTGACACTCCCTCCTTCTCTTTCCCCTTGCGCCCCCTTCCCCATCCCTATCGCTCACGCCCTCCCTGTGCACCCTGCCACTCTGCAATGGTTTCGCCGAAACATTGGCAGCAACATACAAGATGTAGGTACAGGAAATTACTTTCTAAATTAGACTTCAGGTGCAAAGGAACTGAGGTCAATAATCAACAAGTGAGACCTCATTCAACTAAAAAGCTTTTGTACAACAAGAGAAAAAAAAAAAAAAGGAAGTAAAGAGAAAACCCACAAGTGGGAAAAAATCTTCACCAGCAACACATCTGATAGAGCTTTAACATCCAGAACATACAAAAAAATCTCAAAAAACAAAGAATGAAGAAAACAAGTGACCCAAGTAAAAGATGGGCTAAGAATCTGAACAGAGAATTCTCAACAGAAGAAATAAAGACAGCTAAGAAACATGTTTAAAAGTATTCAACATACTTAATTATTAGGGAAATGCAAATTAAAACCACTTTAAGATTTCAACTTACCCCAGTCAGACTGGCTAAGATCAAGAGAACAAATGATGCCAAATGCTGGAGAAGATGTGGGGAAAGGGGAGCACTCATTCGCTGTTGGTGGGATTATAAGCTCATGCAACCCCTATGGAAAGCAATGTGGAGAACTCTTTAAAAATAAAACCTACCATTTGACCTGGTTATACTGTTCCTTGGCACATACCCAAAGGACTCATCCTACTGAACAGACACTTGTACATCTATGTTCATTTTTTATCTTTTCACAATAGCTAAGAGATGGAAGCAACTAAGTGTCCCTCAACTGATGAGTAGATAATGAAAATGTGGTATTTATACAATGGAATTCTACTTAGCAGTAAAGAAAGATAAAGTCATGAAATTTGCAGGTAAATGAATGGAGGTAGAAACTGTTAGGTGAAGTAACATGGACTCAAATCCTTATATGTGAGTCTGTATCCTGAGATAGTTGCAGGAACCAGGAAAATGGAATGGAACCAAGGATGCGAAGGAAAGAAGCAGCCTCTGAGAGAAGAATAGTAGGAGAGAGGTGTTAGGAAGGGAGAAAAGGATAAAATAGGGGTATTTAAATGTGAAGGAAAGGTAGGGGTATACAAGGAAATTGAGGAGTTCAATAGAGGTGCAACCATAGGGGAGTGGCATTATCAAGGGAGAATTGGTGAATATTCAGATACTTTAAATGGGGATGTCATGGAGGGAGAGTTAGCAGGAAAAGAAAGGATAGATCATGCCTAATTAGTGTGAAAAAACAGAGGGAATCATATTAGACTAACAACCTAATGACAAATTACACATATAATATCTCTACATGAGTCCGTGTGTATAGCTCAAGGCTACATAGCAGAAAAGAGTACCAGGCAGGAGAAACCTTCCTTTGAGTTGTTGGCCAGGGTACTCCAAGAGACTCCTAAAATTACTCAGACTATTGCCACAGCCCTTGATTGCCTCCCAGTACTTGGAAGGTAAGACCTTATTGTTGAAGACATGACTTATTTCAGAGACCAGACTTGGAGCAATGAACCTGGATCTGACCTGGAAGCCACTTACTCTGAAGGCTAGCTCTGATAGCTTTGGACAACATTGGACAAGCTTCTAAAGGAGAACATTGATCAATGATCCAACACCAGCTTTAAGACCAAACAACCACATCAATGCCTGGCATAGCATATGACATTGGTGCAATAGCAGCACTTTTACCTTGGGGGCAATGAATGGATACCTAATTGGACTGAAAGCCCACTCAATGGAAAGAAAATCATGTGTGGTATTGTAAACATAGCCAAATATACATGGATGGAGAAATCATAGATCTTACAGAAAACCCCAACACTGTCACATTCCAAGATTAATATAATTTCTTACTAAGCATAAAATATGTATCCTTATATTTACAGTTAAGTATTGCAGTCACAATTCATCAAAGAAGCTTTTTTTGCACCAGATGGAGACTATTACAATGTACCACAATTGGTCACACACAGACATTGTCTGTGAATTGCCCAAGCCTAAGTGGCACATCTACAATGCAACCTCTACATCTAAGCCTCACACAACAGAGATAAAAAGGACACTAATGAATCTCTTAATGCTCACTAATGAAGCTCCTTAATGCAGCAGAGGGCCCAGAGACACAAAAGGGCATAAATGGCCAAAGAATGGAGATTAGGCATCTGCAAAGTGTGAGTCCTCAGGACTTCTATATTAAACTTCACTCACCCAGGGTTCAGGGACTATTGTATAAAAGGCTGTGGAAACACTGTAAGAGCCAGGGAGAAGGTGTATGACCATATAGAAACAGAATTTATAAGCTCTAAGGACCCTGTTCATGTGATCCTGCAGTGGTGGTGTCAGGATGTGCAAGATCCAAGCAAACTTAAGTAGACAAAACCCAAGTGTGGAAATGGGCAGCAGTTTCCAATCTTAGTAGAACTATTGATAACTGATTACTGCTGGATGAGGAAGAGCTGATCTTCTTAAAGCAAGGGACTCTGGATGAGCTGACTAGATAACTCAATGGATGAACTTGCACTGAGGACTGTCTAGGGATGCTAACTTGACATAGTGGGCCTTTGTACACATGAGAGAGTGTGTGATTTCCAGGGGGGTGGGGTCTGATGGAGGGTGCCAGTGGGGAAGAGGGATTAGAGAAATTAAGATTAAAGCTGGGCATGGTGGCACACGCCTTATAATCATACCACGTGGGAGGCATGAGGCAGGCAAGATCTTTGTGATGTTCAAGGTCCAAACCTGGTTCTACAGAGTGAGAGGTTCAGACAGCTGGGGCTACAGGCGACCCTGTCCTCAAAAAACCAAAAAAAAAACAAAAAAAAAAAAGAAATTAGGATTGTATGCAGATGTTCTATATTTAAATACACAAAATCCAAACTAAAAAATGGAAATTAATGGGAATATATACGACAAAACTTGGGAAAAAAAAGTTTTACTGAATTGTAAATCATTTTTTATAGTTGCCCATTTTCACAATATTACATTTTGTACATGGGAGTGTGCCTCCACTCTTGCAGAGGTCGTTCTTTCGTTCTCTTCCTTGAGTGCCTTTTTTTTCTTGTTATGGGTGTTTTTTTTTTTTTACCTGTCGATGTAGTCTGTTGAAATTTACTGTGTCTGTGCAATGCAGTGGAAGTCAGAAAGAGGGTCTTCGGATATCCCGGAACTGGATTCTCGCATGGAATGGAGTATACAAGACGGTTCTTAGCGCCATGTGGGTGCTGGGGATTGATACCCTGGTCCTCTGCAAGAGCGTCGGTGCTCTTAACGCTAGGCTGTCGATCCTCCAGCCCACTGCCCTTGAGTGCTTTAAAAGGTTTCATTACAGGGGTACTGTCTACCTCATTGCTGTTAGGCTATTTGTATGTATTATTTGTATAATATAGTATGAATAGGATTTGTGTTCTTGATTTTTTTTCAAACCATTCCTTATTGGCATAGGGGGAAGCTATTGATTTTTGTATGTTGATTTTGGGTGTCATGATAACCTTTTGCTGCAAAGTTGGATCTTGGTGAGTTTCAAGCCAAGCCTGTGTCTACAGGGTGTTTTCCAGGAAAAAAACACGTGGGCTACCAGGGAGACCCTGTCCTCGAAAAGAACCAAAAAAAAAAAAATAGAAAGTCCCTTTTCTAAGATTTTTTGTAGGATCTTTGTTTTATTTTGCTGTGTTTTTTTTTTTTTCATAATGTAGGATCACATTATCTACAAATAGGGTAATTTGACTTCTTCCTTTATGTGGGAATGACTTTTGGAGGGGATCTTACCTAACCTTGTAACCAAGGTTAATCTTATGTTTTGAAACCATTTAACACTACCTAAGCTTGTTTAACAGTGTAAACAAACTTACTAGGCTTTGGGCTCTGCTTGCGATCTAAGCAGATAGCTTTAATCTCTCATGGTCTTTCCTTATCCCTGACCCATAAAAATTGTGTGTGTGTGTGTGTGTGTGTGTGTGTGTGTGTGTGTGTCTGTGTTTGGAAAATAACAAACACTCAAAGCAGTGAATACCATTGAAAGCAATTAATTATCCCCTCTATGCTGTAAACAACAAGTGGGATTCGACTGATAACATCTATTTGTGGTTTTGTATGCTGTTCCAGGTCAGTAGGGTCAGAAAAGGCTAATTGTTCTCTGAAAAGACATCTTCTCATTTCTTTCCCATGCCATGCTGTATGTGCTATTTCAATAAATATAGAACAAGATCTTTGTTCAGAACAGTTCTGAGAGAAACTTGAAGCAACAAATTCCAAAACAGATCAGGCTCACTCCTAGTTTAACTGATGGGCTGGCTCTCTTCAATCAGGCACCACACAAAGTGGTATCTCTCTGCTGTGACTTTCTTATTTGTACATTTTTTTTTCTTGACTTACTGCCCTTGATACGATTTTAAGGATTATATTGACTATGAGGAGAGAAAGAGGACACTCTTATTCTTGATTCCAGTGAGAATGTTTTGAATTTCTACACTTTTAGTGTAATGTGAACTGTAGACTTAGCATACATATTTTTTTTATTATGTTGGGATATCATCCTTCCTTCATAGTTTCCTTGGAACTTTTATCATAAAGGGTGTTGGACTTTGCAGCTATAGAAGTTATCATGTGATTTCTGTCCTTGTGTGTATGCGATTTATTTATTTGTGTGTGTCGAACCTTCCTTGAATCTTTGAAATAATGTCCACTTTGTCAAGGTCAATAATATTTGAAATTTGTTGAATTAGATTTGCAAGTATTTTATTGAGATTTTTTGCAATTAAGTTCATTAGGAATATTGGCTATAATTCCAGTTTTGTTGTGTCCTAATCTAGTTTGGCCATCAGGGAATACAGTGTCGTAAAGTCAGTAGTAACATCCTTTTCTTTCTTTATTATTTTATGGAAAAATATTAGGAGCTTTGCCATTGTTAGCTTTTTAAAGATCTGGCAAACTTAATCAGTGAATCCATCTGGGCTTGGGTTCTTTTTTTATTTGGAAGACTATTTATTTATTTATTTATTTATTTTTGGTCTTTTTGTGACAAGGTCTCCCTGTAGTCCCAGCTGACCTATAACTCACTATGTAGACCAGGCTGGCCTTGAACTCACAGAGATCTGCCTGCCTCTGCCTGTCTCTGCCTCCCAAGTGCTGGGATTAAAGGCGTGTACCCCATGCCCAACCTTGGAAGACTTTTTATTACTAGGTCAATCTTGCCCTAGGTCTGTTTAAGTTGTTTATGTCTTTTTGATTTAATTTTTTTTTCACATAAATGTATTTTAATTTTTTTAACAAATCTAGACCCGTGTTCCTGCCCATTCCCCCACCCTGCCAGAGCTCATGCATTCTGCCAAACATGCTTTTCATCTCTTTCTCAGTCTTTCTCAATATTCTCCATGAGGAAGTTGACTGTTTTGAGTAGAAGTTCACTGTTTCAGTCAGTTTTTTGCTACAGTCCTTTTGGTGTTGTTGTTCCTTGTTGTTGTTGTGTTTTTGTTGTTTCCAATATGCATTACGACCAACTGCTTTGAACAAAACCTCAGGGGGCCCTCCACAAGAGAAATACTTACAACTAGGTAATTGGCACTAGCATCCCAAGATGAGTGAATACCCATTACCGTTTTGTTTTTCTGGACTGTGTTAACTTCACTTAGCATAATGGTATTCCTGTATCCAGCCCATTTCATCGTCAAATCATGATGTCATCTTTCTTAACCGCTGCATTAGAACTCATGTTTTTTTTCCAGAAATGTGACCACATTTCTCTATCCACTCATCAGTTGAGGGCATTTGGGTTCGGATTCCAGTCACTTGCTATTGTGAAGAGAGCTTTGCCAATAAACATGGCCATGCAGTATCTCTGCGTGGTGGGTGCAGTCTTGAGTAGGTACATGCCAGAGTTGGTAGGCTGGGTGGGTGGCACGTCCAATCTCCAGTTTTCCAAGGGTCTCTCCACACTGCTTTCCATAGTGCGGCGTAGAGTTTAAATTCCCACCATGCAGTGGATGTGTTCCTCTTTCCCCACAACCTCTCCAGCACTTGCTTATCACTTTTTTCTTGATCATAGCCATTATCTGCATGAGTTAATGAATATTAAGTGGTTTGATTTGCTCATTTCCCTTATGACTTAGTGATTGAGTGAAACTCTTAACGTGTTCTCAAGACATCTCTTAATTTCCTCACTTGTGAAGTCTCTGTTCAGTTTTTTCTCCATCTCTGAGTGGTCATTTTTTTCTTTCTTCGTTTTTTGTGAGTAGTTTATATTATTCATGGACATCCCAATGTTTGTCAGATGTTCTGCAGTGAAGGTTTCTCCTCGTAAAACCCACACTGTGGGATTTCTCCTCACTTCCTTGAGTCTTGTATCAATTTAGTTAAGCCAATTGTCGAAAGTTCACTTATTCTGTGTCTGCAGCTGCTGTCTAGATTTGTCTTTTCCTGCCTATGTCTTGTTTAGTTGCTTGCCCAACTTTTTCTCTATCACGCTTCAGAGATTGGGTTTCACGTGAGTGTCTTGTTTGAATCCATCTGGAGTTGACTTTTGTACATGGGCGAAGAGGATAGAGGTTTAATTTTCATTCTGCCTACAAGTGGTGCATCGCAGAATTTGCCAACACCACTTGTGACAGATGCTGTCTTTTCTTCCATTGTGGCTTTCTGGCCCCCTTGTCAAATCTAAGATGGTGTGAAATTGTATGTGTCTCACATGTTTGGATCTTCGGTTTTGTTTCCATTGTCAACAGGTCTGTTTTTGCCAGTACCAGCTGTGTTTTATTTATGGACTAGCCCTGTGTTAGTTAGTTTGAAGTGTGGTATAGAGATCCCCCTGGTGTCAGCTCTTTTCACTCAGGGTTTGTTTTCCGGCTATTTGGGGTCTTTGTTTTTCCCAATGGAATTTAAGAACTTTTTTTTTCCAAGCCTGAGAAGAAACTCATGGGGATTTTGATTGGGATTGCTTAAAATCTTACAAGAGTTTTGGTTATAAATGGACATTTTTACATGTAATTTTCCCTATATCCATGAGCATGGGATGGTTTTCCATCTTCTGATGTCTTCTTCAATTTCTTTCTTAAAAGTTTAAATTGTTTTGTTTGTAGCAGATCTTTGGTGTCTTTGTAGTTGTTCATAGTGCTTGTTTATGTTTTTGAGGGATATTGTGAGTGGGACGGTCTCTTGAATTCTTTCTCAGTTGCTTGTTCTTGGTTAAGAACGTTTTAAGTAATTGTCACTGCCACTTGCTGGAAGCTGTCATTAATATTTCTAGGTTTCTTGTGGAGTTTTTAACAATCCTTAGGTAAAACCATCTAACTTCATCAGCATCTAGGATACTTGACTTCCTCTTTTCCAATTAGTAACTCTTGATAATTTCCTTTTCTCTGCCTTATTGCTCTAGCAACGTGTTTCAACGCACTATATTTAAAGGAGTGGTGACAGGGGAGAGCTTGCCGAGATTTCCCTACTTTAAAGGAATGTTTTCGTTCATTTCCCCATTTAGGATGATATGGCTGTGGTGGGTTTCCTGTTTGGGCCTTTGATTACATTGAGGAACTGATCCCTCCAATCCAATTCCCTCTAGGACTTTACGCATGAAGGGATGCTAGGATTCTTTAGTTAAAGGTTTTTTCGTGCATCAATTAGATGATGGTGTGGTTTTGTCTTTCATTCATATATATAGTTTGATGATTTGTTAATCGATTTTCTTGTTGAACCATCCCTCTCTATTGGTATGAATCCAAACTATGTCATGATTGGATGATCTTTATGTGGGTCTGTATGCTGATTTGCTAGTATCCTGTTTAGGACTTTTCGGCATCTGTGTTCATGAGGGAGAAGGGTCTAGTTAATTCTCTTTTTAGTTGGATCTTTGCCTTTTTTGTAATCGAGTGATGCTGCTTCATGAGGAATTTGGGAGATTCGCTCTGATTGTACCCTTCTATTAAACATGTTTCAGTAATAATGGTTGTAGAGTTTCTTTGAAATGGTTTTATAGACTTGTTGCCCCATGAACCATCTGGGCCATTGGGCCTGGCTCTTTTTTTAGTTGGAGTTTCCTTATTACATCTCTATTTCTTTCATATGTTTTGGTCTGTTTCACAGTGCTGCCTAATCTCTTCTTGGCTGAGCTTGGTCGTGATTCCCAGGATTTTCAGATATCATTCACCATTTTTAGGGTTTTCAAATTTGATAGATATAGTTTTTGTAATATTCCCATGTGATTTTTCTGGATTTTTTTTTTTTCCCCTTTTTTTTCCTTGTCTTTGTGATATTTCCTTTTTCCTTCACGGATTGTATTGATTTGTGAAGTTCTTCTTCTTTCTTTTTTGTTAACTGGGCTAGAAGTTTATGTCTATATTTTTTATTCTTTCCAAAGAACCAACTTTTGGTTCATTGAGTTTTTGTTATTGTTTTTTTGTTTCTATTCATTCATTTCTATGATTTTGTTATTTCTTCCTGTCTGTTGTATTCAGGGTTCATCTGTTGTCTGCTCTCAAGTGCTTTTAGCTGTAGTGTTAGATCATTTCACTTTGCTTCTTTTTCTGTTTTCTAATGTAGGCACCCAGTAGGCTATATAACTTCCCTTCTAGAGACTGCTTTGAGGTCTCCCATAGGTTTGTGTGTTGTATTTGTCAGTTGTCATCAGTTCCAGGAATGCTTTTATTTCTTTGTCTTTATTCTCTTCCTTGCACCCATTCATTATTTCAAGTAGTGTGTTATTTAGTCCCATGTGTTCTTTAGGCATGGAGGGCTTGTCCTGGAGTTGATGTTGAGCTTATTGGCACTTGTGTTTCAGCCCCATGTACATCGCGTTGAAAAATTATTTCAATCTTTTTGTATTAAAATTGTAGACGGTTTCTTCTGTTGTCCCAGTATGTGGTCGATTTTGGGAGATGTGCATGTGGGTGTGCTGAGTAGTTAAAGTGTATTCTCTGGTATTACGGATGGATTATTCAGTAGCGGTTCTATGACGTTCCTTATTTGGTGATTCATATTTATTGCAGTTCAGATGTCTCTCTGTTTTAGTTCTTTGTCCTTTGACCATCCAAAAGGATCAAGGGTATTGAACCTCCTACTATGAGTTACTGGGTTTAGTCTGTGGACTTGTGGTCCTGGAGAATTGTCTTTATTAAAGTTGTGATGCACCAGAATTTTGGGGGGCATTATATATTCATAATTGTGAGATCTTCTCTGGTGAATTTCCTTTGTTAAAAATGTAATGGCCTTCTTTGTCTCTTCTTATTTCTTTTTACTCTGACGTATTTTGTATCCGATATTAAATAATAAAACACCTGATTCTTTTTTGGTACCATTGCTGGGAATATTTTTTACTATTAATCTTAAGGTGGTGCTATGTCCTTGAAGGTAAGATGTGTTCTATTGTATACAGCACATCGATGGCTTTCTGTTTATATACAAGTCTGCCCAGCTATGTCTTTTGATTGAGGGAATTTTAGTCTATTAACATTTAAGGTTATTTATTGATTAGAGTGTGGTACTTCCTTTTGACCTTATTATCCATTGCGTTGGGTTTATGGTTCTACTTCTGCAGTTATTGCTTTTATTGATTTGTCTCTTTGTAGGTGCATGGGGTTGGTGCTCCTTCTCTGTTTTGAATTGCTTCATCAGTAATTCTCTGAAGGTTGGTTTTCCGATCATGTATTCTTTCATCGTTGTTTATGTATGGAAGTTTCTCTCTTCCTTCAACTATATAATTGACATTTTGCTGGGTTAGTAGTACCTGGGGTTGGCAATCTGTTGTCCCTTAACACTGGGAATGTTTTGCTCCAGGTTTTTGTTTCATAGTTTGCTGTGTTAGAAGTCAGTTGTAATTCTGATAGGTTTCCCCTTATAGGTCACTTTATTTTTCCTTGCAAGATTGTGTTGTTTGGGTGTCTAGTGGCATTTTAAACTATTGTGTGGCGTGGAGATATTCTTTTGATCTTGTCGTGCTTGGTTCTTCTATGGCTATGTTCTATCTTTAGTCTGGTCTGCTGTCTATTTTTAGTTGTGGGAAGTTTTCATCTTTATTCTGTTGAAATTGATCAATTACCATTCTCTTGGAGATTCTCTCCTCCTCATTCCTATGATGCTGGAGATTGATCGTTTGATTTTCATAGTGTCTACCATCCTGGTTATCCACCGTTAATTGTTATTTTACATTTTTCATAATTCTTCCTGTGGGTATTTTAGTTGTTCTGTGTTATCATTCCAGGTCTGATATTCTTTGCTCTGCCTTCCTCCATTCTGCTTTCTGAGGCTTTTTACACTTCCTTACTCTTGATTGGATGAGTGTTGATTTTCCTTTTTCATTTCATCTCTTCTGATGTTTTTGTATTTCTTACTCTGTTTGATTTCTGACATTCTCAATCTTGCTTTCTTGAAGTCTCTCTTGTTCTGGTTGGTTTTTCCTTACCTTTTTCAGCATGGAAACATACTTTTCAGTGTTTCTACTTTCTTTCGGAGCTTGTTCATTCTCTCTCTCTCTAAGTCTCTCTATGAGTTCCTCAATTCTCTTTTCTTAGTTCTTTGATTTGTTGTTTAATATCTTGCGATATCTTTAAATATGTTCCCAATATATTTTTGATATCTGTTCCTGGGGCATACCCAGGAGGATCCCACAGCAGAGTCTTCGCATCAGTTGGTGTAATGTTGGGCATGGTTATCCTGCCCCTTTCCAGTGTTGTCTGATGTCTTTTCTGTGATCCTGGCATATGGGCTTCTCCTGCCTCGTATTTCCATTGAGTCTCTTCAAATCTCTTTCACTGTGTTTGAAGGTTGCTTTGGCTTGCCTACCTTCAGATGCCCTTAGTTAGCAGTCTGGGGGGCCTCGCCTGCACCGGTCCCGGGCGCAAAGATCTCACTCAAGAGCCCAAGCCCCTTGTTACCATTTCCGGCTGGCTGAGGAAACTCCACCCCAGACACAAAGAGTCCTACCAAAGACCGCTACCTTTATAATCCGCTGGGGGACAACTCCGACCCCCCCACCACACAAGCCAATCAAAGCCAAAGGACAACGGATCTAACAGATCAACAATCAGCTTGCTGAGGCACCCAGTTCCCTACCTCTGTTCTCTGCTCTTCCTTCCACTGGGCTTAGGAGATCTCCGACTTTAATTTTGCTAAGTCAATATGTCTAGAAACTTACAGTATGCCTGAAGATCGGAAGTTCACTGGTTGTGATGCCTCCTTTTTTGTCTCTAATTTTATTAATTTGGATCTTTAGTTTCTTTCATTTGGTTTCACTAGAGGCTTATTCAGTCTGCTTTATATTTTCAAAGAAACTTTTATTTCACTGATTCTTTATATCATTATTTTTTTATCTCCATTGTATTGACTTTTGCCTGTCTCGAAAAGACAAACATTTTATATATCTTAAAATGTTTGGTCTTTTCGAGGACAGGGTCAAAGATCCACCTGCCTCTGCCCCCGATTGCTAGGATTTAAAGGCATATATATATATATATATATTATATATCTATCTATATAATTTTTATATATATAAAATGTTTGTCTTTTCAAGACAGGGTCAAAGATCCACCTGCCTCTGCCTCCTGATTGCTAGGATTAAAGGCGTGCGCCACCGCGCCTGGCTAAATTTTAAAAAATAATTTTTGAGGCTGGAGAGACAGCTCAGTGGTTAAGAACACAGACTGCTCTTGCAGAGGACCCAGGTTGGATTCGCAGCATCCACATGGTAGCTAAGAACCATCTTTAGTGCAGGGTGTGGTAGTAACATGCCTTTAATCCCAGCACTCGGGAGGCAGAGGCAGGCAGATCTCTGTGATTTCAAGGCCAGCCCGGTCTACGGAGCAAGCTCCAGACCAGCTGGGACTAAAGGCAGACCCTGTCTCAAAAATATCAAATATAGGGGCTGGAAACATGGCCTAGTGGTTAAGAGTGCCTACTGTTCTTGCAGAGGACCCGGGTTCGATCCCCAGCACCCACATGGCAGCTGAGAACCGTCTTTAACTCCAGTTCCAGGGGAATCTGACACCCTCTTTTGACCTCCGTGGCATTGCACAACACGGGTGCACAAACCTACATGCAGACAGTACATTCATACACATACAAAAATAAATAAATAAATAAACAAATAAATAAATAAACAGATAAGTAAATAAATATAATATATATATACATTTTATCTCATTTAAAAATATTTTAGTCTTATTTTTGTGTATGTATGTAAGGTCACCTGTGTCCTGCAATGTCTGCAGAGGTCAGAGAGGGTGCTAGATCCCCTGGAACTGGAGTTATGGATGGTTGCCAGCCACCAGGTGGGTGCTGGGAACTGAATCCACGTCCTCTGAAAGAACAGCCAGTACTCTTAACCACTAAGCCATCTCTCCAGCCCCTATTTTTATTTTTTATGGGTCTGAGTGTATTTATTGCCTGCCTGTATGTAAGTGCACTCATGGAGGTCAGAAGACGGTATCAAATCCCCTAGAACTGGAGTTGAGGATGTTTGTTAGCCATCGTGTGGGTGCTGGGAACCAAATCTGGGTCCTCTGCAAGAGCAATCAGTGCTCTTAACCTCTGAGCTATCTCCCCAGCCCTTCTCCAATTGTTTTAAATGCAGGAGTTTATTATAGCTATCTCATAAAACTGTACTTCATTGTACCGCATAGGATCTGGCATATTGTATTTAATTTTCATTTGACTTTGGAAATTTTTACATTTATCTATTGATTTTTTCCTTGAATGTGTATATTTTCTATATTTTCTTGCTGTTGATTTTTGTTTTGTTTCATTGTGATCAGACAGAATTCAATAAATTATTTTCATTTTTTTCTGTGAAAACTTACTTTGTGGGCTAAAATGTGGGCTAATGAGAGGAATGTATATTCCTGCAGTGTATGGTTGTAAAATTCTGTAGATATCTGTTAAGTCCATTTGATCTACAATGTCATTTAACTATAATGTTTCTTTATTGATTTGTCTGGTTATCTATTTATTGATGAGAATTACTATTATTTTGTTTAGCTCAATCTGTGTCTTTACATAAATAGGGTTTGTTTAGAATTATATTTTCTTGATGGACTTTTCTCCTTAATCAACAAGAAGTGGCTTTATTACTTTGATCAATTTTGCCTTGAAATCAACTTTATCACATATCAGTATAGCTATGTCTGCTTGTTTCTAGTTCAGTTTGCTTGGAATAACCTTTTGCCATCCATTTGCCCAAATGGTACTTGTTTCTGTCAGTGAGGTGCAGTTCTTCTGGGCAACAACTAGATAGGCGCTGCTTTTCTAAATCAATCTGCTGGCCTGTGACTTTCAGTTAGAAAAACCTAGACCATTAACATTCAGAATTACTGGAAGCTATGTATTAATCTTTGTCGTTTTGTTGTTTTATAGTTTGATACCTTCCTAATGATCACTTGCTTATTTCTTCTTCTAAGTGCAAGTTAGTCTTTCCTGTGACCTCATGAATGTGTATGTAAAATTCAATATGTAAAATTCCTTTGACTCTCTCCTTAGTGCTAGCTTAGTGGTCATGAATTTCTTTAGTGTTGGTTTTTGTAGAAAGATTTTTCTCCTTCCGTGGAAAAGATAGCTTTGCTGGATATAGTAACCTGGGTTGGCAATTAGTGTTTTTCAGAGCTTGGAATTCATTGCTCCCTGCCTTCCTGGGTTTTAGAATGTTAGAAAATCTTTTCATTGGTTTCCCTTTGTATGTGACTTGAAGCTTCTGCCTGTATCTTTCAGGATTCTTTTATTCTATACATTGAGTGTTTTAACTGTAATATGATGTGTAGAGGTTTATTTTTTGTATGATTGACATTGGAAATACCTCCTGTGTGTCTGGATGGCCATTTCTTTCCCTAGAACTAGGAAATTTACTTCTATAATTTTATTCACTATATTCCCCTGGCCTTCTACGCCTAATTCATAGAGTTTTATCTTCTAATGGCCTCCCATATCTCTCCCATGCTCTGTTCATACTTATCAACGTCTTAATGTTCTAATTGTGTTTTTTTTGTTTCTTTTTTAATTTTTTTCTTCTTTTTTATGATGCTTTGTGTATTCAATACAGCATTTTCCATTCAGTTTCAGGCATATATCCCCTTCCCTTCCCCCCCCCCACCCCTACCCATCCCAGATCATGCAATTCTCTGCCGCGTAACTTTTCTGCATCTTCTGTTTTTTTGTTTTTTTTCATTTTTTTTTTTAAAAATGAATAATTGTGAGTACAAGCATCCTTCATTAAAGCCAATGTGCCAGCAGTTGTGCCCAAACCACACAAGCTCCTTGGTCCCACCATCCAGCCAGGGGGGGCTTGTATGTTCAATCAAGTTGTCAAATGAGTGTCCAGTACTATATGTTTGTAGTTTTCACCATCAACGGCCAATCAACACAGCCCTTACATCTACTGATGCCCCCTCTTCCGCAGATTGTTCCCTAGGCTTAGAAAAGGGGCACAGGTGATGAGAAGCAAACAGTCTACTTTCTCTGGAGCTGTTGTCTTGGTCTCTAGTCAATTCTGGCTGTTTTCTTTCTTTCATGGGCTGCCAGCTTGTCAAGGCATAACCTTTCAATCCTACTAATGAAGCAATCAATTAGATATATAGGTGTTGTAAACAGTATAATATATAAGCCTTTTGATCCTACTAATGAAGCACGCGCAATAGATATATAGGTATTTAAACATCACTAATTGTTATGTTAGGTTCTTGGTATAGACACAGATGTTTGGATGGTATGTTAATCCATGAATTACATTTTCTTCTGCCAAATATGACAGGGTCTTCATGTGGTTTATACATCTCCTAACCATTAGAGGATGCAAGCTTGTGGCATCATCCATGGGTTATTCCTCCAAGGAGAGAGCTGAGAGCCAATTAAATCTGGGATATACTGACATATGGCTGCCACTGCTGCACAGTTTTCCAGGCAGGTGAGTTGTAGCTGGTGCTGACAGAGAGTTCTTGCTTGAGCTCAAGGAGACCTATATTGCTTTATTGGTTTAGTGGCCTTTGGTAACACTCTCTGGCATTCCGAGACCATCCGTATGCTTGCAAGTTCGGTCCTCCATACATCTTTCACATGTTTATATCAGGTCTTCAACAGCAGAGCCTTATCACCTCTTCCGCATATATCCCAGTTTTGGAGGCAAGGAGCCTTTACCTTTTGTGTGGGGTTTGGATCCCCTGGCCAAGATCTCTTGGTAGAATAATCCATTGTTGATGTCAGAGCTCCTGTATTAATAATATTTTGCTTAAGTGGCGTAGCTTAAGGAGACTTTAGCATTATATTTGGTTCTGAATAGAGAAGAACCTTTTCTTTCACAGTTTGTATTGCCATGAGTCATTAAAGAAGGCGTTTTACAATTAAGAAAACCGATTTACAAGAGATACCTCTATAAGAGCTGGCTCCAATCTACAGCTGGAGAACGACCTCATCATCATCATATTGTCCTTATTCTATGGGGGGGAGTTAAGAAAGTCTCTTGTATTAAAACCTTTGCAGCACCTAGAAGGTAGCTTCGTTAGGATTCATTAAAAATCGTTGTTACTAGTAGGATCCAGAGGGGAGGCCGATGTCTGCAGCAATCTGAGGCATTTCTTCCCTTCAATTCCCAGAGGAGTCAATCCTTCTGCTGCACTTTCTGGTACATCCTACTCACTGCAAAGCTGCATTTTCTTTCTCAGCCATTAAGTTGGTGAACTCTAGGCCTGTTGGAACACAAATCCTTTTCCGTAGTTAGTTTAAGATTTGGATTGCAAGGTTTTTGACAAAGGTTTCATATATATCTATATCCACCTTTTTTATTTATGGTTTTTATTTTTACCCATGAGTTCAAAAAAGCAGTTGTATTATACATCTATAGGGTGAAATCAAGGCACAGATTTCATCAATTCACCATGCTGTTTTGGGTTACAGTATGTGATAACTTGGGAAACAAACTTTATTTTTAAATAATCATCCTATAGGTGAAAGCAAGATTTGCTACCAGGTATACTATATGACAGCAAAATATAGAGAACATTTGTTTACCAACCAAAGTAATTTATACAGTTTTTAATTAAGCTAATGTGGACAACAGCAATTTATATCACGAAGTTAACTCAGATGCACTTACCATTTTTATCAGAGCCTTTAAACCAATGTTGTTTAATATACACATATTTACTTTTACTAAGTTCTGAAAACCATGTATCCTGTAGACAGATCTGGAGCAAAACTGGATACTTGTTGAACTCTGTCAATTAAACATGCACCAATCGAATAATTTACTCGTGTCCCCTCTCCCCCCTTCCCATCCTTCCCGAGTCACCATTTCAGTCAGTTTTCTGATGCTATCTTTCTGTTGTGTCTTTTAACATTTATCCCTCCCACAAGAAAATTTAAACTGGGTTATTGGTACTAGCAATCCACATATGAGAGATACCATTTGTCGTTTGTTTTTCCTGGACTGTGTACTTCACTTAACATGATGTCTTCTAGCTCCATCCAGTTACCTGCAAAGTTCATGATGTTGTCTCTCTTTACCGCTGCATAGAACTCCATTGTGATACAGTACCACATTTTTCTCTATCCCACTCGTCAGTTGAGGGGCATTTGGGTTGATTCAGTTTTTTGCTATTGTGAACAGAGTGGCAATAAAATAGCTGTGCATGTATCTACTGCAGTAAGATGAGTCTTGTGTGTATAATACCTAGGAGTGGTATGACTGGGTCAAATGGCAGGTCATTGTTGAGTCTTCTAAGGGTTCTCCACATTGTTTTCCATAGTGGCTGCACAAAGTTTTTACTTCCACCAGCATGGATGAGCGTTCCCCTTTCCCTAGACCCCTCTCCAGCACTTGGTCACATTTGTTTCTTTGATCCTAGACCAGTCTTATGGAGTAAGATGGTATCTTTAAGGTGGTTTTAATTGCATTTCCTTAATTATTAGCGATGTTGAACACTTCTTAAGGTGTTTCTCAGCCATCTCTAATTCCTCCTCGTTAAGTCTCTGTTCAGATCTTTGCTCCATCAGTCTGAGTGATTTCATTTGTTTTCTTTCTTCTTTTGTTTTTTAAGTAGCTTGATATCTGGAAATTAAGTGCTTGTCAGACGGTATCTGCTGTGAAGGTTCCTCCCATTCTGTGGGTTTTCTCTTGCACTTCCTTTATGTTTCCTTTGAATGAACAGAAGCTTTAGGTTAATGAGGTCCCATTTGTCAATTGATGATCTAGATCTTCTGTGCAGCTGCTGTCTGATTTAAGAAGTCTTTTCCTACACCTACGTCTTGTAGTCTGCTGCCAAGTTTCCTCTTCTATCACCTCCAGAGTTTTGGATTTCACGTTGAGGTCTCTCGATATCCCATAGTGGAATTGAGTCTTTTGTACGCAGTGAGAGGTGAGGGGTTACCTCTTTCTTCTTCAAAGCGTGGTCGGATCCAGTTTTGCCAACACCACTTGTTTGAAGATGCTGGTCTTTCCTCCAATGTTTCCTTTGGCCATTAGTCAAATGATGCAGATGCTGAAGATTGTCATGTGCTCAGGTTTAGGATCTTCAATTTTGTTGCGCATGGTCAAACTGGTTCGTATTTTTGTGCCAGAACAAGCTTGTTTTGTATGACTATGCCCTGTAGTATAGTTTGATGTCTTGCGTAGAGCGACCTCCCCTGCTATTGCTCTTTCACACCAGAGGTTGCTTTGGCCTATTTGGGGTCTGTTTGATTTTTCCAAATGAAATTGAAGGCATTCTTTTTATGTGGAAGCTCTTTGAATTTTTTACCTGTAAGCTCTGGGGATGGTTGCGGAGTGCCATTACATCTGCCTATATCAAGTTTAGGTCAAGAACTGGACTATTTTTACTATATTTATTCCAATCCATGTAGACAGTGGAGGTTTGCTCCATCTTCGCTGATGTCTTCCTATTTCTTTTCTCAGAGGTTTAAAATTTTTGTGTTGTAGAGGTCCTTGGTGGTCTATTGGTTAGGTTTGTTCCTAGGTGTTGTTATTGTTTTTGAGGCATTGTGAGTGGGAAGTTCCTTGTTACCTTCTTCAGCTGCCTACTGTTGGTTTGAGAGAAGGCTACTGATTTTCTGGTTTATTTTGTATCCCGACACTTTACTATGAAGCTTCTAATTTCTTTCTAGGAGTTTCCTGGTGGGGTCTTAGCATCCCTTAAGTAGAACAATCATATCATCGCAAAAAGGATAAGTCCTTAGACTTCCTCTTTCTCCTATAGAACTCCTTTAATTTCCTTTTCTTGGCCTTAGTTGCCCTTAGCAAGGGATTCAGCGACTAGTGTTGAATAATTGGAGTGGTGAGGGCACCTGGAGTCAGGGGGAAATGCCTTTCTTTCGTATTCCGGAGTTCTTACCCCCATTTTAAGTGAATGTTTCGTTGTCGTTTGGGCCTTTGATATATTGGTGATTTTGCACCTGTATATGGCTTTGGATTACTTAAGGTATGATCCCTCCAATCCAATTCCCTCAGGACTTAAACATAAGTATGCTGGATTTTGTAAAAAGGCTTTTTCCGCATCAATTGAAGATGATGGTGTGGATTCTTTTGATCTTTCAGTCCGTTTATAATGCCTGTGATTTTAAGTGATTTTTGATGTTGAACCATCCCTGCTTTCTCTGGTATAATCCAACTATGGTCATATGGTATATCTTCTGATTGGACTGTATGCAATTTGCCATATCGGCTGTATAGATATCTTTGGCCCCGTGTGTTCATTAGGGGATGGCTCTATATTCCTTTTTTTTTTTTAATTTTTGCATCTTTGCTTGGTTTGGTATTAGAGTGATGCTGGCTTCATAGAAGCGCACACTGGAGAACTCCCTCTTGTATCCTCTAAACACTTGAAATAATTAATGGTTGATAAGTCTTTTGAAAATATTTATACAAATTCTGTTCTGTCGGGACACATACGGGCCTGGGACATTCTTTGGTGGAGGTGTCTTATTACATCTTCAATTTCTTCACATATTGATTGTCTGTGTAAGAGCTGTTGATCTCTCTTCATTGGTTTGAGCTTTGGTGATTCCCAAAGAGTCAGATATTCACCTCATTTCTTCTAGCGGTTTTCAAACATAGTATAAAGAGTAATAGTTTTAAAGTAAGTCCATATATGTCGATTCTTTTCATGATCGTTTGTGATATTTCCCTTTCATCAATAATTCTATTGATTGTCAGTTGTTCCTTCTTGTCCTTTGGTTAACTGGGATAGACGCGTTCTGTCTTATTCTTTTTATCTCTCTAAGAACCAACTTTCTGGGATTCATATGATATGTGTCGTTAATGGTTTTCTTTGTTGCTATTTGCATTGATCTCTCTTGATTTTGTTACTTTCTTCTTTGTCGGCCTGCATTTAGGGTTATTTAGTGTGATGTTTCTCAAGATCTTCTTTTAGCTAGCTGCTGTTAGAATCGTTCACCTGGTGCTCTTTCCTTTTTTTTTTTTTTTTTAATGTAGGCCAATTAGAGCTATAAACTTCCTACTTAGGACTGCTTTTAAAATGTCCCATAGGTTTTTCCTGTTGTATTATACATTGTCGTTCAGTTCCAGGACTGTTTTTATTTCTTCCTGTTATTTCTTCCTTGACCCATTCATTATGCAGGAGAGTGTTGTTTAGTTCTTCCATGTGTTCCTTGTAGGTTGTAGGGTTGATCTTGGTGTTGGAGATTGAGTTTTAATTGCACTGTGTCTGAAAGAATGCATGAGTTTATTTCAGTCTTTTGGTATTGGTTGAGTTTTTCCCTGTGTCCCAGTAGATGATCTATTTTGGAGAATGGTTCCATGGGGTGCCCTGAGTAGAAAAGTGTATTCTCTTGGTGTTTGGGTGGAATATGCGATAGATGGTCTGTGAAGGTCCATTTGGTGTATTGTGGTCATTTCAGGTTCAGATGTTTCTCTCTGTTTATTCTTTGAACCTATTGATCTGTCCTAATGGACTCAGTGGGTAATTGAAGTCCCCTACTATTAGTGTGCTGGGGTTTAATCTGAGCCTTGAGAATCCTGAAAAGTTGTCTTTACAAAGTTTGGTGCGCCGGCATTTGGTGGCATATATATATTCATGATTGTAGATCTTCATCATCAGTTGGGTTTTGGTGTCCTTTAAATGGACGATAATAATGGCCCTCCTTTGTCTCTTGTTGATTTCTTTTGCTTTGAAGTCTAATTTTGTCTGATATTAGGATAGCGACACACACCTGCTTTCTTTTTGGTGCTATTTGCTTGGGATATTTTCTTCCATCCCTTCAACCTAAGTTGGTGTCCCTGTCCTGAAATTGAAATGGGTTTCTTGCAAGAACAGCATATAGATGGATTTTGTTTCCTAATCCATTTCTCCCAGTCTATGTGGCCCTTTTGATTGGGGGAGTTCAGGCCCATTAATATTTAAGGTTATAATTGAAAGATGGTTTTTTTTCCTTTCACCTTATTATACATCTGGACTTTTAGTCTCTGATTCTACTTCTACTCCTATGTTTTTAATATTTTTTATTAGTTGCTTTTCCTAGGTGCTTGAGGAATAGTTGCTTTACTCTCGTCTGCCCCTTTGAATTGCTTCAAGCATTTGCTGGAGAGTTGGTTTTCCAGAAATATATTCTATCATCTTTTTTGGTCATTGGAAATTCTTCCTCTCTCCTTCAACTGTAATTGAACTTTTTGCTGGGTAAAGTGTTCTAGGTTGGCATCCATAGTCCTTTAACACTGGAATGCTTTGCTCCATTGTTCTGCGTGCTTTCATGGTTTGGTGCGAGAAGTCAGTTGTAAGTCTTGATGGGTTTTCTTTTGTATGTGACTTGTTTGTTTTTTTTTCTCCTTTTTTGTGGCCTTCAGATTTTTATCTTTGTTTTGGGCATCTAGCATTTTGACTATGGAGGTGGTGTGGAGTTTTCTTTTCTGATCTGTCTATTGGAGTCCTGTGTGCTTCTTGTTTTGAATGGGTGTGTCCTACTTTTAGTTTGGGGAAGTTTTCAATCGTATTATTCTGTTGAAGATCTGATCAATAACTATTCTCTTGAGAGTCTTCTCCTCCCTATATTCCTAAGGGGGGGGGTGATGGGGAAGTTTGATCTTTTCATAGTGTTCCCATATTTCCTGGTTGTTCCAGTTTTTTGTATTTTTTATAAATAAAATTTTTCATAATCTTTTAACTTTGGTTTTGTTAGTTGTTCTGTGTTATCTTCAGATCTGATATTCTTTTCTTTCTGCTTCCTCCAATTCTATTTCTGAGGCTTTTTTTTTTTTGTTTTTTTCCTTTGCCTTTCTTCCTGGGTTGGATAGGAGGGTTCTATTTCCTTTTTCATTTCATCCCTGTGATTTCCTTAATATATCCATTTCCTTTATGAGGTTCTCAATCTCGTTCTTGGTGCTCCTTACTTATTTGGTTGGCCTCTTTTTTCAAGTGTTTCTACTTCCTTAAGGGTTGTGTTTTTTTTCTTTTTTCTGCCTCTCTCTCGTTCTTTTCTGGAGTTTGTGTCAATCTCTTCCTTTAGTTTTGTCATTGTATTCCCTCTAGGTCCTTTTTGAGTTTTTCTTCTCTCTCTTTAGTTCTCCGAATTACTTCCTTTTAGGTTGTCCATTTTATCCCTGTAGGTCCTTTTTTTGAGTTTTTCATTTCCTCTCTCGCTTTAATTCGCTGAATTCTGTTATATTCTTTATTTCTTTCTCTGCGTAGGTTTGCAATTATTCCTCTAAGGTCTTTTCTGGGGTCACCTCCAGGGGGATCCGATTGTAGCTGTCCCCTACCGGGTTGGTAGAGCTTTGTGCGGAATTATCCTGCACCTTCCATGTTGTCTCTTCTTTATGTCCCTGACATATGGGTTTACCCTTTGTGATTCAAATCCCAAATGCTTTTCAGTTTGTTGAAGGCTGAAAGCTTGTTTTATTTGGCTTGCCTCCTTCCAATGCCTTTTTGCCCCTTCCTTCCCTCCTCGTTGTTTAATGGAGTGTTGACTTGTTTAAGTTTTTTTCACAGCTTTCAATTTTTGTTTATATATTGTATACTGAAAGTCTCTTCCTTCCCTGTTCTTAAGGTTGTCTTAATCCACTGGATACTCTCTCCTCAATTCCAATTGTTTGCAGGTGGCAGGGGGGGTATTCCTGAATTAGCCCGCACCCCGGTACCTTCCTGGACCAGTGGTGGGCTGGGCCCTGACCCCTGCCCTGCGCAGGACCAGAATATGGCGCTGTGGCCTGAACTCCAAACCCAGGGTCCCCTCCCACTTGTGACTGGGGGGGGCGTGGCCACCCAGCAGGGCAACCACGCTCTGGCGGCCTGCCAGTCCCTGGCCCCCTCTGCCACAACTCAGAAAACCAATTGTCCAGCACCCGTGGGTCAATGCCTTAAGTTTACCTTCCTGGACCAGTGGCGGGCTGGTCCTGACCCCCCTGCCCTGCTCAGGACCAAAATATGGCGTCTGTGCCAACCTGACTCCATACCCAGGATCCCCTCCCACTTGTGACTGGGGGGGGGCGTGGCCACCCAGCCTGGCAAGCACACTCTGGCGGTTTGCCAGTCACTGGCCCCCTCTGCCACAACTCAGCAAATCAATTGTCCTGCACCCGTGGGTCAATGCCCCAAGTTTACCTTCCTGGACCAGTGGCGGGCTGGTCCTGACCCCCTGCCCTGCTCAGGACCAGAATATGGCATCTGCACCTGACTCCAAACCCAGGATCCTCCAATGTTCTAATTCTTCTACCTTGTCTTCAAGCCATGATAATGTTTTCCGCTCAGTCCGTTCTGTGGGTGGACTTTCCACTGAGTTTCAAATTTTGACTCATTGAGCTTTTCATTTTGAAAACTTCAATTCGATTTTTCCAATATTTGTATCTTTTTACTGAATTTCTCTTTCATATTCTGTATTGACTTATTTCATCCAGCTGTCTGCATTCTCTTCGAAATGGTTCAGGAGTTTATTCATTCCCTTTTTGATTTTTTTAAATAAATCTTCCTAATTTTTCTTTTGAATGATTTGTCTGGGATTCCATCTAATTTAACCTTGGTGGAATCCATTTCTGTGGAATTGGTCCTTTCAGAAGAGTCATTTTGAAAAATGTTTCCTGTTTTTGCTTATATATCTAGGATTTGGTTATTGGTTGGATTTTTTTAAGTACCCATATTCTTTCAGTTGAAGTATTCACAATATTCAAGTGGGGATTAAATTTTAGTAAGGTTGATGTGTAACATGTACAATTATTCCATGTAAAAAAAATTTAAGTGTTTATGGAAATGGACATTGATTACACTGTTTTAAACATGAGACGTTATATAAATATATGAAATGGTCACACTGTACCCCATAAATATGCAAAATTAAACTAATAGTAATTGATTAAAAATAAAATAATAGGGGCTGGAGAAATGGCTCAGCGGTTAAGAGCACTGACTGCTCTTGCAGAGGAGCCCAGTTCGATTCCCAGCACCCACGTGGTGGCTAAGAACTGTCTTTAATGCTGGGTGTGGTGGTGCATGCCTTTAATCCCAGCATTTGGGAGGCAGAGGCAGGCAGAACTCTGTGAGTTCAAGGCCAGCCTGGTCTACAGAATAAGCTCCAGGCCAGCTGGCACTAAAGGGAGACCTGTCTCAAAAAATAATAGCTCAGGACAATAATGTCAGCATGTATCAAATTTTTCAAAAGATAATGACTGATTTATGAAACATTTGCTTAACAGTCTAGATATATGCATGGCTACCAAGGCTCCTTGTAGAATGTTTTTATGATTGTAGGTTGCACTCAAAACCATTGCAGATACTCTTAAATTTTCTGAGAGTGCTTTATTGTAATTACATAGCAACTTCTTAAGCTTTGGAAGATATACAAGGTATGGCTGCAAAGTGGATGGGAGAGTGGGGTGCAGCCTCCATGGAGCTCTGGGAGAGGCACAATCATAGTCACAGCTATCCCAGCATGCAGCTTCCTGGATCCTAGGACTTCTGCCCAGGGAACTGGCTTGAAGAGTGACAGAGGCAGCTTCTTTTTTCTCTTGGTGTAATAGAATGGAGGATGGAGGAAAAACAGGCAACAGAGTCAGGACTAGTGGCTTGTCAAAGCAGTTAACCTTCTTGTGCCTTGATGTCCCCTTCAGCAGACAGGGTGGGAACTGTCATGTCTTCTGCTTTTCTGACTCAATGGTAAACAGTAAAAAAAAAAAAACAAAATGAGTTTCTCAAGTTCTTTTAGGGATGTTATCATCTAAATAAATAAATTAATAAATTAATACATGAGCACGATTCCCAGAAACAAGACAAGCCATGTTTTTAATATAGTTTGGTTCTTCTTGGCTCCTTGGCCTGCTGACAATAAATAAATCAACCTTGAATCCAATGACCTTACCGATCTAGGAAGCTAAGAGATCTTGAAAGAGGGATAATGTGGAGCATTTCTAATACATCTAACACTGAGGTATTCAAGCATGTAGAGCAGCAGGCTGCGCATCATATACAGGGCACATATACCATGTTCCAAGTCAATCTGGTCATTTATCTTCCTAGCTCTTGGGAAAAGGAGATGAATCCACTTTGAAGGTGATTGTGCAGAGGAAACAACAAAGGGCCTGGCAGTCAACTCTGGGGTGTGTTTTTTGCTTCCTAGAGTTAGATGACCTCACCCTGACCTAAAGAAATAGAACAAGAACAGCACTTAATTTTGAAAAAGCAAAACTGAACAAGGTTAGCAGGGGAAGCTCTGCCTCACATTTAAAATTTAGAGGCAGACAAAGTTCCTCATGGATGAACGGCTCTCTAAGAAAGGAAGGTACTGTCTCTCACAAATGTCGAGAAATCTGAACTTTGGTCATTGCACCACCCTTCACCACATAATGGTAGATGCTGTACAGGAAGAAGCCCATGCCCATGATGATGATGGCGGCAGACAAGGTGCTAAGGGCGAAGATGGAGGTTAGTTTCTCCATTGTGGCTCTGACAAAGCACCAATTCCCAGAACAGCTTTTGATCCCACAGTGAGTGCTTCCTTTTCTCACCAAGGGCAGCTGATGAAACAGGAGTATAAACAGAAACACACACTGGAAGATGACCTGCAGGAGGGAATAGAGAAGATAAAAAACCAAAAGCATCTTGTCCTGGTGGAAGTCCAGGATAGACGTCTTCCAGCAGAAACACATCTTCTGAATTGTTATCATGGAGCATTCCTCCAAGTCTATTGACATGGACACGTTAGAAAACGTGGACACCTTAGAAAACATGGACACTGGAGAGATCTCCCAAGACCAACAGAGGCAAGCGCAGGTAGGTAGGCAGCAGCTGGGTGCTTCAACAAGGCTGATTGCTGATTGATTTAATATAGTTAATCCATTAATCCAGTTGTCTTTGGCTTAATTGGATTTTGTGGCTGTGGGGGCGGAGTTATCCTCCCAGCTGGTATAAAAGGTAGTGTTGCATGAGTCTTGAGATCTGAGATCTCCTGAGACCAGCTGAGGCAAGTGCAGGTAGGTAGTTAGCCCCTGGGTGCTTCAGCAAGGCTGATTGCTGATTGATTTAATGTAGTTAATCTGTTAATCCAGTTGTTTTTGGATTAATTGGTTTTTGTGGCTGTGGTGGTGGAGTTATCCTCCCAGCTGGTATAAAAGGTAGTGTTGCCAGTAGGTATGAGGTCATATTATATATTAGGTCACATTAGACATGAGGACACACCAGGACTGAGGTCACACTAGGGATGAGTTACTGGGATGGGTTAAGTCACAGTACGGGTAAGGTCACAGTAGAGATGAGTTCAGAACAGGGATGAGGTTCCAGTAGGGATGAGGTCACAGTAGGGATAAAAAAAAAAAAAAGGTAGTGTTCCATGAGTCTTGAGATCTGCGATCTCCCGAGACCAGCTGAGGCAAGCGCAGGTAGATAGTTAGCAGCTGGATGCTTCAGCAAGGCTGATTACTGATTGATTTAATGTAGTTAATCCATTAATCCAGTTGTGTTTGGCTTAATTGGCTTTTGTGGCTGTACCCTCAAGACTCACCTTTTTAGGTATGTACCCTCAAGACTCACCCCACTGCAGAGATACATGCAAGGCCATGTTTATTTCAGCTCTCTTCACAATAGTAAGGAGCTGGAACCAACCCAAATGCCCCTCAACTGATGAGTGGATAGAGAAAATGTGGTACATCTACACAATGGAGTTCTATGCAGCAGTAAAGAAAGATGACATCATGAGCTTTGCAGGAAAATGGCTGGAGCTAGAGGACATCATGCTGAGTGAAGTAACACAGTCCCAGAAAAACAAACGACGAATGGTATCCCTCATCTGTGGATGCTAGTGCCAATTACCTAGTTGTATTTCTTGTGCACGGCCCCTGAGCTTTTGTCCAAAGCAGTTGGGAGTGATATATATTGGAAACAACAACAACAGAAAGGACTGCATCGAAGAACTGACTGAACCAGTGAACTTCTGCTCAAAACAGTCAACTTCCACATGGAGAGTATTGAGAAAGACTGAGAAAGATATGAAAAGCATGCTTAGCAGAATGCATGAGCTCTGGTGGGGTGGGGGAATGGGGAGGGGACATGGGTCTAGATTTGATAAAAAAATAAAATAAAATATAAAAAAAGAAAACATGGACACTATGGATTTGATCACCTTGATTTGCTTATGCCAAACCTGAGCTATAAGAACTTTGATAAGACAGAAGAGGGCTATGAAGATGAAGTAGAAGAAGTACCATGTTCCCAGTATAGAAATAGGAAATCTTTCCCCAAAACACTTAGGCATGGAGCAGTGATATTTCCATGGCAGATGAAATCTTCCTGGAGGTGATCCCAGGGCATGTGGCACACATATAACACCATGCCGTGTACAATAGCCAGGCCAAACCATAGCTTCTGGCCAAGGCAGTAGCTGGACTCCCTGCTGGCCACTGAGTGCAGCTTAGGGATCAGTAGGCCTATCACTGCTGCTGCCATCTCCTCAGACTGTTAGGACACCCGAGGAACTGAAGATCAGCACACGACAGCACCCTAAGAAGGAAAGCAAAACAAAGAGAAGTTGAAAAAAGTATATGCACCCATGTCACGCAATGCCCTTAGAGGTCTAAAGAGGACACTAGATAACCTGGAACTGGAGTTACACATGGTTCGGTGCTGGGAATCGGACCCCGGTCCTTTGTGGAAGCAGCAAGTGCTCTTAACTGCTGAACCATCTCTTCAGCCCTTGGCCTTCAAGTCTTGATCCTCCTGCCTCAGGCTCTAAAGGGCTGTGACTATAGTCACCTACTGACACACCTTCCTTTCTCTTCTCATCTTTTCCTCATATCTGACAGTGACCAGTTATTTGATGTTTCTGTAGCTAAGAGTTGCTTTAGGTTTTTTTTATTGTGGTAAAATACAAATAAAGTAAAATCTCTCACTGAAACATTTTAAGTACATAGTTCCATGGTATTAAGTATGTATCCATTCTCCCTGTCCATCTTCAGAACTTTTTCATCTTCCGTAAGTGAAACTATACTCTCTATAGGAAGAAACATCTTTATTGAGCACTTATATGCCAGGTGCTTTCCTACAGATTGACGGGATAAACGAATAATTGCACCCTGTCCTTAGATCAAACTTATAAGATCAGAGTAAGTATTCTTGTTTCATGAAAATGAAAATTGAGATCTAATATCTGTTTAAAGGACTTAATTCTTCCAGGATGGGGGTTGGAGATATGGCTCAGCAGTTAAGAGCACTTCCTGCCGGGCATGGTGGCGCACGCCTTTAATCCTAGCACTCAGGAGGCAGAGGCAGGCGGATCTTTGTGAGTTCAAGGCCAGCCTGGTCTACAGAGTGAGTTCCCTGGACAGCTGGGGCTACAAGAAGACCCTATCTCGACAAGAGCAAAAAAAAAAAAAAAAAAAGAGCACTTCCTTCTCTTATAGAAGACCTGTGTTAGGTTTCCAGGATCCACATGTTGGTTCACAAACTGCCTATAACTCCAGTTCTAGGGGGATCTGATGTCCTCTCTGACCTCCGTGGGCACTAGACATGTAAGTAGTACACATACACGCAGGCAAACACCATATACATAAAATTAAAATCTTTTTTTTCTTTTTTTTAATTTTCTTTTTTTAATTTTTATTGATGCTTTGTGTATTTCATACATCATTTTCCAATTCAGTTCAGGCATATATCCCCTTCCCTTCCCCCCAGGCCTTTAGTATTATATTTGGTTCCAAATACAGAATATCCTTTTCACAGTTTCTCTGTCATTAGTCAATTAAAGCAGGCAGTTTTACTGATTTTAACAAGCGATTACCTCTATAAGCGCTGGCTCCAATCTACAGCTGAGGAGAACGACCTCATCCTCATCATCATATTTCTCCTTATTCTATGGGGTGGGGAGTTAAGAAAGTCTCTTGTATTAAAACCTTTGTGGCACCTAGAGGTTACGCTTCGTTAGGATTCATTAAAAATAGTTGTTACTAGTAGTATCCCAGAGGGGGGGCTGATGTCTGCAACAATCTGAAGCATTTCTTCCCTTCATATTCCAGAGGAGTCAGCCCTTCTGCTGGCACTTTCTGGTACATCTACTCACTGCAAAGCTGCACTTTTCTTCGTCTCAGCCATTTAAGTTGGTGATCTACTCCTCTGGTCCTGTATGAAATACAAATTCCTTTTCACGTAGTAGTTCAGTTTTAAGATTTTGGATGCGGATTTTGACAAGGTTTTCATATCATCTATATCCCCCTTTTTTATAGTTTATGGTTTTTTATTTTATGACCGTAATGAGTGCTCCAACAAAGCAGTTGTATTATTACACATACCTGTAGGCTGAAATCAAGGCACAGATTTTCATCAAGTTCACCCATGCTTTTTGGGTTACAGTCTGTGATTTAACTGGGAAACAAACATTATTTTTAGAATAAATCATCCTATAGGTGAAGAGATTGCTACCAGGTGATACTATGTGACAGCAAAATTATAGAGAAACATTGTTTTTTCTACCAATCCCAAAGTCATTGTTATACAGTTTTTAATTTAACGCTATGTGGACAAACAGCAATTTATATCACGAATTAACTCAGATGCATTACCTTTTTTATAGCCTTTAAACCAATGTTGTTTACTATACCACATATTTACTTTTCTAAGTCCTAAAACACCATGTATCTGTAGACAGAGTCTGTGCAAAACTGGGAACTTGTTGAACTCATGTCAATTAAATATGCACAAATCGAATACACCCGTTGCCCTCTCCCCACCCCTCCCATCCTTCCCGAGTCACCATTTCGTTCCAATTTTCTGATGCAATCTTTCGTTGTTGTTCTTTTACTATTTATCCCTCTCCACAAGAAAATATTTATAAAAACTGTGTTATTGGTACTAGCACCCACATATGAGCGATTACCATTTGTCGTTTGTTTTTCTGGGGACTGTGTATTCACTCACATGATGTCTTCTAGGCTCCATCCATTTACCTGTCAAGTTCATTATGTTTGTCTCTCTTTACTGCTGCATATAATTCCCTTGTGTACATGTACCACATTTTCTCTATCCCCTCGTCAGTTGAGGGGCATTTGGCGTGGTTCCAGTTTTTTGCTATTGTGCACAGAGCGGCAATAAATATCGCTGTGCATGTATCTCTGCAGTAAGATGAGTCTTGTGTGATTATACTAGGCGTACAGTGGTATGGACTGGGTCAAATGGCAGGCTCATTTGAGTCTTCTCTAAGGGTTTCTCCCCACTGCTTTCTATAGTGCTGCACAAGTTTACATTCACCAGCAATGGATGAGTTGTTCCCCTTCCCCACACCCTTCCAACACTTGGCATCATTTGTTTTCTTGATCCTAGCCAAGTCTTACTGGAGTAAGATGGTATCTTAAGTGTTTTAATTTGCATTTTCCTTAATTATTAGCAGTTGAACACTTTAGGTTGTTGTTTCTCAGGCATATCTAATTCCTCACTTGTGAAGTCTTTTTCAGATCTTTGCTCCATATTCTGAGTGATTTGTTTGTTTTCTTTTCTCTTTGTTTTTTGAGTAGCTTGTATACTCGGGAAAATTAATGCTTTGTCGGATATATCTGCTGTGAAAGTTTCCTCTCATTTCTGTGGTTTTCTTCTTCACTTCCTTTATTGTTTCTTTTGATGTACAGAAGCTGTTGCGTTTAATGATGTCCCATTTGTCAAATGACGATCTTATTTCTTGTGCAGCGCTGTCTGATTTAGAAGGTCTTTTCCTATGCATCGGTCTTGTAGTCTGCTGCCAAAGTTTTCTTCTCACACCTTCAGAGTTTGGATTTCACATTGAGGTATTTTTGCTCCATCTGGCCATTTGACTTTTGTCCAGGGTGAGAGGTAGGGGTTTTCATTTCATTCTTCTACCGGTTGGTGATCCAGTTTTGTCAACACCACTGCTGAAGATGCTTTGTCTTTCCTCTAATGTGTCTTCTTGGCCTCCTAATCAAATATGCGCTGGCTGAAATTGTATGTTGCTCAGGTTTGGCTCTTCAATTTGTTCCATTGGTCAACTGGTCTGTTTTTGTTGTGCCAGTACCAACTGTTTTTATGACTTATAGCCATGTAATATAGTTTGATGTCTTGGTAGAGTGATCCCCCGTCTTGCTCTTTTTGGCCCAGCGTTTGCTTTTGGCTATTCAGGGTCTTTTGTTTTTCCAAATGAAATTTGGGATTTTTTTTTCCAACAACCTGTGAAGACGCTCTTGGGGATTTTGATTGGATTGCATTTAATCTGTATACACGTTTAGGTGGAATGGACATTTTAATATATTTATTTTCCCAATCCACCAGCATGGGAGGTTTTTTCCATCTTCTGAGTCTTCTTCAATTTCTTATTCAGAGGTTTCAACATTTTTGTTGTAGAGGTCCTTGGTGCCTTTTGGTTAGGTTTGTTCTCTTAGGTTATTTATTGTTTTGTGTCTATCTGTGAGTGGGAGGTCTCCTGTATTCCTTCTTCTGTTGCCTACTGTCGGTGTAGAGAAGGCTACTGATTTTTGGTTTATTTTTATCCTGACCACTTTACTGAACTTCTCAATCGTTTCTAGGAGTTTTCCTGGTGGAGGTCTTAGCATCCTTAAGTTTAGAACAATCACATCATCGGCAAAAAGGGATAGCTTTTGACTTCCCTTTTCTATTAGAACTCCTTTACATTTCCTTTTCTTTTTTTCTGAGCTTATTGCCCTAAGCAAGGGATTCAAGCACTATTTGAAAAAGCAGGAGTGGTGAAGGGGACAGCCTTGCCGAGTTCCTACCCTTAAGTGGGAATGCTTTCGTTCGTTTCCCCTTTAGGATGATATTGGCTGTGGGTTTCCTGTATATGGCTTTGATTCCTTGAGTGTATGATCCCTCCAATCCAATTCTCTTCTAGGACTTTCAAACATGAATGGATGCTGGATTTTTGTCAAAGGCTTTTCTGCATTCACCATTGCGATCTGTGGTGTGGTTTTTTCTTTCAGGTCTATTATATGCTTGCTGATATTTATTGATTTTCGTATGTTGCAACATTCCTGGCATCGTGGTTGAATCAACTTGGTCATGGTGGTGATCTTCTTGATGGGGTCTGTTTGCAATTTGCCAGTATCCTATTTAGAGATTTTGGCATCTGTGTTGCATTCGGCGATGGGTCATAGTTCTCCATTTTTTAATTGCATCTTGCTTGGTGGTGGTAAGAGTGATGGCTGGGCTCAAGAAGGAATCTGGAGGAAACTCCCTCCATTGTGTATCCGTCGTAAACAACTTGAGATTAAGCGGTTTTGAGCGGTCGTTTGAAAATTTAGTGATAGAAAGTCTGCGAACCACTGGGCCGTGGCAGGTTTGGTTGGGAGGCTGGCTTATTACATCTGTCAAGTTGTTCAATCATTATTGGTCTGTTAAGCTGTGATCTCTTTGGTTGCTTTGGTGCTCCCAAGATTTCTGATATCATCCATTTCTTCTAGGTTTCAAAATTAGTATAGTATAGGGTTGTTAAGTAATTCCAGTATGATTGTCTGGAGCTTTCATATTGTTTGTGCATATTCCCCTCATCACAGATTCTATTTATTTGGAGTTGTTCTTCTTTCTTTTTGGTTAACTGGGATAGAGTGTCTTGTCTATGTCTTGTTCATTCTCTCAAAGAACCAGCTTTTATTTCATGATTTTTTTTGATATGGTTTCTTGTTTTATTCATTGATCTCTGCTCGATTTTTGTTATTTACTTCTTGTTCTGCTCGCTTTAGGGTTCATTGTTAGTTGTCTCTCAAGTACTTTTAGCTGTTAGTGTTAGATGTTTCACTTGTGCTCTTTCTGTTTTTTTAATAGTCGACTTAGGAGTATAAACTTTCCTCTTAAGGACTGCTTTTAAGTGTCCCATAGGTTTTGCTGCATTGTATTATCCTTGTCCATTCAGTTCCAGGAAATGTTTTTTTTATTTCTCGTTTCTTTATTTCTTCCTTGACCCATTCATTTAATTCGCAAGAGTGTGTGTTTAGTCTCCATGTGTTCTTGTAGGTTGTAGGGTTTATCTGGTGTTGATGTTGGCTTTATGCACTTGAGTCTGAACGAATGCATGAGTTATTTCACATCTTTCTCTGTATTTGCATTGAGTTTTTCCCTGTTGCCTCAGTATATGATCTATTTCGGAGAATGTTCATGGGGTGCTGAGTAGAAAAGGTATTCTCTGGTGTTTGGGTCGGAAATATTCGATAGATGGTCTGTGAGGTCCATTTGGTGTATGTATCATTAGTTCACAGATTCTCTCTTTTAGTCCTTTCCTGTTGATCTGTCTAAAGGAGTTCGTGGGTGGTATTGAAGTCCCCTACTATTAGTGTGTGTTGTGGTTAATCTGAGCCTTGAAGTCCTGAAAGTTGTCTTTACAAAGTTTGGTGCGCCGGCATTGGTTTGTATNCTTTCACCCCCACCCCACCCCTACCCCATCCCAGACTACATGCATTCTGCAAATAAATATCTAAAATAAAATCGTTTGTGTCTGCATTGCATTTTCTATCTTTTTTTTTTTCATGTCTTCCTTTTTTTGTTTTCATCTTTTTACGCGATCAATAGTCTTATTAGCACATATTCCCTCAAAAGTGTGCAGCAAAAGGTTTCAAGTCGTATAAATTTATGGTGAAGCTAGCAGCCCCAGTACACACGACAATCATGTCTTAAACCCTGTGATGCCAACACAGCATCGAGCTTTGTGCACCTTGCAAAATTACACATCATCCACACAGCTCTTATTAAATGATGTTATGTGGTCCCAACGCCAGTATGCTGCCAGCATGGGTGCGCCCTCGACAACGGCCCATGGAATCACTGGGGCAAGCCAGCTTGTATCGTGTGTAGGAGGCAGAGGCTATTGTCTCAATGCCTGTCAAGCGATTTCTTATTCAGATGATGGACTTCTAAGGCCCAGCGCTAGTCGGCTCTACAGAGCGGTGGGATGTACCAGTCAGAAAGCAGAAGTAGCTTCCCTAGCGGTGACAAGGCTTGCGGATCTCGTACAGGCTTGAGTGCACTGTAGTCGTTCACCATTGCTCCTCCTCCAAAAAATACACAGAGACACACACAATTACAAAGAAAATAAACATAAACATAAAAAAAGCCCCCTCATTCACAACAATGATGTGGTTTTCTCGCTAATGACTGCTGCTGTAAAGCAATATAGGGGCACAGGTGGAGATGAGGACAGCAAAAACAGACTCTACTCTCTAGGCGACAGAAAATGCTGATTTAAGAATGAACTTGTTCTTTTGGGGACCTCTAAGTATCTGAAGTACTTGTCTTGGGTGTCGTGAATTCTTTGCCCACCACTTTAGTTTTCACAAGATTCTTGCCATCAGACGTAAATTAAAATTCGGAAGCTGCCAGCTTGCCCTCCAGAACGGCAATCCCAACCGTTATCGATGCCCTACTAATTGAAAGCACATCAGGATTAGCGATTAATTAGGTATTTAAAGGCCAGTATAATGAATGTGAGAGCCTTTCAGCTCCCCAGGACCTAGCTTATAATTTGAAGCACACGGCTTAATCTCGATATATAGGTAATGTTAAAACCTATTGAGACTAATATGTATATGTAGGTACTTGGTATAGACACAGATGTTTGGGATTGGTTATGTTATACCATGAATTACATTTATGTCTACTCTTTGTTAAGTTATCGACAAGGGTCTTCTATTTGTGCGTTTACAACATGTTGCTAAACCATTTAGAGGAATTAGAAGCTCGTGGCATCAGGCACCACAAGACAGACAGATGGGCGGCGTGATTTAAATTCCTCCAAGTGAGGAGATAGCTTAGAGAGTAGCCAATGTTAGATTATATCGAAGACAGTAACGTCATATACCGACATAAGTGCTGATGCCACTGCTGCAACAAGATAGTTGTCACTAGCTAGCGCGATGATGGTGTAGCTGGTGCTGAAACAGAGGGAGATAATGCTGACTTGACCTCAAACGACGGACGAACCACCCCAGACCTCTATATTTAGCTCATATTGGTTTATGGCCTATTCCTGAGAGTAACCACTACTCTAGGAATATCTAAGTTTGAATCTCATAGATAGACGTATCATATAGGTGCAATCTTGTATTCATGCAAGGTAGTTCCATCAGGGGTTTTTCACGCTGACTCACTCATCTTTACCACAATTGTGTCTGACCTTATCAGGTCTTAGATACCGAAGCGAGGGTTGACGTCAGTATCGCTCTCTCTTGGGCTCCATGGTCAGATAATCCCAAGATTTAGCAATGCGGTTTTTGGCAAGGAGCCTTTTCACCTTTTGTGAGGCTTGATCTCCTGTCCAAACCATCTCCTTTTGGTCTAGAATAGAATTCCCATATTGGATTATGTAAACCAACGAAAGATTCCTCCTGTATTAATATTTATTGACCTATATCGTGACGTCGCTTAAGACATGATACTTTAAGGGCTATATATATTTGTTTATCTTAAATACAGAATAATGCCTTGCTTATTTTCACTATTTCTATTGTTTATTGTTCTCTAATGTCCCAATTAGTCGTAATTAATAAAAGTAAGAGCAGTGTGTAGCATGACTCTCCTTACAATGAGATTACCTCTAATAATAGACTCGCTGGCGTAAGTCCTAAAGCTAGCGCGCGCATGCGCTCTTGTCTCGAGACCTAATCCAGGATACATGAATTATTTTCTTGCATCAGTGGCTTAAACTAATCGCATAACTTGGCGTGCAGAGGGGCCTATAAAAGGAGGAAAGACTTCCTCTTGGTAGGTAGGATCCCCCTTTAGTGTGGCACGCTAGAGTACTTAGAGAAGGGGGGTAAGCTCGTCTTCAGTTGATTCGCCGCTGTTAATAAAAACATAGATGCTCGGTTTGACGTCGTATGGATACAGGTAGAGGGTTGTCGTGGGGGACTGACACAATGCGCTGGGTCACCGGTATGCCCGCCAAGGCAGAAGCTCTAGTGCTGGAATATGCGCCCAATTCTTGGTTACACCTTAAGCAAGCAGTATTCCCATGACCGGAGTCAAATCCTTCTGGCTGGCACATATGTTACTTCTAGGATTAACATAATGACAACTTAATGCGCTGCTTCACTGCCAAAGCTGCACTTTTCTTTTTCGTGCTCAGCTCATTTAAGTTTGGGTAGATCTACTACCCTCGGATACCTGTATGTAACATACAAATTCCTTTTCACGGTAGAGTTCAGTTCTAGATTTATGGGATGCTGGATTTTGACAAAAGGTTTTCATGTCAATCTATATCCCCCTTTTTTATAGTATATATGGTCAATTTTTATTTTAATGACCGTAATGAGTGCTCACAACTAAAGCAGTTGTCTCATCTATAGCTCTGACCGTGATTGGAACCAGCATATACTGTTTGCTGACCAAAATCAACTTAGTGCAGACATAGCATTCGTATACAAGTTCTCATAGTGTTTGTTAACACACATTACAGTAAGTTCCTTGGAGGAATGGACTCTAGTATGTGGCAGTTATTGTGAAATGTCAAATAAAACTTGTGTGATGAGAAACAGAAACTTTATTTTGTAAAATATATAAATATATATTCATGATTTTGAGATCTTCATCGTCGATTGTTCCTTTAATGAAGATATAATGGCCCTCTTTGTCTCTTTTGATTTCTTTTGCTTTGAAGTCTATTTTGTCTGATATTAGGATAGCGACACCTGCTTTCTTTTTGGTACCATTTGCTTGGAATATTTTCTTCCATCCCTTCACCTTAAGTTGGTGTCTGTCCTTGAAATTGACATGGGTTTCTTGCAGTCAGCATATAGATGGATTTTGTTAAATAAAATTAAAATCTTAAAAATCTTTAAAAAAGACACTCACTTCTAAAATTGAATTGGCAGTTAGCTCTCACTGCTGAGGGGTTACGGGCAGCTCCAAGTCCGCTCTTCGCTCCCTGTGGAAACCCAGTGCTGCCCTGCGGACCTCTCATGGTTGCGCACCAACTGTCTTGGCATCTGTCTAGGAGCTGCCTGTTGGCTGTGCCACCAGCCTGGGTTTGTGGCCTCTGCGAATGACTGCCTTGGAAGCGTTGCACCTTGGCATGCAAAGAGGAGGCAGGACCAGGGGAGGCCCCGGGACCTTTTTAAATCTCCCAAGTCCCCCCCCCCCCCAAGCAGGAAGCTACTTGGGCGAGGAGGTCTGGGACCAATTCCACAAATGGGGAAGCTCAACAATGCTGGCTTCAATCCCCCACCCTTCGCGCCCCCCCGGGGGGGGGGGACGACTGCCTTTCCTGTTTCTGAGAGTGCCCACCCGCCTCAACTCATGCCTTCCAAAGGCTTTTGGTCTTCCCCAGGCTCTTCTGCTTCCGGGAGGAGAGACTCAGAGGCATCCCTGTACAGAGACACAGCACGCTCAGGATGCTGCTGAGGAGCAGCAGTGATGGAGGACGCTAAAGCATTGTTTGGAAAGGGAGCTGGGGAAGGGACTCAACTGTCTGGGAAACATTCCCCCTGCCAGCTCATCCCGCCCCACCTCCCGCTGTGTCCCGGGACACAGGTCCTCTGAAGGCTGACCTTTCTCTCTGAATCTAGCTGCCACCACCAGTAGGGTATGTGAATCAAACAAGCAAGGTGGGATGTATATGTTGGAGGTAGGTCTGTCGGTAACTGTCAAGGAGGGCGCGGGCCTGCTCCCTCCCCTCCATGTCTCTCCTCCACCCCAATCACTGACTTCAGGGAGCTGTAGCTGACACAACCTCTAGCTGACTAGAGGATGTGAAATAAAGGGCAGATCCCTTTCCTGTAATTTTCAGATGGTTTGAGGAGAATATGGTGTGGGCAATATAATGGAGCACGCTGAGCTGTAATAGGATTTGGTTTCTTGCACTTCACCTGTCTGCATCCTCAGCTTTCTTTAAATAGCCCTCCTTTGTTGTCATTACCTCCCCTGCATCATCCTCTTCAGCCCCAACTGGCATGTTAACACCTGATTCAGATCTGTTGCCCTACTTTCCAAGTTGCTACCATCATATTTAAAAGCATAGAAGTAACTTGGGAGGTCCTTTTATCACTTATCTCCACAGAAAATGGGATCCAGCTATAAAAAGGGTTTGCCTCTATAATAGTTGTCTCCAATTTACAGTTGGAGAGCGACCTCATCATCATATTTCTCCTTTTTATATGGGGGGGGGAGGCAAGAAAGTCTCTCATATCAAAACCTTGCGGCACCTAGAAGGTAAGTTTCATTAGGACTCATTATAAATAGTTTTTACAAGTAGGATCCACAGAGGGGTTCGATGTTTATAGCAATCTGAGGCTTTTCTTCCTTTCGATGTTCAGACAGGTCAACCTTTCAGTTGGCACTTTCTGGTACATCCTACTAATGCAAAAGCTGTATTTTCTTTCTCAGCCATTAGTTTGGTTGGACATTTTGTCTTGTGTGGGACCCACAAATCTTTTCCCATATAGTTTTAGGATTTAATTGCAACGGTGGAAGGTTTTTGACGAAAAGGGTTCATGTTATCTGTATCCTCCCCTTTTTTTTTTTTTAACCTAGGAATCTCCAGAAGAAGTTGTATTATACATAACTAATAGGTGGAATCAAGGCACAGTATTTATCTGAATTCACCATGCTTGTTTGGTGTACTTATGATGATTAAACTGGGGAGCAAAACTTAATTTTCTGTTAAATCATCTTAAAGAGGATGCACAATGGTGTACTGTACAACAGAGAAATTATAGAGAACATTTTACTGTGTGCCATTCCCAAAGTTATTGCTCTTACACACATTTATGTAAAACAACTTGTGGACAACAGCATTTATATCTCCATTAACTGGATGCACTACCGTTTTTATAGAGTCTGTAAGACCCATATGTTGTTTAATAATACACATATTTATTTTACTAAGTCCTAAGACCATCCAGTCTTTCTTGGACCAAGGTTCTAGGCGTAAAATCTGGGTACTTGTTTCATCCACCTGTGCCCCTATTCTAACCCTAGGGAACAATCTGAGGAAGAGGGGGGTGGTAGAATGTAAGGGCGCGATTGGGGTGAATGTTGATGAAAAACTACAGCACTGTAGTCTGGACACTATTTGATCAACTTGAATTGAACAACATAAACCCTCTCACTCCCACTGGATGGTGGGGCTTGTGGGGGTTTTGGCACAACAGCCTGCAAATTGGTTTCATATGAAGGATGCTTGTACTCATGGATCATCACTTATAGCTAAAAAATGAAAAAAAAAAACTGAGAGAAAGATGCAGGACAGTTATGGCCAAATGCATGATCTGGGATGGGGTGGGGGTAGGGGGGAAGGGAAAGGGAAATATGCCTGAACTGAATTGGAAAATGATGTATGAAATGCACAAAGCATCAATAAAAAAAAAAAAAAAAGATACTCTCTGAGAAGAAAAAAAAAGGGTTTGCAACTTATTTGTTTTACTCATACATCCTGGCCTTCACTCTAGGTCAACAGATACCCATGTGATAAATTCTCCTTCATATTCACAGAATACCCTATAGGAGATAGCAGGGCATTCAACAATTTTCATCTTGATGGATGTTTAGACTTAAGCTAGATCTCACTTTGTTCAGCCATTCCTGTTGATAACATCCAATACTTCAGCTGAGCCTGAGTTCCAGAGCTTCCTCTTGCTGCTCAGTCTTGCTACTGTGGACATCTTCCTATAGAACACTGAGGAGCACTTCCTACCTGGAGGACAGTTGTCGCCTGTGGGATTTGATGGAGACATATTATCTTAGTCTTTCATATTATTTGTTTTTGCCATGTGACCTGAACATATGGACTTTTGTTGCTTGTTGTTTCTGATGTGAAATTCTGGCCTGCCTTTGCTGGGCAGAGTTTTGGTTCTGTTTTTGTTCTTGTCATAGCTTGGTTGATTTCAGATCAGGTGTGAATATTTAGTTGGTCTATGTTTCAGATTCTCATTTTTTATTTTTTAGGGACAGGGGTACTTCCAGAGTGTTCTGGAGTGTGTGTGTGGGGGTGATCACAGTTAGGTCTGTTAAGTATGGAGATGGCAGTGGGGTCATCCAGAGGGTAGGCCTAGTCCTGGAGTTTGGGACCAAATGGAGTGGCATTTAATATTTTTTATAATCCTCTTGTAAATCCCACAAAAGGGACTTGAGGAAAGCTTTAGTTGTCCACTTAACACATCTGAGAGAGGGGACCTCAGTTGGGGAATTTTGTCCATGGGACTGGCCTGTAGCCGTGTCTCTGGGGTATTTTCTTAATTGTCAAGTGATATGGAAGGGTCCAGTCCACTGTGGATGGTACCACCCCTGGCCAGATTGTCCTGTATTGTATAAGAAAGAAGGCTGAGAAAGAAAGAAAGAAAAGAAAAGAGAGAAAGAAAGAAAGGAAGAAAGAAAGAAAGAAAGAAAGAAAGAAAGAAAGATAGATAGATAAAGAAGGCTGAGCATGGGCCAGGGGAGCAAGCCAGTAAGTAGTGCTCCCTTATGGCCTGTGGTCCAGGTTCCTGCCCTGAGTTCCTGCCTTGACTTCCCAGGTGATGGACTGTGCTGTAAGCCAAACAAACCATTTCCTTCCCAAGTTGGGTTTTGTCAGTGTTTTTATCACAGCAATAGAAAGCAAACTAATACAGGGAGGGAGCAAAAACGTAATGTAATGGAGGCGAAGTCTTTTGAGGACCCAGACCCTTTGTGGACAAGTGGGAAAATGGTGTGGTACCTTAGTTGCTGGTACAGCAGGAACAACCCACCTGCAACTTCAAGGATGTTTAGCCATAAAGGGACATTCTGTCAGGAGACACAGCTACCAAAATACAGCTGTGGTTTTCCTGGTTTCCTTGTAGCTGACTTTTTTTTTTTTTAAGACTACTCAAGGTTCCTTGGATGGTTGGCTGTTCACTTAAAAAACTGAAACTTTATCACAGAAACTGGGGCCAGGATTTTTCAATAGCCTGTCAGGCTGCACAAGTGGAAGGAGGGCTTAGGTGGTCTTCTATGATCTCCTCCCAGCTCCACTGCTCATGTCTTCTACCTAACACGCACATATGCACACAGACATATTACATATATAAAATACATATATATGCATGTGTGTGTTAGTCTTAACACTGGCACACTCTGGCACACGTTTTTATTTTCTAGCAAGTTTATGGGGACTTAGTAAAGTTCTCATAATTGATTCCTACCAGGAATTGCAATTTTTTTTTTATTATTTATTTTTGTATGTGTATGAATGTATTGTTTGCATGCAGGTCTGTGCACCCGTGTCGTGCAATGCCACGGAGGTCAGAAGAGGGTCTCAGATTCCCCTGGAACTGGAGTTCTCCTGGAATTGGAGTTACAGACGGTTCTTAGCCGCCATGTGGGTGCTGGGGATCGAACCCGGGTCCTCTGCAAGAGCGTCGGTGCTCTTAACCGCTAGGCTATCTCTCCAGCCCAGGAATTGCAATTTTGGATCCTCATTCCTTTCCCTATCTCTCTCAAAGATAGAAAGGCTTGACATTTAAAGGGCTTTTTAACAGAGTGGTCCCAGACACCTCTGTCAGTGTCTTTTAACGAACTTCTGAAGTTACAAGCTTATAAATTACTCATAAAAGCTCTCGTTCCATTTGCTGTTCACAGTATTCTTTCTCCTTGTTTGGAAAGAATGCAAGAAACGTGGCAAGACATTTAAACCCTCCCCCACCCAAGAGCAGCCTCCAAAAGTGAGATGGAAAGGCTATGTCACTTGCATTCTTGCAAAACTTGCGAGAATTTGGAGCTGGGCCGGGCAAAGTTTAGACATTAAAATTGCAAAGTGACAATAGAAGCCATGCATAGGAGAACAGAGGTGGCCTGGGAGGGCACCCACCCCAGATGGGAGTTAGGAGTAGTTGCGTGTATGTGCAGGGAACCCACTCCTGAGCAGTTGCTGAATGAGCTTGAAGGATTAAGTTCCAGACACAGTTCATTGGGACCTCAGCCTCAGGAACGTGATGCTGTCACCTGGAAAGTGCAAGATAGTGAGTGTGTGTTGTTTTGGTATGCTGGGTTTGTGGCAATTTGTTTTGCAGCAATAGAAAGCCGATTCACAGCTTCTCCTCTTTCTCACTCTGACCTCTGACCTTGGGAAAGGTCTGAAGGCTCTAGGCTCCTGCATGTGGATCCACATGACCCAGGCAAAGGCACAGGATTTAAGGAGAGCATGAGAGTTTCCACTACTGGGGAGCTAGAAGGATAGATTTTTTTTTTATTCATTTTATTCTTATAACACCACACACATATACACACAAAACAACACACACACACACACACACACACACACACACACACACACACACACCAGGTTTGAGGCTGTTACAATGACAAAGCAAGTCATTTGTCATTTCAGAGTTTCCATTTTCTCACCTAGAAATGGAAGACTTGGCCCCTGCTGGGCACTTCTGTTTTAAGTACATTAGTGTGTTGTGATGACTAAGGGACGGAATGTCCATGAAAGTCCTCAGAACAGCCAAGTGTCAGTCAGGCAAACAACAGACATTCAGCAAGTACTAGCTGGTGTGCCCACGTGCATTCAGTGCTACTGCCTCACAGGGTCACATTGCATCTCCTGTCTGTCAGACACATAACCACATGCACACATAGCTCAGGTTCATTTTATTTTATTTCTAATTTTTTTTTACTTGCAAGTTTATTTTCCTCTAGTGTTTTTAGTTTATTTTTCTTTCTAGCTCTACAAAGTGGATAGCTAATGTTTTATTTTTATTACTTTTTTTTTACTTTTTTGTTTTAAATAAATGTATTTTGAAGTATACATTCCCCTGCAAACATAATTTGATTATCTCTACCAAGTTCTCTCATACAATCCATTTTACATTTGTTTTTTTCTCCTTAATTTTTATTGAGCTTTTGTACATTTCAGACAATATTTCTTAATCAAATTTAGACCTGTTCCCCCATCCATAACCCCCTCACCTCAGAGTTCATGCATTTTGCCATACATATTAAGTCCTGTCTAGAACTTTTTCTCGGTCTTTTTTTTTTTAACTTTTTTGATATAGAAGTTTACAATTTTGGTCAGTTCTTTGATCAAGTCTTTTTTGTCATTGTTGTTGCCTTTAATTTTGTATTGCCCAAAATTACAAACTCTGAAAATAAACTCTAGGTTAATTCCAAAACAAGTTGAGAGTGGAACTCTTCACCAGTGACCCATCTGACAAAGGTTCAATATCCAGAAGACACTTTTTTTTAATGTTCAGGGGTTCACATCTTTTCTTTTAATTTTATATTACTCTAAAATATGAATATATACCTTCAGCCCATGTACATTAATTACCATGCCTGAAAGTAAGTGGTAAGTTCATTCTAGGGCTCATTAAGCTATTCACATTATAACATCACAGTTGCTGTCAGACAGAAAGAAATATAACAATAACATTGCTCAGCTTTTCTTTCAATTGGGGAACTTGGTACTAGCATCCACAAACGAGGGAAACCATTCCCCATTTGTTTTTTGGGGACTGTGTTACTTCACTTAACATAATGGCTTCAAGTTCCATCCATTTACCTGCAAATCTCATGATGTCATCTTTCTTTACTGCTGTATAGAACTCCATTGTGTAGATGCACCACATTTTTGTTATTCAGTCATCAGTTGAGGGGCATTTCAATTGGTTCCAACTGTTTGCTGTTATGAAGAGAGCTGCAATAAACATAGATGTGCATGTATCTTTGCAGTAGAATGTGTCTTGTGGGTATATACCCAGGAGTGGTATGGCTGGGTCAGGTGGTAGGTTCATTTTGAGTCTTTTAGGGGTTCTCCACACTGCTTTCCACAGTGGTTGTACCAGTTTACATTCCTACCAGCAGTGGATGAGAGTTTCCCTTTCCCTACCACCTCTCCAGCATTTGGTGTCTTTTCTTTTCTTGATCTTTGCCAGTCATATCAGAGTGAGATGATATCTGAGAGAGGTTTTAATTTGCATTTCCTTAATTATTAATGATGTTGAACACTTTTTAAGATGTTTCACAGTCACAGCCATTTTTACTTCCTCATTGGGAGGAAGTCTGTTCAGCTCTTTATCTATCTTTTGAGTGAGTCATTGTTTTCTTCTTTGTTTTTTTGAGTAGTTTATATATTCTGGATGTTAATGTTCTGTCAGATGTATCACTAGTAAAGATTTCCTTCCACTCTGTGGGTTTTCTCTCCACTTCCTTGATTGTTTCTTTCACTGTACAGAAGCTTTTGAGTTTGATGAGGTCCCATTTGTCAACTGTTGACCTTATTTCCTGTGCAGCTGCTGTCTGATTTATAAAGTCTTTTCTTATGCCTATGTCTTGTAAGTTGTTGCCAACTTTTTCTTCTATCACCTCAGGGGTTCAGGCTTCATGTTGGGCCCTGTGGGCCCTCCAAGAGAATGTGGCCTACTGTAATTCCCTGAGCCTGACTAGAGCTTAGGAACCTGTCTCTGGCCGGTCACTTCCCCATAGGAGTGACTCAGCATAGCCCGATCTGAACTACTATTGGCCCAAAGCTATCCCCCCACTCTACGTATTTCCTCTCCTGCCTTCTTTTCTCTGCCCCTCCTGCTGAGCAAATATAAGCTGCTGCCTGATGCAATAAAGTGAGCCCGTGCTCGACAAGCTCCCAGTCGAGCTCATCATCCAGCTCAGCCCCATCCACCAAGGAGGCTGGCTGGTTCGAGCCTCTTCTCCTCGTCCCTCTTCAGGTGACACTCACAGCTTCACATTGAAATCTTTGATCCACTTGGTGTTTATTTTTGTACAGGATGAGAGGTAGGGGTTTAATTTTGTTCTTCTACAAATGGTGATCCAGTTTTGCCAGCTCCATTTGCTGAAGATGTTATCCTTCTTCCATTGAGCTTTTTTTTTGCCCCTTTGTCAAATATGAGGTGGCTGAAATTGTATGAGCTCAGTTTTGGATCTTCAATTTTGTTCCATTGGTCAACAGGTCTGTTTTTGTGCCAGTACCACGCTGTCTTTATGACTATGACCCTGTAATATAGCTTGAAGCCTGGTAGAGAAATCCTCCCTATATTGCATTTTTCACTCAGGGTTGCTTTAGCTATTTGGGGTCTTTTGTTTTTCCATATGAATTTAAGGATTTGTTCATTTTAAAAAAGAAACTTTTTCTCTAGTAACTTCAACCTTTGACTACTTAGATGAGAAGTTCAAGAAAGTAAAGAAGCTAAGTTTTTTAAAATTTAAAAATTTCTTAGAGTTATTTTGGTGAATAGACACTCCTATGCCCTATTGCTCTTTGCTTCTCAAAGTTTTTTTGTCCAATGCTTATAAGCTCTATGACTTCCAGAGCTTGACACCCTAGAGTGTTTCTAAGAAACATGATAGTTGGGGGCTGGAGGGATACTAGGTGGTTAAGAGCACTGGCTGCTCTTGCAGAGGACCTGGGTTCAATTCCCAGTACTCACATGGCACCTGACAACCATCCTTAACTCCAGTTTCAGGGGAGTCCAACACCCTCTTCTGACCTCATCATGCATTGCACACATTCATCCAGGTAATTACACTCATCAAAAATAAAAATAATAAAATATTAAAAAAAAATGACAGTCAGGTGCATTGCTTGTCAGCTGCAGGATACCATCCATGGGCTGCCTCTTCAGTTCTGTGCTGTGCAATCAAGAGACACACTCCCTCTCCAGGTATGCTAAAAATGGGGCTGTCCCCCCTACAAGTCTACTTACCCAGTGGGAAATGCAACCTGAGAACCAAGCTCCTAGTCACACATACATGCTGAGTTGTTTAGTTTTTGAGCCTTTGGAACTATTGAGAATCCAATTTGTGAGGGCCCAGGGTAGATAACATGCAAATAAAAACAATCTTAAAAAAATCTTCATTAGTGCAAGTAATTGCATTAAAAATATGGCTACTGAAATAGATGGCGTGAATATATTACACTGCATAAATACTACTGTTCTAATTGTTATTTTTGTTTTGCTTTGCTTTTTGAGACAGGATATCCCTTTAGTCCCAGCTGGCATGGAACTCACTATGTAGTGCAGGCTGGTTTCAGTCTCACAGATCTACTTGCTCTGCTTCCTGAGTACTGGGATTAAAGGCATGTGCAGCCACACCTGGTGATTCTGAGTATTATCATCTCCAAGCGATGGCTGAAGAAACAGAGCTTAGAAAGAGAAGCTCAAATTTGCAATAGTTGGCCACATGAAACAGCTGGTGGGTCGTTGCTGGCATTTGGTCTCTGATACTGATTTCAGAGACCAACGCTGCTTGCTGTTTACCATTGCCACGCCCCCACTCTCTCAGCCCTGCTCAAGAATTCCTGAAGGTGGCGCACGCCTTTAATCCTAGCACTTGGGAGGCAGAGGCAGGCTGATCTTTGTGAGTTTACGGCCAGCCTGGTCTACAGAGTGAGTTCCGGGACAGCTGGGGCTACAGGGACCTTGCCTCAAAAAGACAAAAAAAAAAAAAAAAGAATTCCTGAAAGAATGAGTGAATTGGTGCCATGGGGTTGGGAGAGCTTTGTTTGTATTAGTAGTAGATTCTCAAAAAGGTCTCTGTATAAGCTGGGCATCATGGTGCACGCCTTTAATCCCAGCACTTGGGATGCAGAGGCAGGCAGATCACTGTGAGTTCAAGGCCAGCCTGGTCTACAAAAGGAAGACCCTGTTTCGAAAAGACCAGAAAAGGGAAAGGTCTCTGTATGTTGGCAACTCCCTCCAGAGGCATCGCAGAGTATGCATATATGGGGGGGGGGGCTGGTTTCTGGATGCTTTCTGCTTCTCTAGCACAGGGCTGCTGGAGCCAGTTCTGCTCCTGTGGTCACTCGAGTTTTGTGATGGACAGCGTGATGCTGGGCCAGGGAAAGGACACACGGTTGCAAAAGCCGGATATTTATGTTTGAGTCCAGTTCCCTCCTGCTGCTGAGGTCTCAACCTGTGCTCTCTTCTCCCTTTGCAGCATAGCTAGTGTCGTCAATGCCTTCTTTTGCCACTAGAGGGAGATAGCTAGCTTCCTGCTGTATTCCTACCTTAGTAGGCTAGCTATCTGTAAAGAACTGATTGATCAGAGTAGGTTAGGCGCTAAGGAGGCTGGATCATGGTTATAAAAGGGCTGCAGAGGACCCCTTCCTGGGCATCTGCGGGCAACTCTTGGAGAAGGGTGTTGGCAGCTCATCAGTTGGACAGATATATCCAAAGGAGTTTATGAAAAAGACCCATGAACCCTGTCCCCAGGTGAGGGTGGGGCTGAAGAAGCAGGGAGCGTGCTTTCCCTCCCTGCCTGCTGTACCATTTTAGAGTTTATTTAACCTTTTCTGTAACTTTTCCTTCGTGGGTTGATGGCCGTCTTTTGCATTCACTCTCTTGCAGCACCTCTATTATTTGTTCACCCAGATTTTTATCGAGCACTCACTGGCCCAAGCACCATTTTGGATGATAGTGAGCTGCTGTGAACCAGCCAGACAGACAAACTTCCTGTGTGTGGAGTTTTGTGGATGTTGTAAGCCAAGGACAGGGAGAATCTGAGAGCAATGAAGTGCCTGGGATTATTCCACACAGTGCTGTGAAGTGTAGGAACAGTGATGGAGAAAGAGGCTAGAGAGGACGGAGGAGGCTGTGCTAAGGAAAGTGCCCAGATGTCAGCAGTCATCTTGGCCTAAGGGAAGGGCATTGAAGACAGGGGACACCACTGGGGATGGGCGCATTGGAAGAGCTGGTCCAAGCCGTCAGGAGGTGCTGCACATCCTGAGAGACAGGTCTACAAAGGCAGGTCCAAAAGTCTACCAAGCGAGTGGGGGAGAGAAGGGAACTACACACTCTCTTCAAAAGCCAAGTCTATCTGTCCGCCGTGCTCAGTCTTATCTGGAAGCCCCTGGGAAGAGTTATAAAAATAATAGTGATTCAAAGTATTTGTGAATAAAGCTTAAAACTCAGGACTTATTTTTTTTCAAATTTAAAATTAACTTTATTGTACATTTCTGTCACACACTGTAGTCTCGCTGGCAAGAACTTCACGCGGACAACAGGATTCTTCTGTGGCAATATTTATTGTGCACAGCTCTTTTGTGAGAAGGACCCCGAAATGGGGCAGAAGCACTGCTTATATAGCAGTCTAGAGGGTTCGTGTATGCTCTGGATTGGTACAGTGCCCTGATGCCTCATTAGCATGCCCAAGGTGCGGGCCCAGAGAGCGCGGGCCCAGAGAGCATGGGCTCAGAGAGTAGTAGTCATGCGCAATTTGTCCAATGCAAAGGCAATGGCGGGAAGCGGCTTGTAGTGACTCAGGAAGTCAGCGCCATCTTAGGGCATGGTACAGCACACATTGTTTGTGTGGTAGGCTGCCAACAGTTCCCCCTTTCTGTTTTAATAGAGCAAGGTCTCTGGGCCGCAGCTGACTGTTCAGGGGTGACATGACCTGTCAGAGACTCTATTAAAATTGGCTAGGAGAATGCCTGTCTAAGGTTGCCTCTGCAGAGGTATTCCTTACCCGTCATGGGGTGGACAGACAGCTTTTGGTCTGTTCCCTGTCTTAGGTTGGTAATACTTGCAGCAGGTCTTACCCGTCATTGACTACTTCTCCAGCATACTAAGCCAAATGTTTGGGGAGGAGCCTGCTTCCAAAGCCGCAAGGGCCTGTGCAATGACTACTTTATCGCGCTGATGCTGGACACGGAGCCTACACATAATCCAGAGCATAATTATAATCCCTCGACATAGAAATAGGCCAAACCTTGCCACCCCTGCCCATTCTTTGGAGTGTGAGACGGCAGCAGTAATCCAGGAAGCCAGTCCTTCAGCAAGGGAGGCGTCCACTCTAGTCGAGTTTATGGTGACAATAGCCATGCGAAGTTGGTTCATCAAGCTGTCAAATTCTCCAGTCCAATTACCTAAAAGATATCTAGACAATTGGTTAGACAAATTTGCTGCCCTTGTGAAGTTTTGATATTGGATGCTGGTCACACATAGGCCAGAATATTTCCACTCACAGCCAAGCTGGGCTAGCTGCCATAGTTCAAATGTAGTAGAAGTATTCCAAAAGGTAAAAGGCCGTTAATTGTCCAGCGTACTCCCCGTGACTGGCATCCTGTCCAAGGGGGCAAAGCTGTTTCCCTCTGGCCAGTACAGAAGGGTGACCATTTAGGTTGAACTGGACCCTTTGGCTGAGAGATAGGCCATCATCATTGGCCCTCCCAGGCGTATCAGGGGCATCAAACCATGCAGCAGTTTGATTATACATTTGAACACATTCTGAGCTGTCATTTATATTACTTACCTTATGGAAGCACAAGCTGCCACTTAATATGAAGCTTTTATTTTTATTAATGTTAGCTAGTTCTATATCTAAAGGCAAATAGGGTACATCTAAAGATGGATTAGTACTAAAGAGGCGGGGAAAGAGTTTAGCATCATGACGAACTGGCATTGGCCTTGGGAACACCGACAGTATCCCCCAGCTGTCCTGGGACTCCCAGAGATTTGCCTGCCTCTGCCTCCCAAGTGCTGGGATTAAAGGCAAGCGCCACCATGCCCGGCTACAATTATCCCCTTGTAAGGGCTGTAACAAACAGCCTTTTAAAGGCAAACATCAGCAACACTTTTTCCCTTCTCTATATAATACAGATTACATAAAGGCAGACAAATCCACATTTATGGAAAGCATTAAGCATTTGTTGCATGGAAGATTTTTTAGTTCTAATACTAGTAGTACAGAGTCACAGAGCATATTTTTAACACTTAACTTGCAGGTTCATTGAATATGGTTATGTTTTTAACTCCTGGAATAAATGGGTAGCTGTTTTTAAATCTCTACTGACAAATTAATTGAAATAGCTCTGGTTAAGCATTGATATTTAGAAAAAAAGTAAAAATCAAATGGTTTATTGTTGGTTTTTGCCATTTGGTAGCATTTACACACAGGCTTCGATCTTCAGAATACCCTGGATTCAGTAGAAAAACCTTTTAAATGAAGTTTTGTACAATAGAAACTTCTCAGCAGTCAAAATTTAAGACTGTAAAAAAATACATGCAAAACATACTTTTCTGAAAACACTTAACTTTGAACAAAGCACCAAACTACACAAACGCAGAATGAAAACAGCATTTCAACTCCACCAAAAGTAGTCATAGTAAAAATCAAATGGGGAGCGGGAGAGCTATGGGACCTGTTTACTTTCAGTTTTAACCTTTTCTTTCGCCGGGCGGGGCGAAAGTGTTCATTTTTGTACCGGGCTGCTTCCTCCTCTAATTCCTCCTCCTCAGATAGCGGTAATTTCTCATTAGAATCTGAATCATTTAATGTCAGGGCTTGTAGGTCTCTAAATGGGTATAAGGTACCTTTATTAATAATCTCGCTAGCATCCTCTTTTTTCTTTGAATGCGCATCTAACCTTTCACTCCGTTCTGTTTCTGACATGCTTTCCTGAAGGTCCGCAAGGGCTTGTTGTCCTTCCCTAATTTCTTTTTTACAGTTTTGATCGTCCCAGCAAGAGAGAGTAAACAATGGTACAAGGACAATTACAACAGCCAATAAAATAATTAGGCAAGCTTCCAATCCCTCTAGATCATCAGAGAAAAGCATATCTCTCAGAACTTAACTTAAAGAAAAACTTACCTGGCCACAGTTCTGAACCCTCTTCGGAAGTCGAAGGGTCCTCTCGGCGCCAGCGACGATGTCAGGTTCCCGGGCCCGGGCTCTCGGCACCACTTGTCCCGGTCCCGGGTCTTCGGCACCACTTGTCACGCGCTGTAGTCTCGCCGGCAAGAACTTCACGCGGACAACAGGATTCTTCTGTGGTAATATTTATTGTGCACAGCTCTTTTGTGAGAAGGACCCCGAAATGGGGCAGAAGCACTGCTTATATAGCAGTCTAGAGGGTTCGTGTATGCTCTGGATTGGTACAGTGCCCTGATGCCTCATTAGCATGCCCAAGGCGTGGGCCCAGAGAGCGCAGGCCCAGAGAGCGTGGGCTCGGAGAGTAGTAGTCATGCGCAGTTTGTCCAATGCAAAGGCAATGGCGGGAAGCGGCTTGTAGTGACTCAGGAAGTCGGCACCATCTTAGGGCGTGGTACAGCACACATTGTTTGTGTGGTAGGCTGCCAACACATTTCTATGAGTTTTAACAAATACATTCCGTGGGACTGAATTTTCACAGCTGGGATACAGTGCAGGGCATTGTGGTACATGCTTTTTATCCCAGCACTTGGGAGAGAGAAGCAAGCAGATCTCTGTGAGTTCAAGGTCACCCTGGTCTACACAGTGAGTTCCAGGCCAGCCGGGGCTACACAGAGATCTTATCTCAACAAAACAAAACAAAAAATGTTTTATTTTTATTTTAGGTGTATGCCTGTATTTCCTACATGTATGTAAATGCACCTTGTTGTGTAATGCCAGTGGAGGTCAGAAGAGAGCACCAGATCTCCTGGAACTAGAGTTATAGACGGTTGTTCATTGCCATGTGAGTACAGGGAACCAAACCTGAGTCTGCAAGAGCAGCCAGTGCTGTTAACCACTGAGTCATCTCTCCATCATGATGCAATGTATTTTCATCAACCTCCCCCTCAAATTTTCAATATATCTTTGGTTCTCCCCTCTGGACTCAAGAAGTCACTAGTAGGTTTTGTGTCATAATAGAGAATTCCTCTTCTAGAATTGCAAGTTAAATAGGTTCAGTTACTCTGCATTCTTTATATCTGTTTTTTGTTTTGTTTTTGTTTTCATTTTGTTTTTTCACTCAGCACAATGGTTTTGAGACTTTTCCATGTTTTGGGGAGTACTGTCATTTTTATTTCTGAATAATATTCCACTGTGGAGATATGCTACAATTTGTTTACTTACACATCTGTGGATGAGTTCTTACATGTTTTCCATTTGGGGACTTCTTTATCTTTCTTACCCCTGACACCAAATACTTAATGAGAGGATTTATTTTGGCTCAGAGTCCATCACAGCAGAGAAGGCATGGCAGCTAGAGTGGTTGGTCCATCAGGGCAGAAGCTTGTAGTGGTGGTTTTTCTTTTTTTGACAGAGTTTCCCTGCAACCCAGCCTGCCTGAAGTGCACTATGTAGACCAGGCTGGCCTTGATCTCCAGAGAGCTCCCTGCCTCTGTCTCCTGAGTGCTGGGATTAAAGGCCTCTGTCACCACACCTGGCATGAGTGGTGATTTCTTACATTGGCCCTGATAGGATTTAGAGTATTTGTTTTTATTTACTTTGGATAAATATTTGGGAGTGGCATTATTAGGTTACAGGGTAAGTATATGTTTAATTTTTTTATTTTAAATTGAACTTTAGAGCACACATAGCATCAAAGTAATATAAATGAAAATTGTGATACCAAAAAAAAGCATTAAAATACAGTGATACTTTAACATGGAACTTCCATTTTTTTCTCTAACTTGTATTGCTTCAATATACATACATACATACATACATAAATATTTACATATATAAATATATACATCTTTCTTTCTTTTTTTTTTTTAAATCAAAAGATATCATATTTTCCCCAAGGAAGTGCTTGAAGTTTCCTCCTTGGCAAGCCCAAACAACCATCAATCCTGCCCCTGTGCTCCACACTGGGGTCCCTCCCCACCAAGGTCACCCAAATGAGGTCCAGCAAGCATGTATTTTTCTTGATCTTCCTTCACTGGCCTCCATGACACAGCCTGGGTAGTCCAACAACAGCAGTCTACACTCTGAAGAGGCTGAAATCCCAGTAGCCACTCAGTCGACAAGCTGGACAACTCCATAGTCCCCATCTGGCATTGAAGGTTTGGAGGATTCTCAAGTTTTATATCTGAAGTACAATTTCTCAGACCTTATTGGTTATTTATTTCTGGTTATACTTTCCTTTTGGATGCTTAAGTCCACACAGTTAGCCCAGATTAACCAAGGTTTTTGTTTTCTCAAAGTCAGTTGAGGATCTGGTCCTCAAGGGTCACTCAGGTTTTTTTTTGGGGGGGGGCTCTGGCTCCTTTTGGCTTTTCAATCACCAGTTCCATCCACTAAGGACACAGTTAGGTCTTGCTAGACCAGGCTTCTCTTTTTGAAACATGAGCAGACTTTCCTCTTTATAGGCTGGACTCTGGCTGAAGTCCCATTAGTGGATCTCCAAGACCTCCCTGCACAGGAAGACTGGTGACTCGCATTTGCAGGACATTTCAAGAGATGCCCTGATGCATAGTCCCCTGGGACTTAGTTGACCTCTGAGGGCAAGGAACAAAGTTATCTCTTAGGTCCTTGGCCAAATTGGTATGGGTATTAAATATGGTCATTAAGCACCCAGAAAGGCTAAGTTACACCAGCCTGATACATCACACCTATACTAAAATTGTATCTTCTGAAAACAAACTGTGTGTTATTTCCATATCATATGTCTTGATTCACCTTTCTCATTTTAACTTTATGTTACTCTAAAATATGTATACCTGCGCACCATCATATACCAAAAATCCATAGTCTGAAAGTAAATGGTAAGTTAGTTCTAGAACCTGTCTAGGTATTCATAATATAAAAGCACAGTTGTGTTCAGATCATGAGGAATATAACATTAATGTTGCTCAGCTTGCCTTATAACTAGGTACTTGGTGCTCATATCCACAGATGAGGGATACCATTCATCTTTTGTTTTTCTGGGACTGTGTTACTTCACTTAACATAATATCTTCTAGTTCCATCCATTTACCTGCAAATTTCATGATATCATCTTTCACATTTTCTCTATCCACTCTTCAGATGAGGGGCATTTGGATTGGTTCCAGCTCTTTGCTATTGTGAAGAGAGCTGCAATATATGTTTAGTTTTTTTTAAGAACTCTGTAAGAGTAAACAGCACAATCCTGAACAATGAATGGGTCAGGGCAGAAATAAAGAATGAAATAAAAGCATTTCCAGAACTAAATGAAAATGACCATACAACACAACAAAACCTGTGCGATATATTAAAGTCAGTCCTAAAAGGGAAATTTATAGCCCTAACTGCCCACATTAAAAAAAAAAAAAGAAAGAACAAATAAACGATCTAACACTATAGCTAAAAACACTTGAGAGACAACAACAAATGAACCCTAAACCCAACAGACAGGAAGAAATAAAAAAATTCAGAGCACAAATCAATGAAATACAAACAAAGAGAACAATAAAAAAATGATTCTAAAAGTTCGTTCTTTGAAAAGATAAACAAAAGATAGACCTCTAGCCCAGTTAACCAAAAGAAAGAAAGACCAACTCCAAATCAATAGCATTCATGATGAAAGGGGAAACATCACAACAGATAAAGAAAATATCCAGGGCTGGAGAGATAGCCTAGCGGTTAAGAGCACTGACGCTCTTGCAGAGAACCCAGGTTCGATCCCCAGCACCCACATGGCAGCTAAGAACCGTCTGAAACTCCAATTCCAGGAGAACTCCAGTTCCAGGGGAATCCAAGACCCTCTTCTGACCTCTGCGGCATTGCACGACACAGGTGCACAGACCTGCATGCAGACAGTACATTCATACACATACAAAAATAAATAAATAAATAATAAAAAAAGAAAATATCCAGACAATCATATGAGAATACTTCAAAAACCTATACCCAATAAATTTGAAAACCTAAAAGAAATGGATGAATATCTGAAATCCTAAGATTTGCCAAAGCTTAACCAAGAAGAGATTGACACCTTAAACAGACCCATAATACTTGAGGAAATCGAAGATGTAATAAAAAGCCTCCCAACTAAAAAAAGCTCAGGCCCAGATGGTTTCACAGCAGAATTCTATAAAACATTTTAAAAAGGTCTTACAACAATTACTCCTCAAACTTTTCAGAAGGATACAGAGGGAAATATCCCAAATTCCTTCTATGAAGTCAATATCACTCTAATACCAAATCCAGGTAAAGACACAAATGAAAGAAAACTATAGACCCATATCATTAATGAACACAGATGCAAAAATTCTCAACCAAATACTTGAAAATTGCATACAGACCCACATCAAAAAGATCATCCGTCATGACCAGGTTGGATTCATACTAGAGAGGCAGGGATGGTTCAACATATGTAAATCAATAAATATCACAAAACACATAAATGGACTGAAAGATCACAAATAGCTAAAGCAACCCTAAGTGAAAAGTGCAATACTGGGGGGATTACATTACCAGACTTTAAGCTATATTACAGGGCTATAGTCATAAAGATAGCCTGGTACTGGCAAAAACAAACAAACAAACAAACAAACAAACAAAAACGCAGAACCATTGACCAATGGAACAAAATTGAAGATCCAAACTTGAGCTCATAATAACTTCAGCCACCTCATATTTGATAAAGGAGCCAAAAAAGCTCAATGGAGGAAAGACAGCATCTTCAGCAAATGGTGCTGGCAAAACTGCATCACCATTTGTAGAAGAACAACATTAAACCCCTACCTCTCTCCCTGTACAAAAATAAACAAGTGGATCAAAGATCTCAATGTGAAGCCTAAAACCCTGAAGGTGATAGAAGAAAAAGCTTGCAGCAACCTACAAGACATAGGCGTAGGAAAAGACTTCCTAAATCAAACAGTAGCTGCACAGGAAATAAGGACAACAGCTGCCAAGTGGGGCCTCATCAAACTCAAAAGCTTTTGTACAGCTAAAGAAACAATCGAGGAAGTGAAAAGAAAACCCACAGAGTGGGAGGAAACCTTCACCACTCATACATCTGACAGAGCATTAACATCCAGAATACATAAGCTACTTAAAAAACAAAGAAAAAGAAAACAAACGACCTATTCAAAAGAAGGAGTAAAGAAATGAACAGAAACCTCACCAGTAAGGAAGTAAAGATGGCTGAGAAACATCTTTTTTTTTTTTTTTTGTATGTGTATGAATGTACCGTCTGCATGTAGGTCTGTGCACCCATGTCATGCAATGCTGTGGAGGTCAGAAGAGGGTCTCGGATTCCCCTGGAACTGGAGTTCTCCTGGAACTGGAGTTACAGACAGTTCTCAGCCACCATGTGGGTGCTGGGTCTCTGTAAGAGCAGTCTGCGCTCTTAACCGCTAGGCATCTCTCCAGCCCCCTGGCTGAGAAACATCTTAAAAAGTGTTCAACATCATTAATAATTAAGGAAATGTAAATTAAAACCACACTAAGGTATCATCTCACTCCAATAAGACTAGCCAAGATCAAGAAAACAAAAGACACCAAATGCTGGAGAGGTTGTGGGGAAAGGGGAACACTCATCCACTGCTGGTAGGAATGTAAACTGGTACAACCACTGTGGAAAGCAATGTGGAGAACCCTTAAAAAACTCAAAATGAGCCTACCACCTGACCTAGCCATACCACTCCTGGGTATATAGCCACAAGACACATCCTGCTGCAAAGATACATGCACATCTATGTTTATTGCAGCTCTCTTCACAATAGCAAAGAGCTGGAACCAACCCAAATGCCCCTCAACTGATGACTGGATAACAAAAATGTGGTACATCTATACAATGGAGTTCTATGCAGCAGTAAGGAAAGATGACATCATGAGTTTTGCTGGTAAATGAAGGGAACTTGAAGCCATTATACTAAGTGAAGTAACACAGTCCCAGAAGAAAAAAAAGGCGAATTGTTTCCCTCATTTGTGGATGCTAACACCAAATCCCCAGTTGGCAGGCAAACCAAGCAACTTTATTATATATTTCATTGAATCTGAAAGCAACTGTGCTATTCCAATATGAAACTCTTAATGGGCTCTAGAATTGTCCTTCCACTTGTATTCACACATTGTAATTACCATATATGAATGGAAGATATGTATTCATATTCTATTCATATTCTTTTTACCTGCATGAAACTTTACTGTTAAAATGTGAATCTCTAAATGTGTTTAGGAATTAGCCTATACTTTATTTTCAGAATTTGTAATTTTGATTTACATGTGGAGTGTATATATGCATATTTTGGAATAATATGAAATTAAGGGGAACAAAAAAGAGAAAAGCATAATAAAAAAACTGACCAAAACAGTAAAGTTGTGCATTGAAAAGGTTATAAAAGACTGAGAAAAAGATGCAAGATAGGACTTAACATATATGACAGAGTCCATGATCTCTGGCAGGGGGCATGGGGACATACGGGGTGGGCATGGATAGGGGAATGAGTCTAGATTTGATTGAGAAATGTTGTATGAAATGCAGTCAATAAAAATTAACTTAAAAAAGAGCTCATAAAACTATTTTCCAAAGTGATTATACAATTTACACACTCATTAGAGTTGTTTAAGAATTACAATCGCTGGGGCTGGAGAGATGGCTTGGTGGTTAAGAGCACTGACTGCCCTTGCAGAGGACCTGGGTTCCTTCCCAACACCCATATGGGGACTAGCAACTGTTTCTAACTTCAGTTCCAGGGGATCCCACTCCCTCTTCTAACCTCTGTGGGAAATTCACTATACAGGTGCATTTACATACATGCAGGCAATACACTCATACACATAAAATAAAAATAACAAATAAAGATAACACAAAAGTGTTTTTGTGTGCCTCACACGCCTTGGTCTTCCAGAGCTGACTCTGGTTCAGCCTTAGTGAATGGCAGCCAACTCAGCATGTTCCCTCCACCCAACAGCCCCTCTGCTCCTCACACTAGCTCAGTGCACTGCGTCATGCGGGGAGCAGGTGCCCCTTAGTCTTAATAGGCTTTTCTCCAGAACGTTCCCATGCCAGGAGGAGGAAGGAAAGGTAAATGAGGCATGGCCCTCTTTGAAGGGCTGGTCCGATGATGGCAAGGGGACAGGTCTGGGCTTCAGCAGCAAGCCTCCCTTACTGCAGGCCTGGAGAGGGAGGGCAGGGAGCTTAGAGTGAAAGGCTGCCTGGCAGACATGAACTGGAGTGGGAGCTGGGGCAGAGCAGCGTCTTGCCCTGGAAGAGAGAGAGCAGGCACCAACGTAGGCAGAGCGGACTCCTGAGGAGTCTTCGCTCTGACAGGGCTCTGAGGAGCAGCGTGCCAGGCCCAAGGAAGGTATGTGCTAGTCTCTGCCCCTCTAGCTATTTTTTCACGTTGTTTCGCATGATTTTATTGCATACACATACAATAATAAATTCAAACAGCACAAAGCATTGATCTTTTGCTCTGTTCTGTTCCCTTAGTCCCTACCTGTACAACTTTCTGCAGTTGCTTTGTTTCAGTGCAGGTGTCTTAGTACATATTCCCTTCTTTGGAAAGTGGCACACACACTGTGCTCAGATACACGCTCCAGTGGCCACATTTCCGCTCTGCCTCCTCTCGCACCTCCCCGCCGTTCCCAAGGCTAATCGAGGAACAGACTCTCCAGTCTTAGTCTTGGGGAGACTAGCAAGTTTACTCAGGCTTGCTTACAGAGTAAATATCACTAACAGGCCGAGCAGCAGTTCCCCTCCCCTCATGGCCATCCAGAGTTCCAGCATGGACTTGGCGACTTCCTCCCGTGATGGCAAAACGGAGACAGCTAGCAACTTCCAGCGTCCTTTCACATGCCCCTGGCTCCTCCCCTTTATGCAATCAAGGTTGTCTGGCTGGTTGGTTGGCCTCATGGCCCCTCCCTTTCCTTTAGAAGAACCAGTCAAGTTCACAATCATAGAAAGTTCTTGGTCAAGAGAAAGAACCGGGCGTGGGAGAAAACCTTCAACATCAGAAGCCCCTCACCTCCCACCTTGCAGCAGGTGTGTCTGAAGTCTTCCCTCCACACCTGGAGCATTGTATCTGCCTGCTGCTGAACACCTGGTGTTCTGGGGTATTCTGTACTGATTGGCATGTCCACATCACCTTGGCTCTTCTTACCCTGTGGAATTCTGTAGAGCTGAGCCTTTCCTCCTGGTGACATCGTGGCTGCATACAGAACCTAGGCAAGTTTTCTGGCATTTGTGGCCCAGTTTCCTCAGCTATGAAACCTGACTGATCCCTTTTTAGATACAGTAGGAGTAGCAAAGTGAGTGGGCATAAAGCTAGGGCTCATAGTCAGGCATAGTCAGGCATTACCCTTGTGGTAAGTGTTATGGAGGAGTAAACATACACTCACAAAAGCAGCTATGAAGGTATTTGTCCAATACCTGGCTACCATTGTCAAACCAAGTTGATGCATAAGATTAACCACCACAGTTCCATAGTCTTTATCAATTTGACACAAATGCATATCTTTGTACTCTTAATAAAGACAATATCAATGTTTTACTTCTAATAGAATTATATTGCATACAACCAAATTTTATCTTTTCCCTCAAAGAAAGTTAAAAGTACTTGGGTAATGTTCACTCTTCTTGACATATTCTATAAATTAAATACTGTAAAGTCAGCAATATGAAAACTCTGTTTTGTTTTTTAAAAAGTCCACTGCTCTGTGCTGCTCTGGGCCTGCTGACAGGGATGGCCACCCCTCCCTACACATGCATTCAGCAGCTTCTAGTAGACACAGGGCTTCCCACTCTGAGAACTTCTTAGTCTTTGGGAGATCTTGCAGGGTGGAGGAGGAGAGAGACTTGAGAAGAGCTGAGATGTGCCCTGGCACCACATCCCTTGTCTGTAGACTGGAGCTGGGCAGGAGAGAAGGAAACACTTCGACCTTTTAACACTGGTCCTCTGGACTCTTAGGTCCCTGCCTCTGAGTAGCTTCAGTTCAAGCACAGGGACAGGGCCTGCTCATTAACAGCCACCACGTGGCTCACTAACCCAGTACTGAGTTCTCCTGCAGCTCCCCCTCTGGAAAGTGGCCAGTGACCAGATACTACCCAGGCTGGGATGCAAGACACACCATTCTTGGTTCCAGCTGAGTTCCATGAGGAGCTGTGCACCTGACACTTTAAATTGAGGGGATTCGTACTGTTTATTGGAGCTTTCTGTCTCATTGAATGAAAAAGAATAATCTCTCACATTGAGGATGCTGCTTTGTCTAGATTAGTATGAAAGTAGGTTCCAGAAGGACCATAGGCATTTGTCTGTCTGTCTACACGTGAAGAGTTTCAGGTTCATGAAGCAAAGACAGCACAGATGGCACTGGATATCAGTGCAGGGTGTGTGTGTGTGTGTGTGTGTGTGTGTGTAGTAACTCAAAAAGCCATGAGGAGTGCTGGGCAGGGAGTTCACACACTGGTTCTGCCAGCAACTTCTGTGTGACTTCTGAAATCTCATCCCAACATCCCCATGCTGGAGTCTTAGCTGTGGCCAAAGCAGTGCTGTTGGTCACAGGCATGGAGTACTAGCCATGTGCCAGGCACTGTGTCTTGTGTGTACTCACAGCATTTCCTTGGGTCATCCTGTTATCTGGCTGGCAACTGCTGTGCTTTGTCCATATTCCCAATGCTCCGCCCCAGCACTGGGGGTGGAGCCAGAACCATCCAGGAACAGGAATATGCAGGTCTGAGGGCCAGTGACATTTGAAGTAGGAAGCCAGGGCTCCCCTGAGGACTGAGGGTGACATGGCTGGCATGAGAGAGTGGCACAGAGCTGCTTGTTGATATCGACATGGATCTTGTGTTCTGTTGGGAGCAATTTTTGGAGCTGTCACCGGGTTGAAAGAAAGAATATGGAGGAGAATCACTCCATTAACTGTTAATGTATCTTTGTTTTAACTAGATTCTTTCTAGCATAGGCAGGTTTGACAAAGTCTTTGGAGCCTTTTTGTTGCATTCAGAATCTCACAGTCAGTGTACACTAATTAAGAAGCACTATGTTTTCCCAATAAAGGGGACTAATTTCAGCATTGTGGTGATTGATCTTTTCTGGATAGCTGGAGGCATGTCCTTTGGGCTTGTTTTGTGTCCCTTTCTTTTTCTTTTCCCTGCCCGGTGTGTCTGCTTTCTGACCACCTGAGCAGGCTTATTTTTTTTTTTTTTTTTTGTTTTTGTTTAGTGAGCAACTTTTGACACACAGTCTTGTTGCTATGATGTTCTATCTTGTGTCAGGACAAAGCCATGGATCCATCCAAGATCCATGATCTTGAACTGAAACCAAGAGCAAAATAAATGTGTCATAGAGTTGGGATTATAACTAACGATTTCCCATGAGTAAGGGGAGTTGGGTTGGGGAATGGGAAATTGAAAAGGTGAAGAGGATCCTAAGGGGAAAAGGAAGAAGGCATGGGTAAGGAAGACTGAGAGAGGAATCCTGGGCTGAAAGCCTACATAGGTTCCATCATGGGCAATGTAAAATTTTCTCTCTGTCTCACCACAAAATGCCCCATGACCTGTCAGTGACCTTTGGCATGATGGGAAGGTTTAGGGTCTGTAGAGAGGAAGAAGTCTGCTCACACAGCTGAGTTGGATCAGGATAGATGCCACATAGAGACACACCTGTGTTTGCCATCCATTCCCTTGGAATCTTGGGAAGACTTAATTACTGTCTGCTTAAATACTGTATGTAGTGAAGGAATGTGACTCGGCTTTGGCTTTCCTAAGTTCTGGTTATGTAAGGCTTCAATTTTGTACTTAACCTCATCAATTTCTGCTCTCTTACTTGCAAAGCCAGGGTACAAATAATTACTTCCCTCTGTGGTGGATATGATAGTTAATGTATAAAGTGTTTATCAGGACATGGTACTGAATAAATGGTGGCTATTATTTCCTCATTACCTCTCATTTTTAGCCTGAGAGAACTATGTATGGAAACCTTTAAAATACTCCTACTAGGGCTGCCAGATAAAATACAGAACTCAAAGTTAAATAAATGCCAGATAATAACAAGTAATTTAAAGTTAAAATTAAAATGAGTATCCTGTACATTTAGGTACAAAATTCATCCACTTAATTCAGGCCCTTTGATGCTAAGGTTTCACATAGAGAGAGCTAAGATAATCACATTATATACATAGGAAAAGATTTGTGCAAGAGAATTTTCCCTGAAGTACTTTGAAACTACATTAAAACCTATGAATGAACAATATGCTCGCTGCTTGTTAAAGAAATGAATTAGAATATGTCTACTTGGCTGAATATTATGACATTAGAAAAATAATGTTTTTGAGGAATATGTAACAATGTGGAGACTCCTTCGGAAATAAGAGAAAAATGAGGGAATGAGATTAGACAGAGAAAAGGTTTAGAGCTCTGTGAAAACCCCTTAAATACAAAAATCATTGGCAAGAAATTTGGAAATATAATAATAATGTCTCTATCTGAGTCATGAAATTGTGGGGTTTCTTTTTTCTTTTTACTTTTATGCATATCCAACATTTCTGTAACTAGAAAGAACTTTGTTATAAAAGCAGCTTTCTATATTTACAACCTGAGTAAAGGAAGAGGCTGGACCCTGGGCTCTCCTGCTAATGCACCTTGCCCTCGGGCTGCCCTGTGCAGCTCTACCTGCTCTGCCATCCTCTCCTCTCTGTTGGTTTTTGTTTTAGCCTCCTGTCTTTACTTTGCTTCCTTCCTTTTCTCCTCCCCCTTTCTCTCTTTCTTCCTTTCCTCCTTTTCTCTCCCTCCTATTTTCCTTCCTCTCCCACTCTTTCTCTCCCCCTCTCTATCTTCCCTTCTTTTGACAAGGTCTCCCTATACGATCTAGGCTAGCTTTGAACTCTTGATCCCCTTTTTGACTTTTTCTCTTCCCTTCTTTTTCACTTATTCTTTCTCATTCCATGTCCTGCTACAACACAGCATCAGTTAGAACTTTTAATTTGTAAGCATTAAGACTGCAAAATCCCAACTATCATGAGATAAGTAAGAAGCAAAGCTTCAAAAAGGGCGGGGGGGGGCTCTCTTATCCTGTTTTCCCACGGGCACTCTTTTACATATTGGTTTAGTCCCTAGGCCAACATTCCTGTTTGCAACCACAGTGCTTCCCTAAATCGAGGTGTCCTTTGTGCACAACACAAAGCCTGTTTGATGGATGTTTCTGTTTCAGAGCAGTAGCTGCAAGGTCTAGGGTAGGAGATGGCACTGTGAAGAACAGAACAGATTTGAGTCTTAAATCAGAGTTAAGCTCCTGGGTAGTGTCTGGTGTTGAATGCTTTGAAGAGGGCTGTGAGGTATTGTCTTGATTGATAAACCCCATTCACACTGCATCTCAGAAGTAACAGAGTCAGGATTGGACTGAGAACATAATGAAAACACTCAAGGTTCCAGTGTGGAGTTGGAGGTGGAGAGCACAGAATGGCCCTTGAGGACAAGCTGGGTATTTTAAGAAGTAGACCGAAGGATTCTAGGTCTATTCCCATCATGCCAAGTGTGTCAGTTATCATGTGTTTGGAATTGTTAGAAATTAAAAGCACACATATGCTTATATCTATGCAGGCTCAAACCCTAGATAAAAGACACACCAGGCTTAAGGTCACTCTGGGACATTATTTACTTCAGGAATAGTCAGGGCCGGCAAGCCTGTTAGCACATGACAGCTAGCAGCAGAGATGGCATCCAGGGCAGGCTCTTTAACCAGCTTGGGTGGGGCCTCAGGTAAAGAGGAAGAGAGGTCACTGACCAACAACTTCTGGAGGAAGTGGACATCTGTGTGTCCCCTGGTATCCTGAGAGGGCCAGACCTAACAGGAATGTTCCTGGTCCTCAGCATTCCAGGATGTGGGTCACTGAAGAGACTAGATGGTCACTTTCTTCAGTGGAGTTTCTTCATACATAATATGTTAGTCATATCTCCATTGCTACTAAGTATACCTGACAGAAGTCAATTTTGAAGAGGAAAGATTTCTGTGGGCTCACAGTTTCAGAAGTTTCCATGTATAGCCAGCAGGCTCCATTGCTTTTGGCATACGGTAAGGCAGAAACATCATGGCAGAGGGGCATGGCAGAGGAAAGCTAATCGCAGACAAGGAGCAGAGAGACAAAGGAGGGGTCTTGGTACATGGTACTCCCCAGTGACCTCCTTCCTCCAACTTCCTCACCGTCTAATCACATTCCCTATAGTCCTTTCATCATGAACTCATCAATTGATGAAAGTAGAGATCTCATGATCCAGTCACCTGCCAGTAATCCCAGCTCTGAACAAGACATTGCTGGCCAAGCCTTCAACATATGAGCCTTCTGGAGATGTTTCATATCCAAATCACAAGCCTGAAAAAAGCAACTTTAATATCAAAGGTAGAAGATGGGACTATGCAAAACAGATCAGAGACTTCAATCAGAGTTGAGCTTGTTGGTACAGTCTTTGTGTCCACTGGGATGTAAATTAATGAGGACCGGATATGGTTCTTGTTTTATTTTTATAGATGTACACTCAGACTAGATAGACCATGTTTTCTCTTTCTCTCTCTTCCACTGCTCATTTTTTCTTTCTCTCTCTTTCCTCCTCTTCCACTGTCCTTTTTTCTTTCTAACTTAGAAAGTATTCTTGGAAAAAGATTCCATTTCCCTGCTGAAATGTTGCCTAATGGTTTATAGTATTCTCACCTTTAAAAAGGATGAGGTGAATGTTTATTAATTTTGATTTAATGTACTTACTTTATATTTCATGCTCTGGGTACAACTGTTTCTGCAAATGGCTTTTTCCAAGACACCAATTTACTTCTAATTGAGGAACATCCATTTGTGCTTTGAAAGAATGTGTATTAGGCAGTTTTTGGTGTAGGGCTCTATAAATGTCAATCAGGTTAGGGTAGTTGATAAAACTTTTTCAGATATTGTACAGTTTTAGTGGTTTCTTGTCTACTGTTTTTATTTATTTCTAATAAGGTATGTTATGGTCTTCTATCATAACTGTGCTTTGTGTAGTTATCTTTTTTAAAGTTTTCATGCATGGAATCTAGTTGCTTCTTTTTTTTTTTTTAGTGCTCTTTTTTTTTTTTTTTTTTTTTTTTTTTTGTCTTTTCAAGACAGGGTCTCCCTGTAGCCCCAGCTGGCCTGGAACTCACTCTGGAGACCAGGCTGGCCTTGAACTCACAAAGATCCACCTGCCTCTGCCTCCCGAGTGCTAGGATCAAAGGTGTGCGCCACCACGCCCGGCATATTATAGATCTTCTGTTACACACAAACACATAAGAGCCTTCTCTTCCTTATTGTTATGACCATTTTATACTAACAGGAATCCCTCTGCCTCTGCAGTGTTAGGCAGCTTTCCATTACTGTAAGCAATGCCAGAGACAATCAACTTATTCAGAAGAATGGTTTATTTTGGCTCATAGTCTTGGAGGCTTCAGCTGATGGTTGGTGGGCTCTGAGGTGGGAGAGTACAACATGGACAGCAGTGTCTGGAGTAAAGCTGCTGTCCTAAGGCTGGGAGGAGTAAGAGAGAGGAAGAGGAAGAGAGTGGCTCCCCAAATCCCCTACAGAACAGTCTCCAATGACCTAAATTTTCTGACTTTTCTTTCTTTTTTGGTCTTTTTAAAGTTGCCCCCACCTCCCAATATGCACATTGAGCCCAAGCCTTCAGGAGGACATTCCAAATCCAAGGGAAACCTCTAGTGCTCCTCCTTGCTTTGAGTCCATTTATCCAATACTGTTACAGACACTTCAGTCCCCTTATGCTTACATTTTGCATGTTAATTTTTAAACTTTTTTTCATTTTTAAACTTTTTTTTTGTCTTTTTCAAGACAGGATCTCCCTGTAGCCCCAGCTGGCCTGGAACTCACTCTGTAGACCAGGCTGGCCTTGAACTCACAAAGATTGCCTGCCTCTGCCTCCCGAGTGCTAGGATTAAAGGCATGTGCCACCATGCCCACCTTTTTTTCGGTCTCATTTTTAACTTTTAATCTATTCTTGTATTTGAACTTACACTATATGAATATAAAATCGGTTCTTGTTTTGTATAGAACCTTAAACTTTTGTGTTTTGGAATGCACATTAATGTAGTTTTATAGATATTAAGTGCTATTATGTCTGCCATTTTTTCTCTTTGCCTTTTCTTTTATTGCTGTTCTTTTTAAAAATCATATTCTCAAAATAATCACCAAAGTATATTTATTGTGTATGTGTATGGGTGTACATATGCCATGGTGCACATACGGAGGTTGGACAGCTTGTTGGAGTTAGTTTTCTCCTTCTACCATGTGGGTTCCAGGGATCAAACTCAGGTTTTCCGCCTTGGTGGCAAGCACATTAACCCAGTGAATAATCATGGTGGCAAAATATTTTTAGTGTATGAATTAAACTCCATTGTTGGCTTTCTACATATGTATTTTTGGATTATGTTGTAAGTGGTTCTTAAACTCTTAAGGATTGCAATAGCTACCTTTAACTATTAACCCATTCTATCTATAGCTAATATTGAGTTAAATTAGAGAAAACACAGGAACCCCAAAATAGTCTGTTCCTATTTTCTACCCTGTTCCTAATACTATTTTTGTTGTGTATATATTAGTAGATGCAGTCATAAAATTTTAAAATTTTGGATTAGTCATATGTCTTTTAAAATTAGAATTTAAAATGTGGTCTTTCAGGTTTACTAATCCATCTTCTATTCCCAGAGCTCTGTATTTCTTCAGCTCAAAGAACTTTTTTTGTTTGTTTATGTGTCTTGGTCATGGCAATTATCACAAGGCTTTCTTACCCAAGAGTCTTTATTTTACATTCACTTTGTGGAATACTTTTCCTGAATAGCTGGCAGTTCTCTGTTCCACTCAGAAGGGCCTAACTTGACTTTTTTTTTATCCGTTTCTTTTGGCATCCCCATCTTCTAAGAAGATAGGCATTATTTTTGCTGGATTTCCTTGGATATTGCTCACCGTTGTGCTTGCTTCCCCGGTGGTATTCTCCTCCGGCTTTCCGTGTTTGAGTGTGCCATGTCAAGGCTTTCTTTAGCTTTACTGTGTTTGAGTTTTGTTGAACTCATAGCCCAGTAAATTATTGTTTTCAACCACTATTAGGACTTGGGGGAATTACTTCTCTACTGTTTTTTTTTTTTCCATTTCTGTCTCATTCTGAGATTCTAATAGCATATATTTTGGACAACACCCATTGTCTGACACACATCTGAGTTTCTTGTTAGTTTCTTCAATCTTTTTCTCTCTTTACCTAGTACGGAGTAATTTGTATTAATTTACCCTCAAGTTCACTAACACTTTCTTTCATTTAAACGAACAAAAACTGCTTCAAGAACCCATGTCCTTGAGGAAAGGCTGCAATCTCCAACACCTGAAGACTCAACTGACCTCTGTTTTCCTCTGGAGAGCGACCAGGAAGCGCCTGAACTGAGTCCTGCGCCCCGCCCGCCCCTTCCGGCCGCGCCCCCAGAACGTGCTCCTAGTCCCGCCTCCGACGCAGGAGTTCCCAGGTTCCCAGGACCTCGTAGGACTTCTTTTCCGCCCGCGCGCTGACGTCATAAATCCTGCGCCGCCTGCGCCTCTTCGGGCCTGAGGCGCTGGCGGGTGGAAGGTCGTCCCTGTGACCGCCAAGTGGTTGGAGCCGCTGTCGCCATGTTGTCGGTTGCTGCCCGCTCGGGCCCGTTCGCGCCGGTCCTGTCGGCCACGTCACGCGGGGTGGCGGTCGCGCTGCGGCCCCTGCCGCAGGCCGCGGTGCCCGACACCCCGAAGGGGCCGGTGCTGGACGCCAAGCGCCCCTTCTTGTGCCGGGAGTCGCTGAGTGGCCAGGCCGCAGCCCGGCCGCTGGTCGCCACGGTGGGCCTCAATGGTGAGCGGGGTTCAGGGGTGGTCCCTTCTTGCTCTCCGCAGCCCCAGTCTGCGTGGGATCAGGTGCGCCGGCTCCGGCTCTTCCCGGGCCAGTTGATTGGGTGCGCCGTGATACCCTGCCATGGCGCTCCAAGAGGGCTTCGGGTCCCCTGTGGACGCCAGGCTGGACCTTGTCCTCAGGCTACACTTTAGCTCAGGCTAACTTCAAAACTGGCCTCCCGTCTCCACCGTAAAGTGCCAGAGATGCTGTTGCTTACCCACGTTTGACCTTGGGCAAGTTTCCAAACCGTTTAGGTGAATTCGTGGTTATGCCACACTTGCAGGGATTTAGTGAGGTTTGCTGGAAAAAATTCTGGTAAAATCATTGGTTCACTTTAGACGGTGCGTAGGACCGGTCATTGTAATAGGTGCTGTAATATTTAGAAATTGCCCGCGTCACCAGGGCAGATGCTTTTCAATGTCTTTACTCTCCAACCACCCCCATCCCCATTCCCACATAACAGGAAAAACAGTGGTGGGCCCGGAGGTGAGGTCCATTGAAGAGGGGAGCAGTGTTTTCAGGGATCTGGTCATAGGTCCTTCACACCTTTCATTGAATCCGGAAGCACAAGAGGCAGAGGTCGGTTATGTTCCATTTCACAGAAAACAGCACCAGAGGATGAGGGACAGTGGGGATTCTCAGAGCATGGTCCCTGCTTGGGATTTTTACACCCACTCCCAGCAGATCCCAGGCTGGCTGCTTGGGGTTAAAGAGACAACTCGAAAGCCTTTAATCGCAGCACTCGGGAGGCAGAGGCAGGCGGATCTCTTGAGTTCAAGGCCAGCCCGGTCTACAGAGCGAACTCCAGGCCAGCTGGGACTAAAAGGGAGACATTGTCTCAAAAATACCTAAAGAGAGCGAGAGAGAGCGAGAGAGAGCGAGAGAGAGCGAGAGAGAGCGAGAGAGAGCGAGAGAGAGCGAGAGAGAGAGAGAGAGAGAGAGAGAGAGAGAGAGAGAGAGAGAGAGAGCGAGAGAGAGAGAGAGAGAGAGAGAGAGAGAGAGAGAGAGCGAGAGAGAGCGAGAGAGAGCGAGAGAGAGAGAGAGAGAGCGAGAGAGAGAGAGAGAGCGAGAGAGCGAGAGCGAGAGAGAGAGAGAGAGAGAGAGAGAGAGAGAATATGAATGAACGAACTCGGAAGCTTGCTCGTATTCGGTATTATGGGAGGCCGAGCTGTCTGTCTTCTCCCATCCCTGACTGTGCCTGCCTCTGATGTACTTTGTGGTGTTACCTACTGGCTACCTTCTCTGTTGTTCGTGACCACCCACAAGCTAATCGGACAGCTTTTTACTTTCCGTCTGGCCACCCCTGCTGTTTTGTTTTTCTTTGGTGTCAGGGTCTCATTGTAACTCAGGTTATCATCACACTCAACAACTGTCCAGCCTCAGTTTTCTCAGGCCTGGGATTATAAGCATGAGCCACCATCCCTAGGCTTCCTCTGAGGAATTAATGGTCCTCCCACTGGGTTTTCTACACATCTAGGACTTTCTTAGCCTTTCAACCTTGATTTGAGACCAGGTCAATAAAAGTCTTGTTTGCGGACACCTGTATGCCATTATGGCATATAACACTTCCATTCTGTTACGTATTTGTTGGGGACTCCTCTGATCTTGATCTTAAGGGCATAGAAATTTCCACAGTTTCAGATTTTTATGTACAATTGCTACAATTTTTTTTTTGTGCGTTTCCCTGTGAGTAAATACTTGCTAAGAAGCACTTCGCGGTTTTGGGGAAACTGTTAAGGTTAGAAATACAGTACCCGCTGGGCATGGTGTAGCACGCCTTTAATCCTAGCACTCAGGAGGCAGAGGCAGGAGGATCTCTGTGAGTTCAAGGCCAGCCTGGTCTGCAGAGTGAGTTCAAGGCCAGCCTGGTCTGCAGAGTGAGCTCCAGGCCAGCTGGGACTAGAGGGAGACCCTGTCTCAAAAAAACCAAAAAAAAAAAAAGAAATACAGTACTCTATTCCAGGCCTAGAAATACAGTACCCTAACCTATTCCAGGCCTATTCTTGTGATCAGGAGGTGAGGAGTGATTGAGGAAAATTGCAATAGCAGAAGTAAAAAGCATCAGCAGTTTGTCAAATAGCTGAAATTGTGTGATTTACTTGCTTTATAAAAGCATGTTTCAAACTAGACAAATAATGTAGATGCACAGAGCCAAAACCTTTTTATATAAGCACACTTTAGTTTGTAGCTTTAATTGCACTTTAAAATCCATTAGGTTAAGCCGGGTGTGGTGGCACACACCTTTAATCCTAGCACTTGGGAAGCAGAGGCAGGCGGATCTTTGTGAGTTCAAGGCCAGCCTGGTCTACAAAGTGAGTTCCAGGCCAGCTGGGGCTACAGGGAGACCCTGTCTCAAAAAAGACCAAAAACAACCAACAAAAAACCCCAAAATCTATTAGGTTGTTTATGGAAAGATGGGTAGTGGCTATATGGGTGGGTTAGGAGGGCAGATGAGGCTGTCAGATCCCCTGGAACTGGAGTTGTGAGTGGGTGTTAGCTACCATGTGGGTGCTGGGAATTGAACCTGGGTCCTCTGTAAGAGCGGCTGGTGCAGTGCACTTAACTATTGTGCCTCTCCAACCTCTGAGATTGTTTTTATCTTTAGGTGATTAGGTGATATTTCCATAACTGAAATTGCTTAAGGTTAGAATTACTTCTTGCATCACTACTTAATGTTGCTTGTACAAATTACAGAAAAAATGAATTTTGCAACATGACCATTTCCTAAAGGTTTCTTGGTGATGTAGTCCAGTAAAGAGTGACCTGCTATATAGACAATGGTAGATAACCAGATTCACCAAAGCTCTGAATGAGAATCACATTCTATTTAATGTTCATAGTTTCCTTTCTTCTTATTCTGGGAAGGGTAGATAGTTGTGGATATTGTTAAATGTAGAACTGTGAATTTGGTTCCTTTATGTTTTAAGTAGGGAACACATTTCTTGAGTGTATCCCTAGGCATTGTTTTGGGAAAGTAATTCATACTTGATTTCCCAATGGCAGTCCACACTATTACCTTGGCATTAGAATAATGTGGTGTAATGCCACTGTGCTTCTGCAGAGTCGTAGTTGTGAATCTCAGGTTGTCAGTACCTATGTCTTACTCTCTCCCGACTAGCCATAGGATTAGTCAGAAAAGTACAGAGTAAGTTTGTTAGGTTTCATCTTTGTTCTTGAGTGTTTGTGACTTCCATAAAGTTAGTCACTTTGAGGTCATGTGAAAAGTAGGTGAAATATTAGGATTTGGCTAAGACACCTCCCCAAGTCTCCCCCTCCCCCACCCCAAAGTAGCATTGTAATTTAAAGTAACAATGTAATTAATGAGGTTTTTTTGGAGGAAGGTGGGAGGGAACACATTTTTTTTCTAAAATGAGAAATTTTTAGCATTCTTTTTCTAAATCTTGTGGCTAATTTCCTAAAACAAGTGTATATTTTTATATATTTTTTGAAATTTGCTTTTGAAACATACGTAAAAGTTAGGCCAGTAAGTTCATTTTTGTCTATGACATTTATAAATGCTATGAGGACATTCTGCTGCTACTTTAATAAAAAATGTTCTCTGCTTCCAAAGTATGTGCAGGCAGTAATTATTTTTAAATGTTTTTTCCTTTGTCATAAACATGTGGCCTGTTTCACTGCCTACAGCAAAATGTCCTACTTGAAGGGCCCAGAGTATGAGAGAGAAAGATAATGTCAGATAATTTTTTTTAGAGAGGCTGTTGCACTGCTACTGAAAAGGGATATCACATGGAAAATTTTCCTTTATTCTCCTTACTAAGTTGAATGATAATTTTACAGATTTCATTGAGTGTTGCCAATTCTGATAGGTTTGTCCTCTGATCATTAGTGGTTTTACTGGAAGGTGCTCATTTACACCATAAGTTTTCTGCGACTAAGATACACTAACAAATCAAAGAATATTTGTTATCATGTAATTAGTATTTTATAAATTTTGCTATTTGCCTTTTAACTGGATGAAATGTTACATAACCCCAGTCAGCTATATCCAACTAAGCAGGGAGCAGCTTTGTTTTTAAGTACTCTCTTGTGATTTGATCTCAGTGGGATAGGCAGTGGTTGCCTTGAGCTCATTTTTAGTGTTCTGGGTGCTGGCACTGGCACTGGCACTTTGATTCTCAGAACACATTTTTGGAAATTGATTTTTTTCCCTTACGAATCTGTGTGTTGGCTGGTGTATACCCTTGCAGGGTACTCATCTAATTGTGTTTTATATCTTCTGTTTGTTTTGCAGTTCCGGCTTCTGTTCGCTATTCCCACACAGATATCAAGGTTCCTGACTTCTCTGACTACCGTCGCTCTGAAGTTTTAGATAGCACAAAGTCATCTAAAGAGAGCAGCGAGGCTAGAAAAGGCTTCTCATATTTGGTGACTGCAACTACTACTGTGGGTGTTGCGTACGCTGCCAAGAATGTGGTCACCCAGTTTGTTTCCAGCATGAGCGCTTCTGCTGATGTACTGGCCATGTCGAAAATCGAAATCAAGTTGTCTGATATTCCAGAAGGAAAGAACGTGGCTTTCAAATGGAGAGGCAAACCTTTGTTTGTACGCCATAGAACCAAGAAGGAGATTGATCAGGAAGCTGCAGTTGAAATGTCCCAGTTGAGGGACCCCCAGCACGATTTAGAGCGAGTAAAGAAGCCTGAATGGGTTATCCTGATAGGGGTCTGCACTCATCTTGGTTGTGTGCCCATTGCCAACGCAGGAGATTTTGGTGGCTATTATTGCCCTTGCCATGGGTCACACTATGATGCTTCTGGCAGGATCAGGAGGGGCCCTGCGCCTCTCAACCTGGAAGTGCCCACTTACGAGTTCACCAGTGATGATGTAGTGGTTGTTGGTTAGAGACTTAGACTCACGGCCTAGGCTTCTTTTAGTTCATGTTCTCTCAGAAGAGATGAGAATAAGCCTTGTGTACTTCCAGGTTGACTAAAATATTTAAGATTTGTTAATAATGTATTTGCCAGCATTAATGTGAAGTAAATTGAATTCACTGATAAATATTGTCAAGCATTCTCTTAATAAAGCCACTGTTAAACATTGTTCAGTTCAGGCAGACATGAAAGGTGCAATGTCTTTGGTAGCTAATTCTAATAAAAACATTACAGATTGGTGTAAAAGATACTTGTGCAATCTATAATTGGGTTTCTCATTTATCTTTTCCAAATATTTGTTTCTTTAGGTCAAGTACATACATTCTGCAAACATCTGTTTGGATGAGGCAAGATTAGCTGGTCATCTAAGTCTAGCCCTTGTTTTCCCTTTTGTTCACTCAGGACTCAGTCTTTTTTTACTTTTTTTTTTCTCCTCTATGGTAAGGTATGTAATGTTGAGTGCAGTCTTCACAGACTCTTGAGAGAGGTGTTAGCCATTTTAAGGATTTATCTCCAGGTTTGGGTAGCTGTTTTCATGTCCTTGTGGCGCAGGGTATTTGTTCCCACTTGGGAGCTATTGAGTCCCTTTATTTAAGAGGCCTGTACTCCAGGCTGTCCTGATCTGGCTAGTGAAAAGGAAAAACGAGCCAGTGGTAGTTTACTGATAGGTCTTTCCAGAGCGCTCTGCACGGTGGCTGTTGGAGACCCCACGGCTCCTGCATCTACCCTGCCCAGAGCCAGATAGCATCTAACAAAAAATGCTCTTGTTCTGTGGAAATGCTCCTGGGTTTTTTCCCATAGTGCTTACTTACACCCTGAGGTGTTTCTCCCAGTAGGATTTACACAGAATGAGGGCATGGGCACAGAAGGGCTCACCAAAATTACATGTGTGTCCCAGCATAAGCTACAGTTACACAAAGGAGATAAGACCAAGCCATGATAATCTCTGTAGGAATGGAGTGGGCCCAGCCCTTTGTTGAGCATCACAGCTACCTTTTGATTTGGCTTGGCTTTCTTTGCTCTTTGGATGTGGGTGAGTAATAAACTGTACCGAGCTACTTTGTGATCATGTACATTTGTAAAACAGCAAACTAGATTAGATGGATTCTGTCAAAAGGAACTTACCATCCAGGGTTTTAGTGAATAGAAGTTGTATTAGGAAAAGAAAATATCTACGTTTCTGTTGTAGTAGTAAAATTATCAAGTGTGATAATTAGTAGGACCTATGAAAGTCATTTTATATTCTAGGTTTCCAGATAGAGTATTACCAGAACTAGGAGGTGAGGGCAGAGTAAGACTCAAATGTTCAGTTGTGAAGAGGACAGGTTATCACATTGAAAAACTTTTGTGGACAAAGACTAAACAGTGTCTTTGCCTTATTCTTACCTGGAAGCTGTAGCTTGAAATAGCATTTTTCTTGTTGGTTTTTATTTTTTTATTTTTGGACAGGGTCTCCCTACTCCTAGCCATGCAGAAGTTACTCTGTGGACCAGGCTGGCCTCATGTCACACAGGTTGATCTTTACCTCCTGAGGGCTGGGATTAAAGCTGTGCGCTGTCATACCTTTGTTTTGACGTGTCAAAATGCTACTTGGTTCTAGTCAACATGACAATGAGCAACAAACAAGAAGCTTGTATCATAGTCACTTTGACCTGGAATTGGTGGATTTCGTGGGCTACTTAGGTGAGTTTCACCATGGCATGGTTTCAAATCTCAGTCATAGCTTTTATTTTTTTTATTATTTTTTTAATTTTATTTATTTTTGTATGTGTATGAGTGTACTGTCTGCATGTAGGTCTGTGCACCCGTGTCGTGCAATGCCATGGAGGTCAGAAGAGGGTCTCGGATTCCCCTGGAACTGGAGTTCTCCTGGAATTGGAGTTACAGACGGTTCTTAGCCGCATGTGGGTGCTGGGGATCGAACCCGGGTCCTCTGCAAGAGCAGTCGGTGCTCTTAACTGCTAGGCTACTCTTCCAGCCCATAACCTAAAGCTTTTTTTTTTTTTTTTTTTTTTTTAATGACTTTCTTTTTTTTTTAATTTTATTTATTTTTGTATTTGTATGAATGTTACTATCTGCATGTAGGTTATGGTGACCCCGTGTTTTGCCATGCCGCGGAGGTCAGAAGAGGGTCTCGGATTCCCTTGGAACTGGAGTTCTCCTGGAATTGAGTACAGACCGGTTCTTAGCCGCCATTGGTGCTGGGTGATCGAACCTGGGTCCTCTGGACGAGCAGTTGGTGCTCTTAACCGCCCAGCCATCTCTCCAGCCCCGCCCACCATAAGCTTTTAAAGGAAGGCTTTGTTCCACAGAGGAAGGGCAAGGTAGGTCTATGGTACCACCTTGTTAAGTATACATGAGAATGCAGACCTAGCCAGATTTCTGATTTATATAACCCGTGGATAGTAGACAGGGAATGACGTAGAATGAAATGAAATCCGACTGTTGGCTTTCTGACAACAATCATTTACTTGTATTGCTTTCTACTGAAGATAACTTTTGGGTAATCTTGACAGCTTTTTTATTTTTTAATTTTTTAATTTTGTTTATTATTTATTTTATTTTTTGAGACAGGGTCTCCGTATTAGCCCCAGCTGGCCTGGAACTCACTCTGTAGATCCAGGCGGCCTTTGAACTCAGAGATCCTCTTGCTTCTGCTAGGATCAAAGTTTTGTGCGCCACCACACCCGGCTTAAAGATGCTTTCTCAGGCCGCCATGTGGGTCGCTGGGAATCAGTCCGGGTCCTCTGCAAGACTAGCTAGTGCCCTTAATTGCTGAAGCATCTCTCCAGTCCCTGACAGGCTTTTTTTTTTTTTTTTTTTTTTTTTAATGTGTTAAAAATAGGGCCATAGAAAGGTTTTTCCAACAAAAATTTAGGGAAAAAGTTTAATTTTGATCTTTCTGAACATAACTTTGTAAAATATGTCACCTGGATATTTAAAGGGCATTTATCCTTGGTATTTGTGGCTGGGAACAAAATAGGCTCTTAAGCATATCTGCTTTCTTAAACATTGGATCTTGGATCTTACTTGTAAAGCATCAGAAGTTGTTCTTCAATCTCATTTGGAGTTTTCTGTATTTTAACCCAAGATAATCGTTGGTAATTTTTAGAATGCTATCCTTGCCCTCTGTTTTAAACATATACTTGTTACTACCTGTTTACTACTGATGCCCCTGTACCATTTTCCTGAGATTGCTGTTTGTGGTCTGCTGCTCACTAGAGTCTATGTGCAGATACCCCATTATCACTTTTAAAGAAATTTCCTTTTGTTTCCCATAGACAAACACATTTCCAAAAACTTGATTCTTCACCATAGTTGACCCTATTGAGTGATCTACTTGGAAAGCTGAAGTTCTGCTATCTTGGGTTTACTGATAGGGCACTTGCCTGGAATCCACCACTGAGGGGTTTGGGGGCATGTGGCTGGCTCAGTGGGAGAGTATTCACCTAGTGTGCAGGAGTCCTGGGACCCATTCTCAAATGTGCCCCAAACAAAACCGTCCCTGTCTTGTCTTACCTGACTTACTTTTCCTTTACTTCCTTTTCCTAGGCCAAATCAGTCACCAAACTCTGCTTATTGTAATAGCCTTCACATCCATGACTGCCTCTTATTTGTAGTATTCTGATGCTAGCTGTTTGATGTTTTAACACTGATTCCTGGTCACTGGGCTAAGTGTTCAGAGTACATAATCTCAGTCCTCAGAGTCCTATCAGATTATGTTGGTATTCCTAGATACTGAGAAAACAGGCATGAGGTTTTGTCTATAATTAGCTTCATATGTTGATGATGCAAAATTATTTTAACCTAGGGAATAGAGCCCAAAGCCTGAAACCTACTCATCAGCCTGCCTGCTACATTTCAAATTGAGGCCTTGCCATTTCTTGCCTGATCTGCTGTAGTAAGATTGCAACCATCTAATTCATTTAATCTTGCCTTGTTAAAACCCACCTTCCAAAGAGCTTCCAAGTAGTATAGAGGTTAACAGTAGGCACTGGGCAGGGTTCCAGTGTTGGCCCTCATTTTCCAGAGGTGTAACCTCACAAAGTAACCTGTACCTCTAACCACATCTGAAAAACAGTGACCCTTGGGATAGTTTTAGGAATTGATGCATTAAATATGGCCAGGGGTGATACTACAGTGGGGAACCTGTACAAGATCGTAAACCTTTATCCAGTCCGTGGACCCCTGGCTTCTGTAGCTGGATGCTTGTAACTTGCCATCTGGCTTTTCTTATATCCTTTCTGCCTACTTCCTCTTAGCTGTTGATCTCTTCCTGCCTTTCAAAAATCTTGGGTAAAACCACAGGGAGATTTTCCTGCATTATACTAACTTCTCCATCAAAATTTCCCAAAATAGCCAGGAAATATTCACATCCTTATTTTCCTGTTTTGTATCTTGCCCCCTCTCCCCCCACGAGACACAAGGGTCTGTATCATGAAATACTTAGCCATTGAATGCTGAACAGGTGGGAGTGGAAAGTGAATTCCTATCACTTGAAAGGGATATTTTCCAGGGATTAATTTTTTAAGTACCAGACTTCATATTTAGAGGAAGAACAGAACAACTACGGCTGTCTTGTTTTATTAAGACTTGAAGTTAGACAATTGCAAGTTACAGGATGTTTATTATTTAGATTTTGTTCCTAGAAAACATGATTGAGAATAATTAATTCAGTATCTTAAAATGAGGTTTATGTTAATCTCTGTTTGCTTTATTGTGAAAGTTCTGCCCATGAAAGGTTTCAGTGTCACAAGATCTGTCTCGTCAGTGTTGTAAGTACACCGGCATCCTTCTGTCGCTTCTGTTATTTCATCTCTCTGTGTTCTGCCATGGGGTTTAGGATAGGAACGTTTGATTAGAGGGAAGAATATCATCAAGCAGGTGAACTTAACCATTATCCTGGATAGAACAATCAAGTGTTATTTTACTTTTTCATTGTTCATTTATTGGAGGTTGAGAATATTCTCAGCACACCCCCAGAAATGTGAGATTCTGATAACTTTAAGTCCAGATGCTTAAAAGAGCCCTAAATACACTACAAAAGGAAGATTGCAAATCAAGTGCTTCTGTGAATGCTTATAAAATAGACTGTTAGGGCTGGAGAGATAGCCTAGCGGTTAAGAGCACCGATGCTCTTGCAGAGGACCCGGGTTCGATCCCCAGCACCCACATGGCGGCTAAGAACCGTCTGTAACTCCAATTCCAGGAGAACTCCAGTTCCAGGGGAATCCGAGACCCTCTTCTGACCTCCGTGGCATTGCACGACATGGGTGCACAGACCTGCATGCAGACAGTACATTCATACACATACAAAAATAAATAAAAAAATTAAAAAAAAATAGACTGTTATAGGATCAAAATCTCTGGTCTGCAACATGAGATTAAAACTAATTTTTGATGAACTTCAGGCAGGTCCATTTTGAGCTAAAAAATGCCAAAATATTAATTATACTTTATATTTTTTCAGTAATTATCCTTAAAACGTGGGTCAATTTGAATAAAAGTTTAGTTGTTTGACTTTTGAAATCCTTATTTGATTAGAATATTTGTAAATGAAGTAAAAATGAAACTAATAGATATGATTTTTCATATGTTTAAAAGGGCAAACAAAACCTTGGTTTATTTAAAGGGGGGGAGTGCATTTCACAAAGCTGTTCTAAGGTGAATATCTGAAATGTCAGTTTTTCTGTCTGCACATGGCAAATATTTCAGTCCATACCCCTCTCCATTGGAAGAGCTTGTCTTTCCCCTTAGGACTCACCCCTGCTTGACCACTAGGAGAACTAGCATTCTGAGGGCCCCAGATGATCTCAGTTCATGAAAATTAGGTCAGGCACCATGTTCCTCAGCAAATGGTTGGCTATGTAGAGACACAGGTTAGGAGGAGAACACGGACACTAATACAGAGTGCAGAAGGCAGCAACAAGGTTGTGCAGATCAGGAGTGTGGGCAACTTCTTCGCAAAATATAAAAAATCAAAGTTGGCCAAAGAAGTGCAAACCTTGAAATATGTACTGATTAGCATAGATTAAATACAGGAAGTTACCAAGATTGGAGAGATGGCTTAGAAGTTAAGAACACTGGCTGTGCCTGCAGAGGACACAGGTTTGATTCCCAGCACCCATGTGGCAGCTAATTGTCTAACTCTAGTTCCAGGGTATCCAAGGACATCCTCTTCTGACCTCCACAGGTATTGCATGACATGGGCGCACTTACATACATACAGGCAATACACTCATACACAAAATAAAAATAAAATATTTCAGAAAAAAGAATGTGGTAATGGATTGGGATTCAACACAGTTACTCAGTTTTTCACTGCATTAGAAACTCAGTGAAAACAGTTTTGTCTTAATATATGCTATGGTTTGATGTAACGTCCTGAAAACTTGTGTGATTTAAAGATTAATTTTTTTTTAGCGAGAGAGAGAGAGAGAGAGAGAGAGAGAGAGAGAGAGAGAGTGTGTGTGTCTGTGGGTTATGTGCACATGAGTGCAGATGCCAGCACAGACCAAAAGAGGGTGTGGAATCCCCTGGGGCTGGAGTTAACTGGTAATTGTAAGCCACTGCCAGTAATTGCTGAGCCATGTCTTTAGTTCAAGAAGCCATGCTTCTGTGGGATTTAATTGGCACTGTGCTGCCTTGAAGAGAGGAACATTAAAAGGTGTTCAGCCCTGAATGGGTTAAAGTGGAGCTAGCAGAAGGCCTGGACTAGGGAAGGCTCCTGGAAGAGGATGAGTTTGCCCTCTTCCTTTCTGCCTTGGTCAGTTTCACTTGCCCTTCCTCCAAGTTAGGAGGCAACTGGAAGGCCAGTACCATGCTCTTGGACTTCCAAGGCTGTTGAATCAGGAGCTGGATAAATTATTTATTAGAATTACCCAGTCTGTGTTACTCTGTTATAACCACAGGGAATGGCCTTAAGACAATATATTACCTTCCTTTGAATATTATGATGTAAATCAGTGTTTTCCAGTGTCTGGAAAACAGTGGATGCTTAATAAATACTTGTGGGGGCGAATTGCTGTATTCATAAAAGCACAAATTGTAAATAAATTTAACAAGAAAGGGTTTATGTCAAATCAAGTTTTAAATGAATGGAAAGATAACATGCTCTTGAATTGGATTAGTGTCCTTAAAAAAAGCTTTTCAAATTAACATGCGTTTAGTGAACTTTTTTTTTATGTGCATAAGTGTACTGTCTGCATGTAGGTTGGTGCACCTGTGTCATGCAATGCCGTGGAAGTCAGACAAGGGTTTCAGATTCCCCTGGAACTGGGTTAAAGATGGTTCTTAGCCGCCATGTGGGTGCTGGGAATCGTACCCGGGTCCTCTGCAAGAGCAGAGAGATGGCCTAGCGGTTAAGAGCTCTGGGCTTTAGAGTTTTAAAAGCTACTTTGTATTTAGGATAAAATGATCATGAAGTTTAAGTAGAAGAATAGCCAAGAGAAGCATGAGAAGTGAATGAAGATTGGCTTCAGATACAAAAACCTAGAGAATGTAGTCAAATTATGATCATGGCATGGGAAAGATGCTGTTGAAACAAATTGACTGTTAGGAACTAGATCTCGGAGTATTAGAGCTAAATACAGTAAATCAGGATTCAACTCAACGGGGAAAGAATAGTAAATGGTGTTGGCAGCACCTACTATCCATCTGGAAGAAAAGTTGCATCCAAGTTTTCATCATGCCTAGAATAAATTCTAAAGGAACTGCACATGTAGCTTAAGCAGGGCGAAGACCTTATCATGACAGAGCATTTAAATCTGAAGCAGAAAAGATAGACCTGTTTGTGTTTGTTTAAATTTGTGTTGTTGAAGATCTTAGCTAAATCAAATGGGAATACATTTGAAAAAGTTAAATACAGGTGAAAAAATATAATAGAGTTTTATAAAGCAACAAGAAAAGTACAGAGACAAAAGGGCAAAATCCCTCACTTTCTAGCAGTTGGACCCCGTTTAGACTGACTGGGTGACTTGTGATGGTGTATACAAACAATTAGAGCCCAACGGCTAATGGCCTCTCCAAATGCTGTTATAAAATTTACTATGTGAAGGTAATGTATTGCCTACAGTGAACTATTCAACTAGAACCCATAGAAAAGACTCAGGAGGCATGACCAGGTAAATCCTCTTAATTGCTATAAAAGCACTCCATTTCCTTTTGTGGGGCAGATTGTCTGAGAATCCACAGTGTTTCTGTCTATAGTGTCTATTAAAGCTTATATCAGTTTGGTCTGGTAATTTTACCATTACACTTGGGCTCATTCCCAGCATGACAAAAAGGACCAAACCTCAGACAAACAACGGGTAAAAGAAATGTATAAAAAAAATACTTATTTTAAGAGTTCATCTGACTAATAAATAGATGAGAAGGTTTGAAATCTTGTAGTTTGATCAAAGTACAAAGTAGCAAGGTTATGCTTTATATCTATCAGATGGGTAGAACTTCCGAGTAGTAATGTCTGTTGTTGAGTGTGAAAAGAAATGTTAACACACTGATGTCCTAAACAGGGTCGTTTCATTATATTTCTTCAAACTGCTTTTCCAAGCAAAGGTACATGTTGGGTGGGAGTGGGGGTGGGGTGAGGCAGAGTTAGAGCAATTATTTAGCTCTATTTAGCAAGTGTTCTGCCCAGGATTCAGTTAACATCTGTGGATGGTGTGCCAGCCTAGTGGGTCCTCCTCTCTCTCACAATTTCCAGTAGGCATAAAACACAAATTGGAGAAATTAACATACAAAGATTTATTTCAGTGAATTTCTAGTAGTCTCATAGGATAAATAAAGTGGCAGTGAAAGAATGTGTAAGCTGGGTAGAGTGGCACACACCTTTGATCCCAGCTCTCCAGAGGCAGTAGCAGGCAGATCAAGGCCAGCCTGGTCTACATAGTGAGTTCAGGGAGATCTTGTCTCAAAAAAATAAAAAGCTCAAACAATCATATATCATATACTGTCTAGTCTTAAAAACTGGTGTTAGATCTTTTTCCATCCTGGAAGTCTTGATTTTTGGACAGTTTTCAACAGGTACCGTTGTTTTCTGCAGTCCTGCTGAAGGTCTTGGTGTTTCTGAAACATCAGAGGAAAGGAACCCAGCGTTGTCTTGTTTATACATTAACTCCATATGCCCATCCGTAGACCTTCCCAAGTTGCCCTGGTGGAGCCCTCTGAGGCCTGATTACCTGAGTTGATGTTGGCATCTGTGATCAGAGACTCCTCCTCATACAGGCAGGGGCTGCAGGTGTGTCTGTGTCACTTACTCTTGGACCTTGGGCAGTGATGACAAACCTGAACAATAGGAACCTGACAGATGACCACATATGAGATTGATTGGTCTAGTCTAGTGCATTGGTTGCTTTTCCTGAAAGAACAGAAAGGAATTCGTCAGACTGTCAGTTTGAGAGGTTTCTATCCAAGGTTGCATGTTTCTGGGCCCGGAGCCTTATGAGGTGAAACATCATGGTGATGGGAACATGTGGTAGAGGAAAGCTGTATACCTTATGATGGTGTCCTGGAAGCAAGAAAAGGGGGTACAAGATGCTAGGGCAAGATTCATCCCCAAAGGACATGTCCAGGGCTCTATGTCCTTCAACAAGGCTCTACCTCCTTCCTTTCACAGCCTGCTAGTAAATCTTATGAGTCCATCCATAGAGCAGGTCAAAATCCTCACGATCTATTTGTCTCTGGAAATAGTCTCATACACATACACACCCAGAAGTTTGCTCCACTAATCTTGTAGGCATTACATAATCCAAATCGGATTGAATTAAGATGGTTAAAGTTAGCAGTCACTGGGCTGATAGGCTCATGAAGGTGCTTGCTGCAAAGCTGAGGATGTGAGTTTGAGCCCCAGAACTCATGTGGTGGGAGAAGAGAACTGACTCCTACAAGTTCTTTGACCTCTACATGCAAGTCTTGGCACTAAACCCCATCCTCCTTCCCTCCCCCAAATACACATAAACACACACACACACAACACACTAACTGCCACTCCCAGCTTTCTGTTCAGCAGCCGAGACCTTGAGGCCTGGAAGTGGTGGAATGGGTTGTCTGGGTCTCACAGTTAGTTATCACTTATCCCTGGAATCGGTGCTCCTGCCCTGCCCACTCCACTTCTTTCAGGCACTCTCAGACTCTGCCCTTGAAGAGGAGTCAGTGTCTTTCCAGTCAGCACCGGCATGCAGCTCTGAATGGCTTCCACACTCTGGTTCTTGACTCCATGCAGTTCTAGGCCTCTGGCTTTACCTCTAATTATTCCTGAAAACTTTTGGATTGCTCATATTAGGTGAGACTTGATGTTCATGTACCATATTTTTATTTTATTTTATTTTAATTTTTGGTCTTTTTGAAATGGTCTCCCTATGTTCCTGGCTAGTCTAGAACTAGATATGTAGACCAGGTTGGCCTTAAACTCACAGAGATGTGTCTGCCTCTGCCTCCATAGTGCTGATGTTCACATTCTGACTTGCTCCACAATCTAGAATTTTTGTAAAGATTGTGGGAAACGAGGAGAGATAGGGACCCAGAGCTTCCCCAGTGCCTTAGCTCCTTGGCATTCACCAGAAGCTGGCAGTATTCAAAGTAAAATGCCCCACTGGGTGCCTGCAGGTGCACCTGCAACCCAAGGTAGTGGGTTAGCATCTTGGTGCAAAGCCAAAAGTACAGCCAGGAAATAAGGAAGCAGAGAAGGATTTATTACCCAATTCATGTGAGGACACTGGGATTATTTCCAAAGCAACACCCTCTTTAGACAAAGTAAGCAAAAGGATTTTATTTGGGAGCCTATATATTTATATGGGAATGGACTTTAGGGATAGATAGGTCCATTCCTTTATTTAATATCTTTTAATTTTATTTATTTTTTTATGTGTATGAATGTACCTTCTGGATGTAGGTTTGTGCACCTGTGTCATGCAAAGCTGCGGAGGTCAGAAGAGGGTGTCAGATTCCCCTGGAACTGGAGTCAAAGATGGCTCTCAGCCGCCATGTGGGTGCTGGGGATCGAACCCAGGTCCTCTGCAAGAGCAGTCGGTGCTCTTAACCGCTAGGCCATTTCTCCAGCCCCCCCCCTTTTTTTTTAATATTAGATAGGTCCATTCCTGAACATGCTCAATTCAAGCCATAATTTAGGATGAAAAAATGTAAACACTCTTTTGCACATTCTTAAGAGTACATATTTAAAAGACTAAAAGTTTAGAAAGGATCACTTCAACAGAGTTTTAGCTGAAAACCAGGAACAGATACTTTGAAACTATGTTAATTAGGAGTTTTCTCCTAAAGGTCTTACCTTGTTTAGGAGCCCACACACTCTGCTATGAGAAGTCTAGCATGATAACCTTTGAACCTAGCAAATGAGAGGGTAGGGACTGACTGCTGCTTTGCCTTTGTTGTGTGAATAGCTGTGTTGACATTCTTTTATAATAGTTTGTTGCTCTCCAATAGTCTGGCTGGCAGACAGCCCTGCAGGAAAGAACACACAGCAGATCCTCTTCTGCATGGCCAGGCGTGTCCCATTTCAAGTTGCTAGTGAGTTCTCTTTTTCCCAGGTGAGACAGTGAGGTTTTCTTACTGAGAGGAGCTTGCTGAGCCAGCAACCACAGGAGCCAGAAACAATTAGAGGTGTCCATCACCTTGTAGCAGTTTTTACTGGTATTTCTCCCATTTGTTGTGGTGGATTTAAACAACCATACAACTGAGGTAGCAATTTCCCTTGATGAAGGAGAAACAGAGGTTAAATGTCTTGCTCAAGCTTAAACTGTAAGAGGCAGAACTAGAATTTAGAGAACACCTGACTCTAAAGCTTCTTTTTCACATTTGGAACATTGCTCCCTTTTTATTTTCTGACTTGGGAAAAGTACAAAGCAGTTGGGGTTCAAGTTCCATCTTCATCTCAGTCCTAACAGGTCCCCAACGCTTCTCAGGACAATCACGAAGACCACTGCCATCTGTTGTTCTGAACAAGCAAGACACATCTTCATTCATAATCACAACCTCCCTCCCTCTCTCCCTCCCTCCCTCCCTCCCTCCCTCCCTCGCTCCCTCCCTCCCTCCCTTGTCCCTTCTCCTGCTCCTGTGCTGGAGGAGCAAACCTGGGGCCTTGAGCATGCTAAGCAAGTGCTTTACTACATCTCTAGCACTTGGCTTTTTCAGCCAGGATCTTCCTATGTAGCCCAAGCTGGCCTTGAACTTTCTATGAAACGCTGTCTGGCTTGCCTTTTGAGCCTCCTGCCTCTACCCCCTAAGTGCTAGGATCACAGGCATGCATCTTTACATCCTGATTTCTCGTACCATCTTTGTACTTGGTATTCTAGGTACTCACCTGCTGAGAACACAGGACAGATGCTCACGTAGGATACTGAAACCATCAGTACCATAAAATAAACCTGGATTTCTGCTCATTGATGCTCAAGTCAATAATCTACTACCTATTTATTGGTTTTGTTTTAATAAATTATTCTGTATCATGTACTTGTGGATTTGTGGGCATTTGCCTTTAAAGTAGATTATATGAGCAAAGACGATAACAAGTGTTGAAAACAAGGCCTTGCACTGTTATTTTCTCTACTTCTATGTTCCTAATCAGAAGTAAAACTTAAATTTAAAATTAGGATTAAGAAACAAATGGCAAGTCTGTTACCTATACCCCTCATTGACATTAATAAATGGATCTGGTTCAGAACAGGGACTGGAATAGTGTTTGTCCAGGGTTGATAATTCAGTTTACTCTTTATCCAAACTGCTGCTTCATGGCAAGACACACAAAATCAGAAATGCTGGGGCAGAGGAAGCATCTTCCAGGAGATGAGTTTGAACTCTGTGTTTCACCCTTTCTTCTTGAGGTGCCATTTCCCCTTGGGGTTCTTCCCAGAGAGATACATGGAAGGCAGCCTGTTCTTGGAAGTTATCTCTATGCCTCTGAGCTTTGGGGGTGCTGATGGTGGGAAATGGTGTAGTCCAGGCTGGGATATTCAGGCTTGCAGCTCTGCTCACACAGGGACCAGGCCAGGATATTCAGGCTTGCAGCTCTACTCACACAGGGCCATGAGCATCTTAAAGAAAAGAGTTCATTTCACACCCCTGTTCTCTGGAAAGCCAGGTGAGCTCTGCTAGCCCTAGAATTTCTTTGTGGATTATTCATCCTGGGAGAAGCCTCCACCTGTCACATGTTAGTGTCAGGATTGTTCTATTTACTTTTAACCTTTTCGCATGTTATTAAGTGACTTTAGACCCTCTCTGAGAGTCTCCCCTCACTTCTTTTATGTAAGCACAGTCTGTAAATGCTAGTTTTCCCAGGATTTTCACAAACACACACACACACACACACATATAAAGCCTGTACAAAAAGGATGAGAGGAACAGCCACCATGAGGACGGCCATCATGGACTAGCCATAGGAGCATCTCTCTCTCTCTCTCTCTCTCTCTCTCTCTCTCTATCCCTCTTACTCTTCTTGCCTTTTAATAAAGAAGCCTTTACTAAGAACCTGCATGACTGAGTGCGTATGCAAAGAAATCCTTTAAGGTAAACAGAGGCTCAGCAGCCCAAGCCTCTCCAGGGGACTCTGCCCTGGAGAGCTAGTTCCAGATCCGCCATCTCTGCAGTGGTTCACGGAGGTCAGGAGTAGACAACTGGGCACCTGTAGGGAAAGGCGATGACAGTGGTCACACATTCTGAACACCTTAAGTGAACTTCTGCCCATCAGCAGCCCTGAAAGGTGGTCACTGTCACAAGGATTTAAGTGGCAGAGTCTATGTTACAGAGGTTCTAAGAGCTCCTCTTGACTGTATTTAAACACTGTTGTCTCTAGTGTCTTCTGCCTGGTGTGGCTTGCCCAAAGTTGCCCAAATGCTCTAATGTGAGCCAAAGAATGAGGCTTGGGGAACACAGTTCTGACATGTGCATATCTAAATGGTCTTTGGGAGCATCTGCCAGGCCCAGCCTTGTGTCTTTTCTTACACAGTTTAGGCCTTTGGGAATAGAAATGTCCACAGAGGGTGCTGTGCCCACACCAGACTCTCAAGGCTCCAGTCTTGGGAATTGCATTCATCTTATTTCGAATGCAGCCTCAATTCCCGAGCAAGAACTTCAAGATCCTGCCATCCTCCGGCTTCCTATTCGTCCTTCTCCTTCCACTTCCACAACTTCTTCAATCTGGTGGTGGTTTGAATGAGAATGTCTCCCACAGGATCAAAGGATTTGAATGTGCCCAGTTTGGTGGCACTGTTTGTGGAAGTTAAGAAGGTATGGCCTTGGTGGAGGAAGTATGCCATTAGACGCAGGCTGTGATAAGCCTTGCCCCATTTCCAGTTTCTCCTGTGCCTGCTTGAAGATGTGAGCTCTCAGCTTTCTGCTCCAGCTGCCTCCTGCCATGTCACCCTGCCATGATGGACTCATCCCTCTGGAACTGTAAGCTCAATAAACTACAAGTTGTCTTGATCATGGTGCTTTATCACTGCAACAGAAAAGTAACCAATACCTGGTGTGTGCTGGGACCGTTTGTAGTTACAGTTCCTTATAGACCACAAACTCCCTTATGGGCACCTGAAAGGCAGTAGACAAGGCTGCTGGTAAAGGCTCCAGGGGTGGGTCCCTCAGCCCTCTATATTCTGTGGAGACCTGAAACGTGTATGTGCACCTGCCTTGGGCTGGTATTCAGAGAATCCTTTTCTGGTCTTGAATGTGTTCCAAAAGCACCCTGACTATATGGGACACATCTGACTACCTCCAGGGAGACTGATGAGATCTGACATTTCAGGGTGTTACATCTGAGGTGAAGGGACATTAGGAGATAGTCATAAAAAAGTCTCTTTGCTGTCAAAACCTGTGACCATTTTTAGATTACCTGTTATGCCAATGGCTGTTATTCTTTAGAGGTTACAGGGCACATTATACTCACAAAGTGCAGACAGGGAAAGTCACTGTGATTCTTCTCTGTATGGTTAGGCTGCCTGTATTGTTTGAGAAGAGAGGTCAGTCAGATGCTGTGATGAGTGAAGCCCACCAAATTTGAGTTTTAATTCTGATATTCTGTGGCCACAATTCCCTGGCTACTCACTTGCGTTGTCTGTCCTTAATGTGGAAGTGACTCTCTATACTCCTAGCAGGAAAGTTGTGAAGCCCAAAGGCCTAATTTGTGAGTAGTGATATGTTAAAACTTGTGACTATTTTCATATTAGACAAAATGTTAAGAAATTTTTTTTTTATAAATGTACTGATTACCACATATGTTTTATCCTTGTAAATAGTGCTTTGGGAAAAAACAATATATAAACATGGGTAATTTCTGTTTGTAAGGAATTTATAGTTCAAGCCATAAGTCATTAATCTATAAATAAGAAATCTCAGGCTGGAGAGATGGCCTAGCGGTTAAGAGTACTGACTGCTCTTGCAGAGGACCCAGTGTATTAGTCACTTTTCTGTTGCTGTGATAAAACACCATGACCAAAGGAACTTATAAAAGGAAGAGTTTATTTGAGCTTATGATTGACAGTTCCAGGGAATTAGAGTCCATTGTGGTGGGAGGCATGGTGGCCGGGGCTGGAGCAGCAAGCCAAGGGTCACATCCTCGCAATGAGCACAGGAAGCAGAGAGGGACTGGAGAACGCCAGGCTTGTCTCAACAAGCTGCCCCAAATAACGTACTTCCTCTAGCAGGCCACACCTTCTAAGACCTCGAGAACAGTGCCACAACTGGAGACAAAGTCTGAATACTTAAAGCCTATGGGGACACTCATTCAAACCACCAACCCAGGTTCAATCCCCAGCACCCACATGGGTGGTTGAGAACCAGTCTTTAACTCCTTTCCAGGGAATCCGACACCTTTTTCTGACCTCCCGCAGCATTGCATGACACAGGTGCAAGCCTACATCAGACAGACAAATACGCATAAAAAATAAATAAATTTAAAAAAGGAAACCTCATAAACCAAGGATTAGGTTTAGAAAGCAAATGAGGGGCTGAGAGAGATGGCCTAGCGGTTAAGAGCCCGACCGCTCTTACAGAAGGACCGGGTTCGACCCCAGCACCCACATGTGGCCGAGAGCACGTCTGAAACTCCAATTCCACGGAGACTCCAGTTCCAGGGGAATCCGAGACCCTCTTCTGACCTCCGCGGCATTGCACGACACGGGTGCACAAACCTGCATGCAGACAGTACATTGATACACATACCGAAATAAATAAAATAAAATAAAAAAAGGAAATGAATATTTAGTGTGAGGAACTCTAGGTTCAGAGATCTGAACCACCACTCTGATGTAGGACACGGGCAACCAAGTTGAAGGAAGACTGACAAAGTTTTATTTCTGAATCTTAAGCTTTTATATCTCTCACAGGTCGTAGAGGTTTTCCAAGGACAATTACAGAAAGCTACACAATGTATACATGCTAGGTGTGAGGAAGGCTTTAGGAGAGAAACAGAATTCAAGGTTCAGCAGGCCTAGCTATAAGAGTAAACAGGGAACATAGTGACATTGGGTTTCAGCAATAATATGCCTAAAAATTCCTGTGTTTACAATCCAAATATAAACAATCAAGGGCAGGGCCTTAGCCAAACTCTGCAAGCATTCAAGCACAGTCATACCAAGTTGGCCCTCCACCAACTCTTTAGGCTTCTTTCAAGCCTTTGGCATTCATACAGCAAGAGAATTCACAACTCCACAATTAGGGCACCTTATAATTTCTCATTCAAATTAGACAGTAATCCATATCAGAACAATGGATGTAAACAAAGACTGCCCTGGGGATTAGGAGTATAGGGACACGTAAGGATTGGCACCTGTCATTTTGTCTGTGATACAGACATGTGCTTGTTAACACATCCCTGGGAGCAGCTTCCAACTCCGTCCTTGTACCCTTTCTTCCACCATCTTGGCCTTTGAGAGCAGAATGTCCATAGAGAAGCCTGCATATCTACCAGAAACTCAGAGCCTGTATCCTGACAGTTGCTCCTGTCTTACCTGGAACACACTCCTGATCATGACTGACAAGTTCTACCGCAGTCTGACTTTAATTACTGCTCTTCCTTGAATGTTCCTTCCTGCCCTACAGCCATAGCAGGATCCAATCTTGAGTCATTTTTCTTGGCCTTTTTCCTATTTGGGAGGTTTTTTCCTTGGGTCTCCCCCTAGTGTTTGAAGTCTGTAATCCATGTCTGAAGTAGAACTATGCTGATTCTACCTCTGAAGTAATCAGCACAGACAATATGCATTGCCTTTTCAAGGCAGCTTTGAGCTCCTTTGCTTAACTTGATGCACACACAACAAATCTTTCCAGGTCTTGCTTCCTATGGTATCTCCCATACAGGCCTGGGCCATCAAAAACATGGTGAGTGAGTGGTTCACTGGCGTAAATGAAGCGTGTTAAACCAAAAGCATGAGGGTTCTTTCAGGAACAGCATTCACACTCACATCGTTGTCCTCTTTGAGTCAGGTTTTTTTTTTTTTTTTTTTATTTTGTTTTTTTAGATATTTTTGAGACAGAGTTTCTCTGTAGCCCCAGCTGTCTGGAAATTGACTGTGTAGACCAGGCTGGCCTTGAACTCACAGAAATCCACCTGCCTCTGCCTCCCGAATGCTGGGATTAAAGGCATTCACTACACCTGGCCTAAGTTTCATTGCCTTTTAAAATGAGGTACACAGAGTCTAAAATGGGGGTCCGTAAACCTTTTCTTCCAAAGACCAAATAATAACTATTTTAGCTTTATGAGACGCACAGCCTCTGTGACAAGGAGTGTGCCCTGGTGTCAGTGCAGAGGCAGCTCCAGGTGGCCCGTGAGCTCAGACATGGCTGGTTTCCAGGCAGCAGGCCACGTTGGGCTTCTGGGCCTTAGTTGCCAAACTTTAGTCTAGAATAGCAATTCCCCAAGTGTCTTTTTTGAAAAGCATCCACATACATTTGAGAAACATTGATTTCAGAAGCTTTCTTATTTTAAGACTTCTGAGAACACTGACCATTTTAATGAACTCTATTTGTTTAAGATGTGATGCATAATGGGCAATTTTCTGATCACACAAATATTATTTGAGAGGTTATTATGATGAAATACTGTTTTTTCTTGTGTGTGTTTCTTCAAGATTTTATTAAACTACGAAAAATAGGTTTAAGTATACAGAAAATTGCAAGGTCTTTATTTTTCAACTAGTTTCTTCTAATGTGAACTTTACAAAAATCATTAGCATGTTCATTACTGAAAACAGCAAGCATTGCCAAGCTAACACTTGTGCTACTATATAATATCTGTTTTACTAAATACCTGTTGGACTAGCTATTTAAGTATTTTTAAAAAGTTATTAGCAAGGCAGGGGCTGAGAATGATGTCAGCACTCAAGGCTGATGCAGCAGATTCAAGAGGACCAGGCTCAGGATGAGACCAGGTTCAGAGAGAGAGAGAGAGAGAGAGAGAGAGAGAAGAAGAGAGAGAGAGAGAGAGAGAAGAGAAAGTTTGGGCAAATTGGATACTGTTAAATCACATCATTAAATATACATTAATTGAAATAGGCCCATGTCCTCTCCCAACCCTCCACCCCACCAGATTCACCATTTCAGTTAGTTCTTTGATGCAGTCTTTTGTTGTTGTTCTTTCCAATATGATCACTCCCCACAAAAATATTTACAACTGGGGTTATTGGCACTAGCATCCACAGATGAGGGATACCATTCATCATTTGTTTTTCTGGGACTGTTTAACTTCACTTAAAGCATAATATCTTCTAGTTCCATCCATTTACCTGCAAAGTTCATTATGCTGTCTTTTTTTTACTGCTGCATAGAACTCCATTGTGTGCATGTACCACATTTTTTTCTATCTACTCATCAGTTGACGGGCATTTGGGTTGGTTCTATCTTTATGCTATTGTGAACAGAGCTGCAATAAATATAGCTGTGCATGTATCTCTGTGGTGAGATGAGTCTCGTGGGTATATACCCAGGAGTAGTATGACTGGGTCAGGTGGTAGGCTCATTTTCAGTCCTTTGAGGGTTCTCCACACTGCTTTCCATAGTGGCTGTACAAGTTTACATTCCACCTGAAATGGATGAGTGTTCCCCTTTCCCCACACCTCTCACGCAACTCATATCATTTGTTTCTTGATCTATCCAGCTCTATTTGGAGTGAGATGAATATCTTAAAGTGGTTTTAATTTGCATTTCCCTAATTATAGTGACGTTGAACACCTTTTAACGTGTTCTCAGCATTTCTTTCCTCACTGTGAAGGCTCTGTCAGCTCTTTGCTCCATCTTTTGATGATTCATTTGTTTTCTTTCTTCTTTGTTTTGTAAAGTAGTTTATACACTCTGGAAATCAGCTTTGTCAGATGTATCTGTGGTGAAGGTTTCCTCCCACTCTGTGGGATTTCTCTTCACTTCCTTGATTGTTTCTTTTGATGTACAGAAGCTTTTAAGTTTAATGAGGCCTTTTGTCAATTGCCGACCTTATTCTGCCCAGCTGCTGTCTGATTAGGAAGTCTTTTTCCTATGCCTATGTCTTGTAGTCTGCTGCCAGTTTTTTCTTCTATTCCTCCAGAGTTTTAGGTTTCATGTTGAGGTCTTTGGATCCATCTGGAATTGACTTTTGTACAGGGCGGAGGTAGGGGTTTAATCATTCTTCTACAGGTGGTGATCCAGTTTTGCCAACACCACTTGCTGAAGATGCTGTCTTTCTCCATTGTTCTTCTTGGCCCCCTTGTCCAAATATGAGGTGGCTGAAATTGATGTTCTCAGTTTGGATCTTCAGTTTGTTCCATTGGTCAACACGTTCTGATTTTTTGTAGTATCATGTGTTTAATGTTACTATGAGCCTGTATTATAGTTTGATGTCGGTATGGAGATCCCCCCGTATTGCTCTTTCACCTCAGGTTGCTTTGGCTTTTTGGGGTCTTGTTTTACAAAGAAATTAAGGATTTTTCCAAGCCTGAAGAAACTCGTGGGGATTTTTAATTGGGATTGAATTAAATGTATATAAGTATATTTATTTATATCATAAATAAATGTATATAAGAATGGACATTACATATTTAATTTTCCCAATCATGAGTATGGGAGGTTTTCCATCTTCTTGATGTCTTCTTCAATTTCCTTCTTAGGGTTTTTAAATTTTGTTTGTAAGATCTTTGGTGACTTGTTTGTTTAAATTTTTCCTAGTATTTTATTGTTTTTGAGGCTATTGTGAGTGGAGAGATCTCCTTGTATTCCTTCTTCAGTTGCTTGTTGTTGGTGTAAAAAAAAGGCTACTGATTTTTCTAGTTAAATTTTTATCCTGCCACTTTACTGAAGCTGTTAATCATTTCTAGGAGTTTTTTGGTGGAGTTTTTGGCATCCCTTAAGTAAACGATCATATCATCAGCAAAAAGGGATAGTTTGACTTCCTCTTTTCCAATTAGAATTCCTTTAATTTCCTTTTCTTACCTTATTGCCCTAGCGAGTGTTTCAAACACTAAAGACGAGTGGTGACAGGGGGCAGCCTTGCCGAGTTCCTACCTTTAAAGGGAGTGTTTCTGTCATTTTCCCCATTTAGGATGATATTAGCTTTGGGTTTCTGTATATGGCGTGCTGACCATTAGGATGTTCCTCCAATCCATTCCCTCTAGACTTTAAGCATGAAGGGTTGCTGGATTTTGTCAAAGGCTTTTTCTGCATCAATTGAGATGATGGTATGGTTTTTTCTTTCAGTCCATTTATATTTATGATATTTAGTGTTTTATTTCGATATATAGAACCATCCCTGCATTTCTGGACCGCTAGTATGAACCAACTTGGTCATGGTGGATGATCTTCTTGACTTGTCCCTATCCTGCGGGACTCAGTTACTAGTGGGTTTCGAGGGGAGACCCCAAACCTGAAATATAATGGGCAGAGAAAAGAGCGAGACTTTGCAAAGGTTGTCAAAGTCTGTTTTAATGAAAAAAACGGTTACATTTATACTTTGCAGAAAGGTAGGAAGTAAGGAGGGGAAGGGCAGGACATGCAAAACGTGTTTAAGATAAGCTTGGAATGTCTTGTGGGCTGGAACATCCTGAGGCGTATCTTCAGCAAACATTAGCATAGCCCTAAGATCGGATCCATGCTGGGCGAGCAGGGATTCGGGCCTGTCCAGGTGGGACTGTGTCTCGGTCTCCAACATGTCCCCCTATTTTATTTACTTTACAAAAGGAGAGTTTGTCTTAGGCTGTGCGATGTGACTCCATGATTTGGTTTATACTGGTAGAGCCCCGTGTCTTAGGCTACTCAAGTTGTGATCCGCAACCCCTGTATTTTGGGAGGAGGTAGAGGCCAGACAAAAGGGCATGCCTCGAGACACAGTTCCACCTGGACAGGCCCGAACACACCCTGCTCACCCAGCATGGGTCCGGGGCTATGCCGAAGTTTGCTGAAGATAAGCCCAGGATGTTTCAGCCCACAGGATATTCCAAGCTTATCTAAAACACGTTTTGCAAGCCCTGCCAGATCACCCTTGCCTGCTCCCCTCTTCCCCACTCCCCCTCCTCACTTCCTGCCTTTCTACAACGTATAAATGTAACCGACTATTTCATTAAAACAGACTTTGACAACCTTTGCAAAGTCTCGCTCTTTTCTCTTGCCCATTATATTTCAGGTCTGGGGTCTCCCCTCGAAACCCACTAGTAACTGAGTCCCGCAGGATATGGGACAAGTGGCGCCCACACATAGGACTCGAGTGGTCGCAGACCCCTCACCAGATGAAGAGACATTGGTAGCAGCTGCATTTTGACTTTGAGGACTCTCCGTCGCTCGTGGAAGTGGACCTCTAGATGAAAGTAAGTGATGAGGACTCTCCATCACCCACGGAAGCTGGATCTCTGGAAGAAAGTAAGTGATTTTGCCTTCATCCCATTCAGTACATAATGGGCCAATCATAAGCAAAGAAGAAAGTTTATTTCTTCTTTTAGCTGTTCTTTCAGGGAGAAAGGAGTTAGGGTGAAAAGGAAAAAGATTTGGTAAAGTTTTTTATATTAATTAGGAGACATCTGTCCACGATGTTATATTGGACGGCCCCTCCATTCATCCAAAAATATGGGACAAAGGTGGGTAGGGAACTTAATGCCCACCTTAAGGAAAAAGGAAATCTCGCATTATCTTAAGTCTATGTCCTATGCAAGCTCTCTGGGTGTTAACTGTTCTCTCATGTGTCTGAGATTTGTGTCATGTGTGCTCCTCTGTGTTGGTTTCTGTTAAAAGTGGCCACTTCAAAGTTTTTCATTCTATATTGTGCACATAAATAAGCTTACTTTCGGCATGCCTTAAACTTTTTCAAAGGCCTAATTTGAACCCGGGTTCCTAAGTTTCTACAAAAAATTCTAAATTGTTTTCTAAAGGTTTTATTTGTTATCTGTTAGACTGGATTTGATCTCCAAATTAAACTGTTTTTAAAGTTACAGATCACCAGGCGCATGGTTGGTGCACGCCTTTAATCCTAGCACTTGGGAGGCAGAGGCAGGCGGATCTTTGTAAGGCCAGCCTGGTCTACAGAGTGAGTTCCAGGACAGCTGGAGCTACAGGGAGACCCTGTCTGGGGAAATAAAAAAAAGGGGTCTTGGAGCAGTTTGGTAAGCTAGAATCCCTCAAGATGGGAAATTACAATTTCAAGGACATGTTTCAGGAGGAAATGTTTTGTGATGTATGGCATGTGGTTGTTGACTGTGTGCTGTGGTTGTGCGTTTGCTGTGGCTGTTGTTTCAAGTTGTGGCATGGAAAAAGTTTAGCATCTCCAAATCAGTGAAGGCATGGGCTAAGGATGAACGCAGAGGAATTCTCCTATTGACTGGTTGTGAGCCTGTGGATGGCGCTGATGGAGATTTGGCCTGTGTGCCGGAGACCCTTTTCTCTGATAGGCTTTGAGAAGCTTGCATTTCTCTTGGGGTTTTCACCCACTCGGAGGACACAATTATGCAGCCGTGAGTGTCTTTGACTTCCCTGGATGGGGGGCATCTGTTGCTTCCCCAACCTTCCCAGGTGGCGGGTATTCAGAGGAATTGTGAGAGGAGCCCTTCCTCTCCCATCAATTGCCTTCTAGAGGTTTGAAATGTGGTTGAAATTTGCCCTACAGCCTGGGTCCTGGCTCTGCCTTCTGGCCACAGTTCAGGTGGGAAGGTCACAGAGGCTGGAAGAGAAGGCATGCCCCGGAACATTTCAGCAAGCATTCCATAGAGTGTTCCTAAAGGTAGTCTTACAGACTGTGACCTCCACCCCTACCAAGTTGTTATCAATAAGTGATTCAAATCCGTCTCAGCATGTTTAACTTAAAGTCTAGAAGGAATTTACAGGCCTTGAAGTTCTAACAAAACAAACTTGGTCCGATAAATTGTCTTTTTTTAAAAGGAAACATTGGTAAACAGACTCTTAACAACGTAAATTGATATTTTGGTTAATTTAAATATGAAATTCTTTGAATAAAGCTGTTTTATGTTTCTTAGGACCCATCTTCAAGCTTGTGTATGTGTGAGTGAATGGAGTTCCTGCTTTCAATTCATTATAGTCCTACAGGTTTAAATCTATTTAGCTAACTTAAAACAAAATAGATTTGATTCATAGAAAATTGTTGCTTTATACCCCTTAGTGTTAACAATTTTAATTTGTTTATAGTATGCATATTATTCAGTATTGAATAGATTGTTGTAATTATTAGTATAAATGTATTAATAGTTTAGTATTGTTATTGAAAAATATAAATTTAATTGCATAAATTGTAAAAATTCAAGATCTAATGGTAAATTATCATGGTATGGCTTGCTATTTTTGAACCATTATATTTATATTTACTGTTGTGGACTAAATAATGGTTAATGGTTAATTATTGATAATTAAAATAATTAATAATGGTTATAAATTGTTGTGGTTATGAATAATTATTCTTCCAAAGTCCTAATAGCAAGACAAGATGGATCATTTCAAGACTACAAAACACTTGGCCTGTCTACTTTGGGAATCCTCATTCTTTAGATTTGTAAATAATTTAGGGTCAGTTAGGCTAACAGAGGGACAGCTTAGGAGTAATTGACCAGAGGGACAGGATAGGGAAAGAATAAGTAAACTTTAGGTATAGTTCATTAAAGGCAAGTGTGTTGCAAAATGGGTCACCTAAAATAAACAGCGTTCGAGAAGCGATATGGATTTCTAGCAGAACAATGATTTTATGACATATAATACTTAGGACATTATTCATGACATCATACATGCTCTACAAATAACCACTAATAACATGAATTCAAAAAAATTCATCGTTATCTCTGGACATCGCAAACGATATGTCTTTCTTATCTTATAGGTTAGACTAACAAATCTTTCTTATGTATGTCATGTCGATGTGTTGTGCCGCACATGTGTGTAGGATGAGGTGTAAATTTTTGTGTTCTAAGTATATTATGTTATAGACATGATAATATAAAAACATTGCCTCTAAGTTGGATCTGGCCCTTCCATCTTAAGACGCAAATTATATTAAACAGCCAAAACATAATTTCAATTTCAACAAAGGTTATGGGTTATATATCAAAAAAATTTAAAATAATAAATCTACACTGTTTACACTCTTTCACACATCTAAAACAAAGATGCAAACCAGGTTTTTCAGAGTATTAAAGTTATAAAGTTTTGGATGTTTAAAAATAAAAAGTAAAAAAATTTTAAAAAATTAAAGATGAATGATATGGTAAAACTTTCTCATGGTGGACATATCTGTAGCCAATCTTTAATTGACTGATGACATAAAAACTATATAAAAAATATTTTATAGAGCTACAAATTAAAAATCTTTAAAGAGGTTTTCATGCCAGGCCTAGAAAAGGCCAAGAACTTGAACAAAGGTAGCTTATTAATCCACCTTGTAAGGTTTACAGTTTAAAATGCTAATACATTTAAAACTAATTGAAAAAAATAAATGTGTAATGTTTCATTTTGTTAATTTTAATCTGTATTATATTTCCAACAATGCTTTGGATTAAGGCACACAAATGGTCTGTATTTTTCTGTGTTTATACATATCACCTTGTAACATCTTCCTTTACTTGAGATAATTTAAGAAATTAAGTTTGAGTTCACTTCCCAAATAAGCATAAAGTCAAGGATAATCAGTTTGGGTAAATTTGATGAAACTTCACCTTGGTTCCTGTTTATGGGTATTGTAATAAATAGGCATCTATTGCAAAAATGAGGGAGGTGCATAATATTCCCTCTATATTCCAAACTTTTGATAAAATTTTAATTTTAAAACTTACTAACAATGGATGGAGAGATTTGTATGTTCCCACAGGTAAATACCGACCTGAGTGCCTGAAATAACACAATCTTTGACTGCAAGATGGACTGAGAAATGCCAGCAGAGAGGCTGAATCCATCTGGACATTGAAAAAAGGAAAAACCTCAGATTGCCTGAGTCACAGACATTGAACATTGCTCTAAATTCTGTTTGGATAGACTGTTTATGATGTGTCTGATAAGGTTACTTCCAGATGCTGAGCACATTCTACCTCTCACTTTATATGGAAAAGGGAAAAATGTGATGAGTAGTGAAGTCATTCCCCAACTTTAAATTGGAACCAACTCTATAGTATGGTAAATGCTTATAGAACAGTTGTGACTGCCTTCTTTGGTTGAATGTGACATACAAACTGTACAGAAATGGTTCTCTATTCTAGAGCCAACAATATAAATGTAATTTATAAGTTGATACAATTGAGGCACAATATGTTAATACAGGAGAGCTCTGATGCAGCAATTGATTGTTCTGCAAGGAGATGTTGGCTGGGGAATCCAACCCCCCAAGTTAATAAAGCCCTTTGCCTAGTTTAAAAAAAAGGTATATCAGCAAGGAGAAAGGTGGTAAGTCCCTGTTGTCGAAAACCTGGATAGTAAGCATGAAAAAAACATTTTAGAGACATCACTTTGATAAGTACAGTTGGCCTTTGCAATGCAGAGAGCATATACCAAAGGCCACTAATGCGCAAGCAGGATATTGGTCTCCTTGAGTCAAAGCAAGACTCCTCTGTAGTATAGCTACACCTAACTGCCTGGAGATCTGTGAACAATGGCAGCCAAGTGTCTACTACATATCCCAAATCTAATTGGCTATTGGCTCTCTCCTTGGAGGAATAATCATGGCTGATGCCAAAGCTTATGTCCTTAGTGGTTAGGAGATTATATGAGCCACATAAAAACTTGTCATCTTTTATAGAAAACCACAGCTTTGTGGATTAATACCATCCACAAATCTCTGTGTCTATGCTCACAGTTAGCTTGCCATAATAATATGTTTAAATGCCTGTACATTAAATTTTGTGCTTGTATAATGGTTAAAGATTAAACCCTGGATAAGCTGTCAACCCATGAAGGGAACAACTTGGCTAGAGTCAAAAATGACATCTCCAGAGAAAACACTGTTTGCTTCTCACCCACCTTCTCACTCACCTGTGCCCCTCTCCCAAAGCCTAGGGAACAATTGGGAAGAGGAGGTGTGGTAGAATGTAAGGCTGCGGAGAGACTGGGGTGAATTGCGAGACTACAACTATATGGACTGGGACTCTTAATTGATTAACATTGCTTGTGCATACAAGCTTCTCCAATTGACTATGGGAGACCTTGGATTGTTCAAAATATGAACATAGATACTAAGTCAGACTAAAGATCTTTCTGATAAAAGTAATAAAATAGGGGACATGTTGGAGACCGAGACACAGTCCCAACTGACAGGCCCGAACACGCCCTGCTCGCCCAGCATGGGTCCGGGGCTATGCCAATGTTTGCTGAAGATAAGCCCAGATGTTTTCAGCCCACAGGACATTCCAAGCGTATCTTAAACATGTTTTGCAAGCCCTGCCAGATCACCCTTGCCTGCTCCCCTCTGCCCCTCCCCCTCCTCACTTCCTGCTTTTCTACAAAGTATAAATGTAACCGATTATTTCATTAAAACAGACTTTGACAACCTTTGCAAAGTCTTGCTCTTTCTCTCGCCCATTATATTTCAGGTCTGGGGTCTCCCCTCGAAACCCACTAGTAACTGAGTCCCGCAGGATACGGGACAGTCATGGTGGATGATCTTCTTCATGTGGGTCTGTATGTGAATTGCAAGTATTTGATTTAGAATTTTTGCATCCGTGTTCATTAATGAAATGGGTCTATAGTTCTCCTTTTTTGGTTGTATCTTTGCCTGGTTTTGGTAATAGCTTGATGCTGGCTTCATAGAAGGAATTTGGGAGAATTCCCTCTGTATCCTTCTAAACAACTTGAGTAATAATGGTTGTAAAGTATTTTTGAAATGTTTTATGAATTCTGCCATGAAACCATCTGGGTCTAGGCTTGTTTAGTTGAGAGTTTCTTATTACATCTTCAATTTCTTCATTATATTGGTCTTTTAAGTTGTTGATTTTTTTGGTTGTCTTTGGTGATTCCAGGATTTCAGATATCATCCATTTCTTCTAGGTTTTCAAACTTAGTTGAGTATAGGTTTTTAAAATTCCCTGTATGATTGTCTGGATTTTTTTCATTTTGTTGTGATATTTCCCCTTTCATCACGATTGCATTGATTTGGAGTTGTTCCTTCTTTCTTTTGGTTAACTGGGTAGAGGTCTGTCTTATCTTTTATTCTCTCAAAGAACCAACTTTTGGATTCATTGATTTTTTTTGGTATGTTTTCTTGTTTTATTTCATTGTTTCTGCTCTGATTTTTGTTATTTCTTCTTGTGTGCTGCGTTTAGGGTTCATTTGTTTGTTGTCTCTCAAGTATTTTTAGCTGCAGTGTTAGATGTCTTCACTTGTGCTCTTTCTGTTTTTTTTTTTTTTTTGTTGTTGTTGTTGTAGGCACCCAGGGCTATAAACTTCCCTCTTAAGACTGCTTTTAAAGAGTCCCATAAATTTTGTTGTGTTGTATTATTATTGTCTTCAGTTCCAGGAATGTTTTTATTTTCTTTCTTTATTTTCTTCTTGACCCATTCATTATTCAGGAGATGTTGTTTAGTCTCCATATGTTCTTGTAGGTTGTAGGACTTATCTTGGTGTTATATTAACTTTATTACACTGGTGTGTTGATAGAATGCATGAATTATTTCAATCTTTTGTTTTGTTGAGTTTTTTCCTGTGTCCCAGTATATGTTATTATTTTGGTCTGTGGGGTGCTGAGTAAAAAAGTGTATTCTCTGGTTGGGGGTGGAATATTCAATAGATATCTATGAGGTCCATTTATTGTATTGTATCATTCAGTTCAGATGTCTCTCTGTTTATTCTTTGTCCTGTTGATCTGTCCAAAGGGTTCAGTGGGATATTGAAGTCCCCTACTATTAGTGTGCTGGGGTTAATCTGTGCCTTGCAGTCCTGAAGAATTGTCTTTATAAAGTTTTGTGCACCAGAGTTTGGTGCATATATATTCATGATTGTGAAGTCTTCATGGTCAGTCGTTCCTTTGATAAAGATGCAATGGCCTTCTTTGTCTCTTGATTTCTTTTGCTTTGAAGTCTATTTTGTCTGATATTAAAATGCAACAAACTGCTTTCATTTTGGTACCATTGCTTGGAATATTTTTTTCCAGCCCTTCACCTTTAGTTGTGCCTATCCTTGAGATTGAATGGGTTTCTTGTAGACAGCATATAGATGGTTTGTTTCCTAATCCATCTCCCCAGTCTGTGTTTTGATTACAGAGTTTAGTCCGTTAATATTTAAGGTTATATTGAGATGGTGTGTTGCTTCCTTTCACCTTATTATCCATTTGCATTTTTAGTCTTCATTTCTACCTCTGCAGTTATGTTTTTTATAGTTTTTCTTTTTTTTTTTTTTTTTTTTTTCAAACTGCCTGGGTGGGATCTAAGGCCCACGCCCAGGCTGAGAAAATTTTAAATTTTTATTCACAGTATTAAGAGCACAGTTTGCCATACAATTAGTATTGGTTCTAGCATCCACAGATGAGGGATACTATTTGTTGTTTTTTTCGGGACTGTGTTACTTCACTAGCATATCTTCTAGCTCATCCATTTACTTGCAAAGTTCATGATGTCATCTTCTTACCACTGCATAGAACCCATTGTGTAGTTGTACTACATTTCCTCTATCCATTGTCAGTTGAGGGGCACTTGGGTTGGTTACTAGCTCTTCGCCATTGTGAAGAGAGCTGCAATAAATGTGGGATGAGTGTTCCTCTTTTCCCACACACCTCCAGCACTTGGTATTTTGTTTTCTTGATCTTAGCCAGTCTTATTGGAGTGAGATGATATCTTTTTTTTTTTTTTTTTTTTTTTGTCTTTTCGAGACAGCATCTCCCTGTAGCCCCCAAGCTGTCCTGGAATTCATTATGTAGACCAGGCTGCCTTGAACTCACAAGATCTGCCTGCCTCTGCCTCCCAAGTGCTAGGATTAATGGCGTATGCACCATACCGGCATGAAGATATCTTTTTTTTTTTTTTTTTTGAACTGGGTCTCCTGTTAGTCCAGCTGGCCTGAAGCTCACTGTAGACCAGCTGGCCTTGAACTCACGCATCTTCTTCCCCTTCCATGCTGGGATTAAAGCATGTGCCACCCGCCCCTGCGAGTGATATCTTAAGTGGTTTTAATTTGCATTGCAATGCCACGGGAGGGAGTTAAAGTTCCCAAGCCCCTGTGGGTGCTGGCGATCGAACCAATCCTCTGCAACAGCAGTCGGGTTCTTAACCCCTAGGCCAATCTCTACAGCCCCACACTCTGAAAATTTTAAATCTACCACGGACATAGATGCCCCCGATGCCTGGGGCTGCCATGCAGGCTTAAGGAGTTGCCCATTCTAGTCTAGGCAGTGCTGACTTTCAGTGTGCCTACTTTGCTGTGCTGTGTGTGTAAAGTCTGGTTAGAGTGCTGATAGTTGAACCTAGGTCCTGCTCACACATCCCTTAGCCCATGCTTTACCATTTGGCTGTGCCCCAATGTTCTCTTTCTCTTTTCCTGGTCTTTTTTGAGTCAGGGTCTCCCTGTAGCCCCAGCTGTTCCTGGTGTCCTGGAACTATGTAGACCAGGCTGCACTTGAACTGAGAGAGGTCAGCCTGGCTCTGCCTCTCAGTGCTGGGTTTAAAGTTGTGCACCATGCATAGCTCAGTTCTCTTTTATAGTATGTTTTCTCTTTCTAGGTGCTTGGGATAGTTGCTCCTCTCTTCTGCCCTTTGATTGCTTTAAGTATTTTCTGAGAGTTGGTTTTCCAGATTATGATTCTATCATCTTGTTTATGTCATGGAAGATTTTTTCTCTCCTCAACTGAGAATTGACATTTTGCTGAGTATAGTAATCTGGGTTGGCATCCAAATTCCTTTAACACTGGGAATGCTTTGCTCCATGTTTTCTTGCTTTCATTGGTTTGCTGCCGAGAAGTAGTTGTAATTCTTGATTGGTTTCCCCTTGTAAGTGACTTTTTTTTTCTTTGTAGCTTTCAGAATTTTGTCTTTGTTTTGGGCGTCTAGCATTTCAACTATGATATGGCGTGGGAGTTTCTTTTCTGATCTTGTCTTTTGGAGTTCTATTGCTTCTTGTTTTTGTATTGTTTGTCTTTTTTTAGTTTGCGGAAATTTTCATCTATTATTCTGTTGAAGATCTGATCAATACTATTCTCTTGAGATTCTTCTCCTTTCTCTATTCCTGTGATGTGGAGGTTTAATCTTTTCATAGTGTCCCATATTTCCTGGTTGTTCCACTTTTGTGTATTTTTACATTTTTCATAATCTTTATTTGAGCTTTTTAGTTGCTCTGTGTTATCTTCCACGTCTGAGATTCTTTGTTCTGCTTCCTCCATTCTATTTCTGAGGCTTTTTCCATTCCTTTCCTCTTGACTAGATGAGTGTTCTATTTCCTTTTTCATTTCATCCTGTGATTTCTTTAGTATTTCCATTTCCTTTTGGAACTTCTCAATCTCTTCTTGGTGCTCCTTACTTTGATGCTTGACTTCCTTTTTCAATGTTTCTACTTCCTTCCAGAGTTTGTCATTTTCTCCCTCTAGTTGTTTCTGGAGTTTGTCATTCTCTCCCTTTAGTTCTTTACGAAGTTTGTCATTGTCTCCCTCTAGGTCCTTTTTGAGTTTTTCATTCTCTCTCCTTAGTTCTCTTACTTCTTCTTTATATTCTTTAATTTCTCTGAATATGTCTGCAATTGTTCCTCTAAGATCTATTTCTTGGGTCATCTCCAGGGGGATCCCACTGTAGCAATCTCCTACAGGGTTGGTAGAGTTTGGTGTGGAATTATCCTGCACCTTTCCCATGTTGTCCCTTCATCATGTCCCTGGCATGTGGGTTTCCCTTTTTTTTCCTGGATTCTGATACAAATCACAAATGTCTTTTCACTGTGTTGAAGGCTTGCTTTGCTTGCCTCCTTCAGATGCCTTTTTTTCCCCCTCCTCCTTGTTTATGGAGTATAGACTTGTCTAGGTTTCAGGCTTTCATTTGTTTATATATTGGAAGTCTAATTCACTCTTCCTTTTCTGTTCTGAAGGTTCTTCGAAAAAATCCACTTGGACACTACTCTCTTAACAATTCCAGTTGGTGGGGTGGGGGGGGTACTCTGTGCTTCAGGTGGTCCTGGTAAGGTCCTGGCCTGAGCACTGAGCACTCAAGTCTCACCATGGCAACAGGCCCGGTTTTACTGCCAGCTACAAGGGCAAAAGGGTGACTCACACCCGACAGGGGTTTAGCAGGCTGCCGTTTGACCCCCACAAACAGGGCCACTGTACCCTGCCACAAACCAACAAATCAGTTATCCAGCAACCCAAGAGTAGATCTATCCTAAAATCTGCCTGATTGAGGCGCCCTGCTCCTTACCTGTGCTTCAGGTGGCCCTGGTAAGGTCCTGGCCTAAAGGCCTTTTTCTACATCAATTGAGATGACCATGTGGTTTTTGTCTTTCTGTCCATTTATATGATTTTCAAAATTTATTGACTTATGGATGTTGAACCATCCCTGTATCTCTGGAATAAAGCTGTTTTGATCCTGGTGGATGTTTTTGATGTTTGCCTGTATGTAGTTTACAATTATTTTGTTGAGTATTTTTACATATATATTCATTAAGGATATGTGTCTATAGTTTTCTTTTTTGATTGTATCTTTGCCTGGTTTTGGTATTATAATAATGCTGGCTTCATAGAAGGAATTTGGGGTATTTCCCTCTGTTTCTAACCTTTTGAATAACTTAAGTAATATTGGTTATAGGTCCTCTTTAAATGTCTGGTAGAATTCTGCCATAAATCCATCTGGGCCTGGGCTTTGTTTACTTGGGAGGTTTTATATTTCTCTTTCAATTTCCTTATATGTTATGGGTCTGTTTAAGCTGTTGATCTCTTCTTGACTAAGAATTGGTGATTCCCATGATTACAGACATTCATCTATCTCTTTAGGTTTACAAATTTAATACAGTATAGGTTTTTAAATTATTCCTGTATAATGTTCTGGATCCTTTTGTTATCTGTTGTGATGTTTTTTAATTCCTTGAATTATTTCATCATGTCTATTATAGGTCTTTTAAGATCTGTATCCTGGGTTATATCTAGGGGGTCCTCATTATAAGAGTCTTTTACAGAACTGATGGTATTTAGCAGAAACTTATTTGAGTTTTTCATGTTATTATTTTTTGTTGTGATTTTGGCATGTGGTTTTCTTTTGTTGTTTGTGATTCTGATATGAAACTCAAATTGGAGACTGACTTTGCTTGTATTCTTCAGGTGCCTTTTTGTCTTCTTATTAGGTATGAAAGGCTGGTTGGTCTAGGCTTCATGTTTTAACTTCTGATTTTGTACTGGAGAAACCAGCTAGTTCTGGCCCAGCTAGTCAGGTGCTCCTCCAGAGGCTCAAGACAGGTAGCAATCAGGCAGATTCCAACCCTGCAACACATGAAGTCCATACTGGCTCTCCAGGCCTGGTCCCAAATATCTGGATCTGAGTCCAGGAGCAGGGAAGCTTATGCTGGACCCAAGACAGAGGCCCCAGGTTTTTCCATCTAGTGGATAGGAAGTCTGGAATCATGCCTCTGCCGTGCAGTTGGGGACTCTTACCACGGAGTGGAGGTCAACCTTGTAAGGTCATCCATCCAAGTACTAACCAGGCCTGATCCTGCTTAGCTTCTGAGATCAGACAAGATCAGGTGCGTTCAGGGCGGTATGGCTGTAGACCAACCTTGTAAGGTCAACTGGGAGAGTCGAACTCACAGAACTGCTGTGATATGTGAGCTTCACCTCCTGGCTTTCCAGGGCTGGTTGCTAATGTCTATATCTGGGTGCAGTGGCAGGAAAGCCTAGTCTGGAGCCAAAAGAGGGACCCCAGGTGTTCCCTAGCTATTGGGTATGGGAGTGTGAAACGATGCAGTTGAGGACTTTCACCATAGTATGGAGGTAAGCCTCATATACTTACCGGGAAAATTGAACTCACAGAACCACCATGCCACATGGAGTCCACCTACCAGCTCTCGAGGGCTGGTTGCAAATGTCTGTATCTGGGTCCAGGGGCAGGGAAGCCTAGTCCAGAGCCAAGGGGAGAGGCCCCAAGTGTTCTCTAGCTAGTTCATAGGGAATCTGGAATGTTGCCTCTGCTGGGCCTTCCACCGCTGGGCCTTTCCCCAAGTATTTCTTTTCGAAGGTGACAGACATACTTCATGGGTCCCACTTTGTGTACCATCCTTGGAGGTTGGAAGACTTTAGTCTAGTTGTAGCTCTAAAAACATAGAGGCAAGTCTTATGGACAATAAGTATTGTCTCACATGATAACTGCTCCAGAAAATCTGTAACTTTTTCTTTAGGAAACACAAGGCTAGCCCCTCAGATGTTGGTGGCAAGACAGGGATACCCCTCTGGGTTCACAAGAACTCTTTCATGCACAAAGAAGAGTCATCAGAATTTAGATTTCCAGATTTATGAGGCTCTTCCCACATGTCCCTATTCCAAGTTATCTTTTTAAAAATATTTGTTTATTTTTATTTTATGTGTATGAATGTATTGGCTATCTGTATGTAAGTGCACTCATGTCATGCAGTGCCCACAGAGGTCAGAAGAGGGCATTAGCTACCTCTGGAACTGGAGTTAAGTACAATTCTTAGCTGCCATGTGCGTACTGGTCCTCTGCAAGGGCAGCCAGTGCCCTTAAGTGCTGAGACATTTCTCCAGCCCTTTTTTGGTGTTCTTGAAACAGGTTTCCCTGCAGCCCTGGCAGGTTTGGAACTCACCATGTAGAGCACCCAGGCTGGGCTCCATATCACAGAGATCCACCTGCTCCCACCTTCTAAATACAGGGCTTAAAGGCATGCACCAGCACACCAGCAGCCAGCTTCTATGATCTTAGTTTTGAATTAATGTCTTCACTTTACCTCATTTGTGTTCAGCTAATTGGAGCATTCTTTAACTAAAGGATGTAAGGACGTCCTTCAGGTGATACCTAGAAACTATTAGGGGCTTGAATTACAAATCCAGTGCCCTTGAGTGCAAACTTTTCTTTCAGTACTTTGTCCAACAGCATTGGTAACAACCAACTAATATCCTTGCAATGTAGTTTTCTGAAAACCTTCAAAGGTGTCATATACAGAGTTGTTTATAAGTAGCTCATAAAAAAGATACAATGGTGGGGGTGGGGTACACACCTTTAATCCCAGGACTCAGGAGGCAGAAGCAGGCAGATCTCTGTGAGCTCAAGGCTAGCCTTATCTACATAGAGAGTTCTAGGCTATCTGGGGCTACAGGGAGATCCTGTCTCAAAAAGACACAAAAAAAGATACAATGGAGATATTTTGTGCATATATATGTAAACTATCTCATATATATATATATATATATATATATATATATATATATTTGCATGGACTTTGTTTACTCCAGCCCTGTCCGCTCCACTCTATTCCAGTCCAGTCTAGCTCATGCTTTTGAGGTCTGGTGTGATCTGTGTAGATCAGTCTAGTTTGGTTCAGATTGGCCCAGTTTCATCAGATCCACTCTGATCTATTATGATCTAGTCATTTCCAGTCCAGTCTGCTTTTGTGGAATTTCAGTTCTGATCCAGTCTGGTATAGTATGGTACAATTTAGTCCTGTCCCACCAGATGAATCTGGTTAGTTTGGTCTGGTCTTATCTGTTCTGCTTTGGTCCAGTTATGTCTTATCTGGTCTGGTGTGGTTCAGTCGATTGAGTTGTGGTTCGTTCCAGTCTCCTCTGGTCTGGTATGGTTTAATCTGGTCTTGTCTGGTCTAGTCTGGTCTGTCTTAATCTCATCCATTCTGGCCCCGACTGCTCATATCTGGTATGTTCCAGCCTGATCTAGTGAGGTTTAGTTTGGTCTAGCCTCATCTGGTCTGTTATGACCCCATCTTTTCTTATCAGATCTGGTCTGTTCTGATTATAGCTAGAGTAGTGTTGCTAAAATTCCTTCTAGGAGGTTCAAATCAAGTCTAGCCCCTTCCTCTTTCCATTGTTACAACAAACGGAAGTCTTACTCTTCCAAAGTATAGTTTAGATAATCAGCAAGTTTACTTGGGTTTACTTACAGAGCAGTGGTGAGGGGTTATGTATAGGAGTGTAGGTGCTCCCCACCCCTACCACCACACTGGAAAGTCTCCATCCCAGCATGCATCTTGACTTTCCAGCAGCTGTCCAAAATGGTGAAAGCCCGCCTCTCTTCTGTTTCCTCCACTTAACACTCTTAGTCCCACTTCTTCATGCAACTAACGCTGCCTGATTACTTGGGAGGTGTGGCTGACACTCTCCTCTCTTTTCTTGCTGAATATCAACAGTCAAGCAGGTGCATCCAAGCTCAGGAAGAAGGCTTGCTGGTTGTAGGACAGTTCTATGGAATGACTGGTCTCGTCTTGCCTGATCTGGTCTAGTACTTTCGGTGCAGTGTTTATTTCTTTACAATCTGTTCCATTCCGGTCTAGTCAGTTCTGGTAGTTTCTTCACTGGTTCAGTCCTGTCTGCTCAGAGGTGGTGGGACGAAGCATAGTCAGTCCTGTCTAATCTGCTGCAGTCTAGTCTAGTCTCCTGTAGACTGAGCAAGTATGTTCAGGTTTGACCAGTCTATTCTGGTCATTTCTGCTCCTGTTTGGTCTGGTCTGACTCAATGTGGTCCTTTCCAGTCTGGTCCTCTAATCTGCTTTAGGTAAGACCAATCTAGACTTGTCCAGTCTGACCTGAATTGAATGGTCTTTTTCATTTATCTAGTCTTTTCTGCTCCAGTCTGGTCCAGTCCAGTCCAACCAGACACTTCAGTCTGGTGTTTCCCAGTATTAACCCAATCTAGAATTCTCTGGTCTGGACCAGTTGGGCCTGAGCTGATCTTTTCTGGTATATTGTGGTTTGGCCTTATCTAGTTTGGTTTAGTCCAATATATTCTAGACAGTTCCAGTCCATTCTGGCTTGTCCTGGCCTGGTCTGATCTGATCCATATAGTCTCATCTGGTCCAGTCTGGTCCATAATGGCCCAATCTGGTTGATCTGATCTGAGCTTCTTGTTGGGTCCATTCTTGTCATGTCTGATCTGGTCCATTCTGGCCCTGCCCCTTCCATTCCAGTACAATCTATACTGTTCTGTTCTGGTCACGTTTGGTCCATTCTGGTCTGGTTTGGTCCATCTGGTCTGATCTGATCTATTTTGGTCTGGTCTCCTCCTGTCAGATTCATTCTGACCCAGTGTATTGCAGTCTGTTCCTGACCAAATTAGTCTAGTCTATTCTTGTCAGTCTAGGCCATTCCTGTTCAGACTGTCCTGGTCTGGTCTTTTCTTGCCAAGCCCTGTCTGGTCTGTTCAGATCTCCTCTAGCCTTGTGTAGGCAGGACTGTTTTGATGTGATTCAGTATGATACATTCCATGCCAGTCTGTCTAGTCAGATCTGGATTGGTCTAATCCACTCCACTCTGGTCTAGTCTAGTCTGATTTGTTCTCTAATGTTCTAGACTTGGTCTGGTCCAGTATTTTCTGGTTTGATATAGTCTCATGTTACTTGGTTCAGTCTGGTCTTGTCCATTCAAGTTCATACTACTCTGTTCTGATCGCCTCTGGTCTGGCCAGGTATAGTGTGGTCTGGCCCCATCTCTTCCAGTCCAGTCTGGACCAGTCACTTCTCCTCCAATAAGGTCTTGTTTGGCCTGGTTTGTCAGTTCTAGCATTTCTGGTCTCACTTGGTCTGGTTATGTGTGGTCTTGTCTCATCTGGTCCAGTCTGGTCTGGTTCTGTCTGACCCATTCCTTTATAGTACACTCTAGTCTGGTATGATCTGCTCTGGTTTAGTTAGTTCCAGTTTTAGTCTCTTTTGTTTTGATATGAGATGCTCAGTTTTTGCCTGATCTGTTCTGATTCAGACCTGCCTCTTTTAGAGTTTGCAACAGTTTGGTTCAGCTTGTTCTGTTCTGGTCTGATTTCTTCTAGCCTTTGTAGGTATGTTCCATTCTCATTTGGTCTGTTATGGTCTAGTCTGGTGTGGTCCATCCTGGTCTTATATGGTCTAGTCTAATCTGGTCCAATTCAGTTCAGCCTGGTCCAATCTTGTCTCATTTGTTCAGTCCAGTCTGGTCTATTCTGTTTATTCTAGTTTGTTTTCTGTTGCTGTGATAAACACCATGACAAAAACACATGTGAGCAAAGAGTTTATTTCAACTTACATGTTACATCTCAGGAAGCTAAGGCAGGAACTCAAGGCAGGGGCCCGAAGCAGAAACCATGAAGGAAAGTTGCCCAGATTTGGTCCAGCATAGTCTTTGGTCCATTCTAATCTATTGAGGTAAGCAACTGCACTGAACGTTGTGGACCTCCTTCCTGTCTGGTTAATCTGGACTGGAACAGCACTATTTGGTTGGATCTGGTCTGCTTTGTTCCATTGAACTCCCATTTTTTCCAGTCTGGTCTGCTCCAGTCTTTCCTGATCTGGTCCAGTCAATTTTAATTCTGGTGTGATCCGATATGATCCAGTATGGTCTGCTTCAGTGTGGTCTGATTTGGTCCCATTGGGTTAGTTCTTGTCCAGTTTGCTCTAGTCTAGACCAATCCGTCCCATTTAATTCCATTCCTTTCTGGTCCGGTCTAGCCTGATCTCTTTTGGTTTGATCTGTTCTGGTTAGATTTGGTTCAGTTCAGTTCATTCCAGTTTAGTTTGGTCTAGTACATGCCTTTATTTAGGAAAGTTAAAAGTGGTTCTTGAAGATCATAAAAAGTTCTCAATGAACATTCATAGTGCTCCCGGAATATGGACAATGTTCAGACAAGTTCACTCTGTGACCCTGTCTGCACCGACACATAGGCAGAGCTGCTTTTGTTCTTAGAACCTTGGCAGAACTACGGTAGGTAAAAATGGGCACAGACAGTGACATTTAAAACTGCTCGCATTAATTATGTCCCACAGATGCTGGTCTTCAATTTATTTTATTTCCTTCTTGATTTCTTCAGTGACCCATTCATCATTCAATAGTGCTTAGTCTCCATGAGTTTGTGGACTTTGGTATAGTTTGACTTGCTATTGATTCTAATTTTATTCCATTGTGATCTGATAGAACTTTCCTGTATAGGCTAAATTTGCTTTTTCCCTTAAAATGTGCTACTGAGAAGAATGTGTATTCTTTAGTGTTTGTATGGAATGTTCTGTAGATGTTTGTTAGGTGCATCTTATTTGAGGTGTCATTTTTTTCTTTTCTTTTCTTTTTTTGGTCTTTTTAAAAATATTTATTTTTTGTGTATATGAATATACTGTCTGCATGTAGGTTTGTGCACCCGTGTCATGCAATGCCACGGAGGTCAGAAGAGGGTGTCAGACTCCCCTAGAACTGGAGTTAAAGATGGTTCTCAGCTGCCATGTGGGTGCTGGGGATCGAACCCAGGTCCTCTGCAAGAGCAGTTTGCACTCTTAACCGCTAGGCCATCTCTCATTTGAACTCCAGTGTTTCTCTGTTTAATTGTTGTCTGAATGACTTGTCTTTGGTGAGTTAGGATATTGAAGTCCACCACAATTATGCAGCTTAAATTGACAGAACATCAAACCACCTTCTAAATATCCATTTTTGTGCTCACAAAGATTATGCTTAACCTTAATCAGAGAAGCCTCTTTGCAGTGAAAGCTGGTGAATGTAGCTATCCATGGCTGTAGAAAATGCTGAACACAGAGGCCCACTGAAAGCTCAGCCCTCAATGAAGCATTTATACCATCCCCTTAAGGAGCACTGCGAAGAGGAGGTAGCGAGAGTATCACAACAGGTTGTGAAAAAAATGTTGTGAAATCCCATCTTCTAAGTAGGACATGGCTGTGACAATCATGAGCTCAACATAGTCATGTGCTTACTGGGACTACACAAGTTGGCCTGCCCAAACAGTCAGCCATGGATGGCGAAGGAGTGCACAAAACCTTAACCTTTACCATTAAATGGCAGCTGACAGCTTCTGGGCCAGGGGGAGGCACAATATCCAGTATGTACCCACTGGTGACCCCATCAGGCTCTAATGGCTAGCTCAGAGCTAGGGATGTAAGACAGTAACCAGATGTATTATATACATGTATGAAATAATCAAAGAACAAAACTTAATAAAAATGAGGGCACATAGAATATGATCAAGCAGAAGTAAAAGCAAACAAGTCAGTGATAAACAAGTATGGAGCTGGGAGTGGAGAGGTGGCTCAGTGGTTAAGAGCACTGGATCCCCTTGCAGAGGACCCGGGTTCAGTTCCCAACACACATGTGGTGGCTAACAACCATCCTAACTCTAGGTCCAGGGGATCCAACGCCTTCTTCTGACCTCTGTGGGCATTGCGTGACATGGGTGCATTCACGTACATGCAGGCAAAACACCCATACACATAAAATAAAAGTAATAATAAAAGAAGAAGAGTGTAGAGCTAAGTTCACTAGATGGTAGCAGTATCGAATGCTAGGACCCTGTATGCCACAGTCAGCATTGACAGAGTCAGCACTCAGCTGCAGAGTCTGGAAGCACAGAGGAATGTCTGGAGGTCAGCAGCTGCACTGTACATTGTGGACCTCAAGAAACCACATGGATGGTGCCTTCTCCTGCGGCAAATGCTAGGGTGTCCTGGAGCATTTGTTGTTCTTGTGTTTGGGGGCAATGAGTTGGACCAAGGACATGTGGTTAGAAATAGAGACCAGAGACCGTTTATGAAGAAAAGAAAGCTCTTCCCAAATGGGAGTGAGTCAGTGAGCTGAGGGTAAAGCCCCCAGAGCACTGGGGCAGGAGGTCCATATCTCTTTATAGAACATTTCCTGAATACCCACCTCTCCCATGCTTGTGAAGCCAAGGCTTTTCCTGTGCATGATCTGTTGGATACATGAAGTCCAGGTGAGGAAAGCCTTCCAGTTTTTCTCCCAGCTGGTTTCCTTTATGTGATGCTTGATGTGGTTTTCTGTAGTCTGGATTCTCTAGCCACAGGTTGTGATACATATCTTGAAACATCCAAAGTACTGTCTCTGTATAGTATATGTTAGGTCTTTTAACATCCACTAGAATGACTTTTACTTTCTAATTTTTCTTATATTAATATTTGCTTTCAAAAAAGAAAAAAATCATGCCATTCTTAAGTAATTAAAAGGGCAAAATAAAGAAGGAAAAAAAATCATACAAAAAGAGCAAGACCTTCCATATTGGATGTGTCTGGGTGTCCCGACCTATAATATTCCCAGCTCACCACAGTAACTGAAGTTTTAATCATCTAGCTTTGTAGGACATTAACTTAGATGTGACTTTTCTTCCTCTGGGAACTTCCCAGCTGCAATGCAAACAGTGGTTCTAAACACAGGACTGAACGTCTGTGGGGCTTCTGGAGAGCTGGCCTAGGGCCAGGAATGTTCTGTTCTGTTTGACAAAGCTGGCCTGGTGAGTCTGGAGGAACCAGTGCTAGGAACCAGTGCTAGGAATCTCGAAGAAAGTTCTCTCAGATTTTGGTAATTGAAGTCAGTTTCATTATTTGCTTGCTGTGAAGTCTGCTCACTGTTACAGCATGGCTTTGAAAACTTTCAGTTTCTGAACTCTACCTCTGGGTCTTAGCCTATGTGAATTACAATGCACACAAATGAGCACATTATATCCCAGTCAAAAACACATTTGAATTTTATTTAAACAGTTAAACAAAGATGAGTGATCTGTTACATTAATGCAATAAAGCTGTCAGAGCATACCTGGTGGGCCAGGCCTGCAGGTCATATTTTGGTGGAGTGGAAATACTCATTCCGTGGGAATTTATATTTACTTGGAGAATTTCAGAGGAATTATTGTGAGGCAATGGAAAGGAAGCCTTGAGAAGGAGTCATCTGTGCTGTAAACCTTGGGTCACTGGGGCCTCTAGTGTTCTTTCAGAGGATTAAGAGTAGTGAGGTCAAGTTGAGGGGGGTTGTGAGGGATCAGATAGCAGCCCTCATGCCGGGCAGTGAGATTGACAGGCATACAGCTGCTAGCTCCAGAGAGCCTTGGGGACTTTAGTCAGGTGCTGGTGACCTGAAGGTCAGCAAAATATTCCAGAAGACATTAAGAAAGAAGAATGAAAGAATGCATCCCTTATAAAAGTCAAAAAGGGCAAGGACACATCTATGCTGATTCATTAAGTTGATATCTTGAATTTCCCGAGACACGTTCATGGATCTGTCGTGTGATCTCACTAAGTGTTAACATGCCCTGGTTATAGGGCTAGAAGGAAATGATGGCAGAGTCTGGGGTGAGAAGCATGGGCCTTCGGATGGCATTCGGATGGGCCTCTGGGAGGGCATTTCTGGAGGGCACAAGGCAGAGTGACCAGTGGCTCCAGGCCAAGGGCTCAGCAGAATTTCCACTGATACTCACTACTCTTTCCTCTTGCTCAATCCCAGAAGCCTTCCCTGCAGACTCCCCGTTAAGCCGTCCTTGTTCCTCCTCTGCTGGAACATGTGCACCATGCTGAAGGAGCTTGAGGAGAAGCGTTATCTTCCTCTTTAGCTCTTCCCCAGCACTTTGTTCACACATTCTGTTTTCTGGCTTGTTGTTTGGGAAGTAATCCAAGTCTGTTTTTTTTTTTTTCTATTCTTTATTTTTTTTTTCATTTTTTAACAATAAGCAATAATCTATGAGTACAAGCATCCTTCATGCAAAACCAATTCGCAAGCCACTGCGCCCAAACCCACACAGCCCAAGGGTCCCACCATCCAGCTGGGGGGCTTCAATCAAGCTGACCAAACAAGTGTCCAGACTATGTTGCTGTAGTTTCACCACTCACCTCAACCACAGCCCCCACATTCTACCATGCCCCCTCTTCCGCAGATTGCTCCCCAGGCTTAGAAAAGGGTCACAGGTGGATGAGAAGCAAAACAGTCTACTTTCTCTGGAGCTGTTGCCTTGGACTCTGGTCAATTCTGGCTGTTTCCTTTCATGGGCCAACAGTCTGTCCAGGAACAACCCTTCAATCCTACCAACGAAGCACAAGCAGTTAGATATATAGTTATTTAAACAGCATGAACTGTTATGGTAGGTTACCTTATTATAGACACAGATGTCTGGATGGCATGCTAATCTATGAACTATGTTCCTTCTGTAAAATATGACACGGTCTTACTGTGGCTTACAACATCTCCCAACCACTAGAGGATGTAAGCTTGCGGCATCAGCCATGGGTTATTCCTCCAAGGAGAGAGCTAATATCCAATTAGATTTGGGATATACAGGCATGTGGTTGCCACTGCTGCACAGCACTTCCAGGCAGGTGAGGTGCAGCTGGTGCTGACGGAGGAGTCCTGCTTGACTCGAGGAGACCCATATTTGCTCTATTGGTTTACTATCTCCTTCATAGTTCCTATGTCTATTAGTCAATTAAAGAAGGCAGCTTTCACCAGTTCCACAAGAGACCACCTCCACAACAGTTGGCTCCAATCTATAGCCAGAGAACAACCTCATCATCATCACATTTCTCCTTGTTCTACGGAGGGGAGGTAAGAAAGTCTCTTGCATCAAAACTTTGCGGCACCTAGAAGGTAAGTTTTGTTAGGACTCATTATAAATAGTTGTTACAAGTAGGACCCACAGAGGGGTTTGATGTCTGTAGCAGTCTGAGGCTTCTCCTCCTTTCAACGTTCAGACAGGCCAACCTCTCTGCTGGCATTTCCTGGTACATCCTACACAACGCAAAGCTGTATCTTTTCCTTCTCAGCTGTTAAGTTGGTGACATTTTGACCTGTTGGAACATACAAATCTTTTCCTTTAGTTAGCTTTAAGATTTGAATTGCAAACTTTTTGACAAAAAGGTTTCATATATATCCATATCCCCCCTCTTATTTTAGGTTTTTGTTTTTTTGCCCCATGAGTCTCAAAAAGGCAGTTGTAATACACATACCTATAGGCTGGAATCAAGGCGCAGATTTCATCAAATTCACCCAAGCTGTTTTGGGTGACTGCATGTGGCCAACTTGGGAAGCAGACTTAATTTTTCAAATTAAATCATCCTACAGGTAAAAGAGAATGCCACAAGATGATACTGTACAACAGAAAAACCATAGAGAACACTTGCATGTGCCAATCCCAAAGTTATTGTCATACAGATTTCAAGCAAAACAAATGTGGACAACAACAATTTATATTTCCAATTAACTCAGGCGCATTACCATTTTTATCAGACGTTTAAACCAATATTTAATATACACATATTTACTTTTACTAAGTCCTAAAACACCATGTAACTTGTAGACAGAGTCTGGGCAAAATTGGATACTTGTTGAACTCACGTCAATTAAATATACATTAATCGAATATACACCCGTGTCCCTCTCCCGCCCCTCCCGATTCACCATTTCAGTCAGTTCATTCACCATTTCAGATGCAGTCTTTCTGTTGGATTTTTAATATGCATCCCTCTCCACAAGAAATATTTATAATTGGGTTATTGGTGTTAGCATCCACATATGAGGGATACCATTGTCATTTGTTTTTCTGGGACTGTGTTACTTCACTTAATATAATATCTTCTAGCTCCATCCATTTACCTGCAAAGTTCAAAAAATATGGAACACTTCATCAATTTGCATGTCATCCTTGCGCAGGGGCCATGCTAATATTCTCTGTATCGTTCCAATTTTAGTATACATGCTGCCGAAGTGAGCACTCTGTTGTTCTTATAGAGACCGATGACATAGGATTTTGAATATCATTCTTATGGAGATTGCTTTTAAGATACTTTGATTATGCTGTGAAATGATTGAATCCACAAAACTACTTTGAGGGTTTGTCTTGAAAGAAAATAGAGTCTGGCAAAGTTTTCCCTCTAGGTGTCACTGCTAATTCAGAGAAGGCAAGCTGGTGGCATTGAGAAGCTGAATACCAACTACTTGTTACCTAGGTTACATAAACATAAACAGCAAAGGTCAGCCCTGGGTGCTGTTAGCTTCTTTTCTGGTCCTCTTTGTTATAAAAGAGACCATAGATTAGTTTCTGGAGGACCAGTTCCCGTCTGAGAGATAGTTCCATGAAGTGGGGGAGGGGCTCCCATCTGTAGTAGTGACTTTTTTTTTTTTTAATTTTATTTATTTCTGTATGTGTATCAATGTACTGTCTGCATGCAGGTTTGTGCACCCGTGTCGTGCCGTGCCGCGGAGGTCAGAAGAGGGTGTTGGATTCCCCTGGAACTGGAGTTCTCCTGGAATTGGAGTTTCAGACGGTTCTCGGCCGCCATGTGGGTGCTGGGGATCGAACCCGGGTCCTCTGTAAGAGCGGTCGGCGCTCTTAACCGCTAGGCCACCTCTCCAGCCCTGTAGTAGTGACTTTTACAGTCTGAATGTAATCTGGCCTAATGACTTTCATATAACCATGTGCCTAAAAAGGTCACTGTTTATAATGTAAACAAGTGCACTGAACCATGCGCTCTTGTGACCTGGGCACCTGACCTCGATCCCTCCTGACCCCATTTTGCCCTTCACCCAAGATAGTGACAGGAATATGGATGTGCTTAATTAGCATATCAAAGTTCTGAAAACAGTGCCACTTTCATTGTAAACAATGAGAAGAATGGAGAAGTCTGCTTGAAATTGTGTGTGAGATCTTCTAGAGCTAGGGATCAAAGGGCAAGATTCTCTGACAAGGGTGAATCCTGCCTTCTGGCTCCCAACTTGATACTGGAAGTGCTGCTTTGATGATGGATGAGTGAAGGCTGTCTGGAGAACCCAGGTCCATGAGACAACTACAGAAGACGAGGTTCTCAGAGTTCGGGTCTAATCTTGCCCTTAAAAATGAATGATAGCTGGGTGTGGTGCTCACGCCTTTAATCCTAGCACTTGGGAGGCAGAGGCAGGCAGATCTTTGTGAGTTCAAGGCCAGCCTGGTCTACAAAGTGAGTTCCAGGACAGCTGGGGCTACAGGGAGACCCTGTCTCGAAAAGACAAAAAAAAAAAAAAAGAATGATAAGGGAATGGAGAGATGGCTCAGTAGTTAAGAGCACCGGCTGCTCTTACAGAGGACCTGGGTTTGATTCCCAGCACCCACATGGCAGCTAACAACCATCTGAATCTCCAGTTCCAGGGGATCTGATCTTCTCTTCTGGTTTCCACAGGCGTTGTACAACAGGACTGCACTTCTATACATGCAAGCAATGCACGTATTTTATACGTACATATAAAATAAAAAAAACTTAACTTAAAAACAATTATGCTCAGAGTCAGGCGCTTCTTTATTCTAGTGCACATTCAACTACAATGTGCACTAGAAACTCTGCACTTATCAACCCTTCATTATTTTCATGACACAGGACTCTGGCCAAATTCCTGGTCTTTTTCATGACATTGCTGGCCGCTTCCAGGCCCAGTGGCCTGGCCAAGCTCCACTTTCTGTGGTATTTGGTTTTCTCCCTCCTATTCTCCTTCCCTTCTTCCCCCTCCCACTCCCAGCATGGACCTCCCAGAACACCATTAATGGTATGCAACTTTGGAATTTTGAAACGTTATGGAAAAATCATGAGACCAAAGCCAAAGTCAGGTAAGGAGAGGGAATTTAATTTTATACTAGCTGACTGACCCATGGATCCTTCCTTGAAGGAGTCAGCCCCTTAACTGAGTCTTTGGGTGCTTTTATACCCATGTGACAAATGCAAGCAAAGAGCAAATAGCACATATGTGGTTAATTAAATAAATGGTTTACAGGTAACATATGGTCAAAAAGGTTACGGGAATGTGACATCCTGGAGAAACAAAGACTTCTATCCTGGGTAATAGTTACAGGAATGTGGGGCTAAAAATGGGTGAACAATTTTAAATTTACAAGAAAGCAACTGATCTGAGCAGTCTGATTCAGAAAAATTGGACTTTTGATTAAAACTTAAATTTATTAAAATTTAAATTATATTCTTTCTCCAAAGTATAAGTTTACTTTCAGAAAAGAAATTGAGCATGATGAATGTTTATGTAACACTTTCCAGGTCTCTTGTTATTGTCAGTGCAACTGTGATTCAGGGCCTAGAAGCCTACCCTCCCTTATCTGTCAAGTTAGAATTTTAATCCAGACTCTATAACTCAAAAAAAAAAAAAAAAAGCCACCCCATAACATCCATCAATACAATGTTTCTACGCCAGACTATACATTAGAATCTGTTGGTGCAAAACTCATCCCAGACCCTCTGGATAAGAATCTCGTGGTGGTGCATGCCTTTAATCCTAGCACTCGGGAGGCAGAGGCAGGCGGATCTCTGTGAGTTCAAAGCCAGCCTGGTCTACAGAGTGAGTTCCAGGACAGCTGGGGCTACAGGGAGACCCTGTCTCAAAAAGACCAAAAATAAAAAATAATAATAAAAAAATAAAAAGAATCTCCCTAGGGATACTGGGTTCATTACTAAAGATGCACACAGTAGTACACATATAATATCCTGTCATGCAGTGATATTTTTTTTTTTGAGAAGGCAGAAATCAGATTCTTATTGTGACACAATGACAGGAGGTAATTTTTAGAAAGGTTAGTTGTGGAGACCAATCTGCCTGTGGAGACACTGTTAGGGTTATGTCCGTGCAAACCAAATATCAAAGAACACCAGGTTTAGGCACTCGGGAGGGCGAGTTTATTCTGGATAACCAAGGCTGGACTCTAAGAGGGAGGAGAGCCAGCTGCAAAGTGGCATCTGGCCCGGGCTTTTAAGGGGTCTTGGGTGAGAAAGTAGGTAGGAGGGAAGTAAGTTTACGGTGCAGTGGTCACTGATAAACAGTTTCTTGAGAGAGTGGAGAATTTCTGTGTCCCTTGTGATTGCCTGTTGCCTCACAGGCGCTGACCTGGAATATCTAGCCATACATTCCAGGTCTTGGGGAGAACAGGACCTAACAGACCCTCATGAAGTGTGCAAAACCTCATGAAGAAAAGTGTGCCTGAGGTGACAGAATGGCCAGGTACAAATTCTGGAAGGCACATGTGTGGAGAAACAGCAAGGAGGCAAGCTGGGGCAGGTGGAGGGGCTGGTGAGCACATTAGACCTTTCTGTCATGGGTATTGTAGACTGGGCCTTTCCCCTACACAGGCTCTTTCCCCCTCTACCTTATCAATGAATGAAAGATGACCTCATGGATGATGGCAGTGCAGCTAAGGTAGCCTGATGAGCTGGCACCATTACAATTCCCATGAAGCCGCAGTCAGGCCTACTAGAGTGAGAATCGTTAATGGTAAATGAATAGCTTCTCTTTTGATACGCATCATGAATCTGAGTGAAGCAGACTTGTTCACCACTCTCTCTATAGTTTAGTTTAATTTGTGATTAAACTGTAGTTTCCATTTTAAGGAATGGAAATCCTATAAAACTCATTATGAGGAAATAATTTGTTCTCAGTGTGTTTGCTTAAGTACCACCCTGGACGTGTCAGTTTTGCCTTAGCTTTCCATCCTGTCATGCTGTCTTTCCTTCCTTCCATTAGAGCTGTCCGTAAGTGCATGCTGCTGCTCCTTTTCCTGTTGGGTTCATAGCCTGTAGGCAAACCACACGGGTCTGAGGTAACTGAACATGGATTACATTTGAAATGTCCGCTCAAAGCAGTTAAACCTCCTAATTTTTGATGATGAGCCATTCGGTGTAGGTGGAGCAGGAGTGAATTGTCATATCTGCAGTTTAAAGCCAGCACTGCAGTGGGTCTCTAATTAAAGAACTCACCATGATGAGCATGTGCGTTAGATAGTACTTTTAGCTATTTTCCATATTCTAACATTGATTACTTTAGTTACCATATGGGAAATCACACAATATGATATGGCTGGTCTTTGCACAAGTCAGTTGAGAAAACTCACTCCCCAAGAGAGATGGTGTTTACCTTCATCCAAGACGAAGGAGCCTCCCCTCTGAGTGGTGGAAGCAGTCAGAGAGGTGGTGAATTCAGAATGCAAGTGTCCCCTAGGGCTTTGGATCACTTTAAAAGAGCAGATGTTAGGCCAGGATGCAACAAGTAATCCTATAGTCATTAAAGCACAACTGTATGTTTAGATGTGCAGTAAATAAGGTCGAGAATAACTATTCCCCAGATTGCCAATGGTATTCCTTTAATACAGTGGTTTAATTTTTATTTTGTTGACTATCTGTATTTCCTAAGATGGGTACCTACCCATGTAATAAAAACCTGCACAATAAAATTTATATGCCTCTATGATGTCAAAAAAGCACCAATAAAAGTTATAATTTTAAAAGTTACATTCTTGTTGCCTGGTGTTAAGACGACATCTTTGCTTTCTCCCAGTCTCAGTTTCTCTGTCAGGTCACCTTGCCGATTTTGTTTCACCACAGTTTTGATTTCCACAGAGCCAAACCATGGCTTGATTCCTGTATAACTTGACGTGTTTTTATTATATCACTACAAAACTACAACCACTGCCACAGGGAGAGACAATTTTCCTGAAAGTTGGTCTCAAGAGTGCGGATTCTGGACCACGATTTGCTTTTTCCTTTCTTTCCAGTAGGGGGCAGAGTGAACAAGAGGACCAATTCATGTAGGTCAACTTTCTGTATTGATGGTTTTCTGGGTGACAAATGAGAAAAGGTGATTCAGTCGTTCAGGAAGCCATAGTTGTTTTTTTTTTTGTGTGTGTATGTTCATGAATATTAACAACAGAATGTTTCCCTTTTCCTCCATATTATAAGAATGCAGAAAATTAACTTCTGCCTCATTGTTAAGAATTTCCAAAGTTTGCAAAAGACACAAATTTGCATACTTAAGAATATGATTTGTATCAAATCAAGTTTTTTTTTTTTTATAAAACATTTACACTATACTCTCTGTAGCCTTGGAGGTTCCAGCTAACTAAAATTGAGGCAAAGGCCCATGTACAGTTTATATATAAAACAGATTAAAAACCCTTCTTGCCTTTGAGGTACATAAGCTACAACAGTCACCTGATAGTATATAAATGATATATATAACTAAAGCCTATAGAGTTATTAGTAAAGAAAATACTAGGAAAATAACATGTGACTTTGAATGAGGAATTGGAGAAAGTAATGCCTACAGATTTTTTCTTTTATAGTGATTTACAATTAAAATATAATTTACTTTTAAAAATATTTTATTTTTTAATTATTTTTAATTTTTTTACTTATTATTTTTGTGTATGAGTGTACTGTCTGCATGTAGGTTTGTGCACCCGTGTCCTGCAGTGCCGTGGAGGTCAGAAGAGGGTGTTGGATTCCCCTGGAACTGGAGTTAAAGATGGTTCTTAGACACCATGTGGGTGCTGAGAATCGAACCTGGGTCCTCTGCAAGAGCAGTCGGTGCTCTTAACCGCTGAGCCATCTCTCCAGCCCCCAAATGTGATTTCTTTAGATGTGCTATGTGCTTGCTAGTTTGTTGCAACCCCTACCATTCTGTACTATCATATACCTGGCACTTTCTCTCCTTCCACAGTTTCTGAAGACAGGTAGCTTTCAATACGAAGCTCAATTTTCCTAGCTAAATGATACAGGAAAGCCCTACAACTTCTCCGAGCCTCAATTTCCTTTACAGGATTGTGATATAGGAGTGGGTTGAGAAGTTCTCTTTGAAAAATTAAATGAGACAGTGTTTGTAATTGCATGGCACTTCTTCCTTTTGTCCTCTAGCTCTGCCTCATCCCTATTACACATGAAAAGCACTCCTTCGAACACCCATGTCCTGTCTGAACAAAGGACTCCATCTGAAAAGGACTGCAGTGTCAGGACACAGCTTTGAGATGCCAGCTCTGTGAAAACCATAGTTGGCATACCTGTTGCTGTTTTCTTGACAAGTGCGGTAACAACTCTGAATGGCTAATGTGATATTTACAGGCAGTCTTGACGGCCACAGTACTTTGCTATGGCTCTACTATCATAAAATGAGAATCGTGTTCATGATCCGGAGTCTGGTTCTGGAGGGAGTGTGAAGAATGCTGACGTCCCATTTTGGTGACTTGCCCTGAAGTGAAAGGACCAGGGGCCATTCTGCCTGCCTGTCCTGCAGAAGCCTGCAGACCTGCAACTGGTCTTGGTGAGGCTCAGGCTGTTTTGCCCTTTCCTGACTCATTTTGCTCTCGCCAGCAATAACAGTATTTTGCAGCACAACTGAGCCATGCTTTTAAAATCCTTCTCTTGAACAGAGACTTGGGAAAGGGACAGCACAGTTGTCTCTAGGGAGGGAAGAGTGCTTCTTAGAGAGAAGTGGTGGTTCAGGGTAGTTAAGGCAAGACCCCAGAAAATGCCTCTGTAGCACTTAAGTTTCCTGTATGGGTCTTTTGTCTGGATCAAAACTCATGATAATCCAGTCCGTAAACAAGTAGAAAGGCCCATGTTAAGATTTATCCCATCCTTAGATTAAAAAAAAAAAAGATTTGGTTTGTTTATAAGAGTTGATGCCACTAGAAGATGACATAGATAAGAAAAAAAAATCTCTGTGACTTTTTTTTTCTTGAAATTGAGGCAGGAAAAAAAGACATGGCAAATCATGGCAACAGGGAAAGAAAAGAGAACACTGCTCTCAGGAATCTTGTGGAAGCCTCTTGCCAGAGACAAATCAAAAATTCTAGCACAATTACAAACATTTGCTGTGAAGGTTGCCAACACAGTGATATTTCTTTTAAGAATATTAAAGAGACAACAAATCAGGCTTCAGGCCTGATGACCTCCAGGACAATTTCTGGGACTCTCACAAACAAGACTAGGAATTTTGTTTACAGTGGGGATGTCCTAACTTTCAGCATCCCTGTGATCTAGACTTTTACCCTCTCAACAGTAGTCTTATCAGAGGTCCCTGAGGAACTATCCTGTGAGCTCATTCAAATGTCTTAGAAAGCCTTTGAAGATAATACCTTCAGAACTCATGAATCCTATATATGGCTATTGTAAAGATAATGAAGTGTCTCTCCTTCCAGAAGCCCACACCCATTCCCTCAGGTGCACCTTACTCTTTTAATGAGCACTTCTCTTTCTCTTAGCTCTATGCTTAAGTTAATATTAAAAACTCATTTCTAGGGGCTGGAGGGATGGCTTCATGGTTAGGTGCACCGGCTGCTCTTGCTGAGGACCTGGGTTTGATTCCCTGCACCTACATGGTAGCTAACCCATCTGTAACTCCAGTTCCAGGGGAATCCAATGCCCTCTTCTGACCTCTTCAGGCATTGCATGACACAGGTGCACTTACATACATACAGACAATACACTTACAAATCTAAAATAAAAAAAATTTAAAAAGTGTTAGAAAATGTTATATCAGAATTGATCAGGGAGGGCTGGAGAGATGGCCTAGAGGTTAAGAGTGCCGACTGCTCTTGCAGAGGACTGGGGTTCAAACCCCAGGACTCACATGGTGTCTGAGAACAACAGACAGTACATTCATACACATACAAAAAAAAAAGAAAAAGAATTGATCAGGGCATTGTGAAAATGAAAGATGAGACCGACCTCAGGAGCAGATTGTTCTTTTTTTTTTTTTGAGACAGGGTCTCCCTATCCTCAGCTAGCCTGGAACTCACTGTGTAGACAAGGCTGGCCTTGAACTCACAGAGATCCATCTGCCTCTGCCTCCAGAGTGCTAGGATTAAAGGTGTGTGCCATCACACCCAGCTTAAAGACAGTTCTTAGCCACCTTGTGGATGCTGGGAATTGAACCTAGGGCCTCTGCTAGAACAGTTGGTGCTCTTAACTGCTGAGCCATCTCTCCAGCCCCAGATTGTTCTTTATTAAGCCAGCCTGGTCTACAGAGTGAGTTCCAGGCCAGCTGGGGCTATAGGGAGACTCTGTCTCAAAAAGACCAGAAAAAAAAAGACAAAAAACAAAAAAACAAAGAAAGACCACAGTTTCTATGGGATTGAAACTGAAGCCCTGAAGCACAGTTAGTCTCAGTACCAACTTGGGGAGGAAAGGGTTTATTTGCCTTACATATCCCAGGTCACAGTTCATCACTGAGGGAGCCCAAGGTAGGAACTCAGGGCAGGAATCTGGAAGCAGGAGCTGAGGCATATAGGCCATGGAGGAATGTTGCTTACCGGCTTGCTCTCCTGGCCTGAGCTCAGCCTGCTTTCTTATACAATACACGGCAACCTGCCCAGGGGTGGCATTGCCCTCAGTGGGCTGTGCCCTCCCTCATCACCCAACAATCAAGAAAATACCCCACAGACATGGCCACAGGCCAGTGCAATGGAGGAAATTCCCCATTTGAGGTTTCCTCAACCCAGGCGTGTCAAGCTGACACTAAAGCTATCCAGCACATGGAACTTAGTAGGAAGGACAAGGTATTTTTCCGTGATTTTATTTCTTTACGGTCTGAGGGTTTGTGACAATTAGCCTTGGTATTATGGTTTGGGGGTTTGGGACAAAGAGTGCAGACATATGCTTTCCTAGACAGCATAGTTTCTAGGTTAGGGTTAGGGGTTGGGGTTTCACACCATTTCTGGGTTGGGGGTTTATCAACATTGCTGGGGTTTTCCAAGCTGAGATATTTATCCTTAAATAAATTTAAAAAATCTATAGTATTACTTTAAAAAGTCTATTCAGGCCTGGGGACCACAAAACTCTTCCTCTAATGCATCAACTACCCCCAACCCCCATTTCACTTCCCTGGGACCTAATGGCTTCCTAGAAATCTAACCCCAGGTAAGGAACCTCAGAACTAGTCTGCTTGGCCAAACACCACTACATGTACCACACTGCCTTGGGAGTATATCACCTGCAGGTCAGGACTGCCAGCCTGGAGTCCACCCCACCCACATCCACCTGAAGTCAGTGTTGCATCCTGTGCCTGGCCTGTAGGGAGCACTCACTTCAGCTGGTCCTCAGCCACTGCCATCCAAGGGACCTGTAGAACCCAATGAGGCCTCGATGGACTTTTGAAGATAGGCAGCTAGTATTTCAAAACTGTATGGAAGATTTGCTCCAGGGCTCAGAAGTGCACCTATTCTTAGCTATACTGGGACCACTTTTGACATCCCATTTGACAATGCAGAGTTGCCCCAAGACCAAACCTCTAACATCATTCAGCTAGTTCACAACCTGATAAGTTGGGGTAATGCTAACAGCAAATAAAGATACAAACACCAACTCAACAAAGAGGAAACTAGATATCCATACTAATAAACACCACCAGTGGCCTAACTCCAGATGCCTAGGTCCCATCACAAAAACAGAAATAATATGAATAACCAAGACAGTATATCTCCTCCAGAAGTTAGTACTCTGCCAAAATGTTTCCTGAGAAAAACAACTTAGATGCAAACAAGACAGTTATTTCAAAATAGTAATTAAAAATAAGCTGAATGCAGGGTGTGGTGGTTTACACCTTTAATCCCAGCACACTGGAGGCATAGGCTGGGAGATCTGTGTGAGTTCAATGCCAGCTGGGGCCTTGCCTCAAAAAGATCAAAAAAAAAAAAAAAAAAAAAAAAAGCTGGGCTTGGTGGACCACAGCTTAAACCCAGCACTCTGAAGGCAGAGGCAGGTGGATCTCTGGGAGTTCAAGGCCAGCATGGTCTACATAGTGAGCTCCAGGCCATCTGGGACTAAAAAGGAGACCCTGTCTAAAAAAGACACACACACACAAAAGCTCAATGAACTAGAAGAGGTATACATAAATTCCTGAATGAAGACCACAAAATCACAGTTGAATGAAATAAATATAATAATTCAAGATAGGAAAAGGAATTTAATAAACAAGTAGTCAAAGAAAATGTTAACCCCTCTCCCCTAAACCCAGTAATGGAACATATAGGAACTCTGTGACACTATAAAAAGACCAAACCTACAAACCATAGGTGTAGATGAAAGAGAAGAAATCCAAGACAACAGCACAGAAAATATTTTTAATGGAATCATAGATGAAAAATTCCAAATCTAAGGAAAGAGATGCCTGTCAGTGTGCAAGAGGCATGCAGAACACCCCAAGGCAGGACCAGAAGAGAAGCTCCCTTTCCACATAATAATCAAAGCACTAAGTGTACAGAAAAAGAAAGGATATCGAAAACTTCCAGGAAGACTAAATCACATATAAAGGCAGGCCCATGAGAATAGCATTTGACTTTTCTTCATAGATTTTAAAATTCAGAAGCACTGGGCCTGATGTTCTACAAATTCTTTAAAAGAACACAGATGTTGCCGGGCATGGTGGTGCACGCCTTTAATCCTAGCACTTGGGAGGCAGAGGCAGGTGGATCTTTGTGAGTTCAAGGCCAGCCTGTTCTACAGAGTGAATTCCAGGACAGCTGGGGCTACAGGGAGACCCTGTCTCAAAAAGACCAAAAAAATAAGAAATAAACCAACCAAACAAAAAACCCCACAGATGTCAGCCCAGGCGATTATACCTAGTCAAACTATCAGTCATAATAAAAGGAGAAAGGAAAACTTTCTGTGATAACAGATTGATGGAATTTATGACCACTAAGACAGATCCGCAGGGGCTACTGGAATGAATACTTCAGTCTTTGAAGAAGGTTAAATATATCCAAGAAAGCACAGGTAAATAATTCCAGAACAGCTCATCAAAAGAAGTCTAATAAAAAATACCATAATAACAAGAAGAAACCAGTAATTAATACACATTGTTTGATAATAACTCTCAATGTTAATGGTCATAATTCCCCAATAAAGAGACACAGACTAACAGATTGGATTAGAAAACAAGATCCATCTTTTGGTTGCCTCCATTATAACCTTTGCCCTAGAAAATGTAGCACATGAAGAAAACTCCCAGAGACATTCGTCATCAGTACCATTATCAAGAGTTTTCACATAATGGTTAATCTTGTATTTGGTGATCCTATCTTGCTTCATGTGTAAAAGTTTGCACTTAAATTTCATCAGCCATTCCACATTTTTATGAGCCCGACTAACATAAATTTGTTTTATTTTGGGTGACTTTTATCTCATCGACAGCTTCCTGTACATCTTACTGTCTTTCAAAGTTTACAAATCCAAACCCAAAGGATTTGGAAGAGAGGCTGGGCCTGGCAGATGATACCTCTCAGACTTTGCCTGGTGAAGGCTGGGATGCGGGAGATGATAATGCACCTAGTTCCTCTCTGCAGAGCTGTGCGCCAGACTTCAGGCTTTGACCTTCCCCCTATTACATGAGCTACTTCAGGGCCAAGGACTGACTAGCCATTTTACTGAAGAAAAGAAGAAAACAAAGTCTCTTCTGGAAGTCTTGTCTCATATTATCATTGCTTTCTGTTATGCCTTTCTTTGTATTTTCTTAGTCTTATGCTGTTGATCTTTTCATAAATTCATATGATGGGAAAATAATCCTTTTTTTTTTTTTTGTATTTTTAAGACAGGGTCTCCCTTTAGTCCCAGCTGACCTGGAACTCACTGTGTAGACCAGGCTGGCCTTGAACTCACAGAGATCCTCTTGCCTCTGCCTCCTGAGTGCTGGGATTAAAAGCATGCACCATCATGCCCTGCTCAAACCACTGCTTTTGTTACCTCCGAAAATTTTTTTTGATGTATCCAAAACTTTTTATATGTAGTTTAAAAATATTTAAACTACTTTCAGATACTTGACCATTTGGCTGCATTTTTATTAATAAATTTTATTTGATAATTTCATATATGTATATAATGGATTCTTGTTACCTGCCTCTTCTTTTTGTTCTCTTCCCTCTGCCAAATGTCCTTCTTTGTTACAAATATCTTTCCCATATTCATGACTTTGTGTTTTGTTTTGTGTCCCACAGAGTTCAACTAGGGCGGTCTGTGACAACTCATTTGGAACTGTCCATTAGAGCCTGGTGGGTTCACTGGTGGTCACACAACTAAATAGAAGGCCTCTTTCTCCTATAGTCTGTTAGCATAAGTACTGTGGCTGCCTTGCCCCTTCTCAACACTACAGCTGTTAGGCAAGCCCAACTTGTGTGTGTCTAGCCCAGTAGGTACCGCTGCTGTGAGTTCATGATTGCTGTGGCGTGTTGTGTTTATAGCAGATGGTATTCATAGCACTTCTCTTTGTCTTATATTCTTTCCACCACCCCCACCCCCCATTCTGCACTGTTCTCTGAGCCTTATGCACGTGGCACAAATGTCTTGTGTAGGGCTAGCCCTCAACCATGCTTTATTCTCAGCATGCTGTGTAGCCAGTTGTCTTTGCATTTACTTCTTCTCACTGCAAAGAGATAGTCTTCTGGTTAAGGCAGAGAGCAGACTTTGTCGATGGGTATAAATATAGAGATATAGAAGGCAGCTTGATGCTATGTCAGTTAGCTATGCAGCAGTAGTTGTTTCTCTTTACTCAGTCACAGATCTTTTAAAAATATTTTTAAAAATCCATTTATTTTTCTTTTATGTGTATGAGTGTTTTGCCTGGATAGACGTAAGGACACCCATGCATGCAATGCTCACAAGTCTGGAAGAGGGTGTTGAATTCCCTGGAGCTAGAATTGTAAACAGTCGTGAGCTGCCATGTGGATACTGGGAGGCAAATCTGGGTCCTCTGAAAGAACAGTCAGTGCTTTTAATCACTGAACCATCTCTCCAGTCCCTCAGTCAGATTTTTGACTGAGTTTACAGTACTAACTATGGATTCCCTCTTGTGAAACAGTCCTTAAATCCGGTCAGGGAGTGGTTGGCTATCTCCATAATAGTCATGGCACTATTACATCAGTGAGCACATCTTGCATGACAGGCTGGTATTGTAGTTAATAGAGTTATAGCTTGATGAGATCACCAATGTGTTACTCCCCAGCATCCTGCATAGTACCACCCAACACTATGAAAGCTAACCAGCTCAATTCCAACTTGAATTCTCTGTATCTTGTATCCAAGGTGTGTAGACATCAATAGTCTTATTAACTAGTTTTGGTGGGCAACCAAGAGCAATAGCAAAAGCATCTTATGGGGCTGATTTCAGGGGGTCAGGGACAGAACATCAACAGGAGCTAGGAGATTAAAGATCCATGGAGCCACTGGCAAATGAGTATGCTTTATTTTCTTTGGGCAAGAGCACATAGGTAGGTGGCCACCAGGTGCAAGCATACGCCCTTCATCCCAAAGACTTTTTTATAGGAAATTACACAAAGGTGCCTTCTTGCTAAAACTGGTTATATAACATATTATTACATCACCACTTACTTGGGGGTCCCTGGACATCCTGCATCCTGTGTTAGCTACTTTCTGCTGACTCATAGCCTTCTAGATGTCTAGTACTGGCCATGCTCAAAATCCATACCAGCTCCCTGTTGTCTAAATATAAATAAGCCATTATGGCCTTGATTCCCTTCACATGTACTGTTTTGGGAGCCTCTGGGGTGCCCCTGACCAACAACTCCTGTGAAGGTATTTTGTAGCTGGCACTGGGGTTTTTGTTTAGTGATCTGTTTCTTCTAGGACTGACATTGTCTAACCTTGTGGAATATCTGCTTTCAAACTCTCTTTTATGTTATTTAGTTGAATTGCCATATAGTAGGTTTCTGAGTGGCTTTTTCATAGTTTGATTAACCCTCCCTTTCATACACAACTCCTTACTCCTCCTATTTGAACCTTTTTGCCCCAGTATTGACTCTCTTCCCCCTCGTTTTATCTATGCACTATAGTGTGTATTGTCCCCTCACTTAGGGCAGCCCCCACTGTTCCCTTTCTAGTTTCCTGGCTTCCAGAGGCACTTCAATTTAAACACATAAAACTAAAGAGATGAGGTTAAAATCCACATATAAGAGAGTGTGCAGTATTTGTCTTTCTGGGCTTGGGTTACCTTGGTCAGTATAATTTTATCTAGTTTCATAAATTTACATGAAGATTTCATAATTTAATTTTTCCTTATAGCTCAATAAAATTTCATTATTCATTTATTAGTTGATGGACAGCTAGCTTTGCTACTTCCATTTCTTAGCTTTTGTGAATAGAGAGACAATGAACATGAATATACAAGTAAATCTGTACTAGGATATGGAGTCCTTGGGGGTATTTGTCCAGAAGTGCTACAGCTGTGTCATATGGCAGATCTATTTCTAGTTTCTTGAGGAACTTACAGACTAATTTCCTGAGTGGTTTCACTAGTTTACTCTCCCACCAACAGTGTATAAGACTTCCATTTTAAGCTGGCTGTGGCTTAAATCCCAGGCTTTAATCTCAGCATTCGGGAGACAGAGACAAGTGGATCTATGTGAGTTCAAAGCCTGCTTGGTCTGCATAGCAAGTTCCAGACCAACTGATACTAACGGGAGACCCTGTGTCAAAAAGACAAAAAAACACACACACAAAAAAAAACAAAAAAAAAAAAAAAAAAAAACAAAAAAAAAAAAAAACCCATAAAAAAGCAAAAAAACACCCCCCCCAAGAAAACCTTCTGTTTTGCCATACCCATCATAAGATTTCATGCAATGTGTTTTGATCATATTCATCTTCCCTCAACTCCTTCCAGATTCATCTCTACCCACTTAACTTTGTGCCATTTTTTAAAGCCATTGAGCTCAATTTGTGCTGCCCAAATACTCTTGGGTGTGAATCCATCCCCTGGAGCAAGGTGAACATACCAGGAGTCACACCCTTAAAGCAAACTGACTTCCTGTTCCAGCTGTTAGCAATTGCCAATAGCTCCTCAGTCAGGGGTGGAACTTCATGCCCATCTCCCTGCTTTGTGATGGGATGTTTGTCTGACTTGAGCTTAAGCAGGTTTGTGCATGTTGTCATAATTGCTGTGAGTTCATTTATGATTGCCTATTGTGTCTGGAAAACACTGTTTTGTTGTATTGTTGTAGTCATCCACTGCCTTTTTTTCTTCTTCAATCTTTCTGCCCTGTTTTCCATGATAATCCTTGAATTTTGGCAGGAAGGCTTTCTTTTTGCACATTGATTAGTTGTGGATCTCTGTGTTAATCACCATCTTTTGCAAAAAAAAAATGCATCTCTGTTGAGGGTTGAGAGATGCACTAATCTATGGGTATGGTGACAAGTCATTAGGAGTCAGTTTACTACTATTTATCATAATAATAGCAGTGGGATCTCCCCTGTGGTCTATTTCTTATCTGACCACTGGTTTTAAGCCCTGACAATAATGCCATTAAAAGAGTTTTAAAATACATTTTTGGGCTGGAGAGATGGCCTAGTGATTAACAGCACTGACTGCTCTTGCAGAGGACCTGGGTTCGATCCCCAGCACCCACATGGTGGCTGAGAACCATCTTTAACTCCAGTTCCAGAGGAATCCATCACCCTCTTCTGACCTCCATGCATATTGCACAACACGGGTGCACAAACCTACATGCAGACAGTACATTCACAAACATAAAAAATAAATTAAAAATCAAAAAAGTAAAATGCATTTCTTTTCTTTTTTTTTTTTTTTTTGGTTTTTCCAAAATATGGTCTCCCAGTAGCCCCAGCTGTCCTGGAACTCACTCTGTAGACCAGGCTGGCCTTGAACTCACAAAGATCTGCCTGCCTCTGCCTCCCAAGTGCTAGGATTAAAGGCGTGTGCCACCATGCCCAGCTAAAATGCATTTCTTTGATAGCTAAAGATGTTGGACTTTGAAGGAGGAAACCTTCACCGAAGAAACATCTGACAAAGCATTGATTTCCAGAATATATAAACTACTCAAAAATCAAAGAAGAAAGAAAACAAATGACCCACTCAATAGATGGAGCAAAGAGCTGAACAGAGACTTCACAAGTGAGTAATTAGAGACGGCTGAGAAACATCTTAAGGAAATGCAAATCAAAACCACCCTAAGATATCATCTTACTTCAACAAGACTGGTTAGGATCAAGAAAACAAATGATACCAAGTGCTGGAGAGGTTGTGGGGAAAGAGGAACACTCCTCCATTGCTGGTGGGAATGTAAACTGGTACAGCCACTGTGGAAAGCAGTGTGGAGAACCCTTGGAAGACTTGGAATAAACTTGCCATCTGACCCAGCCATACCACTCCTGGGCATGTACCCACAAGACTCATCTTACCACAGAAATACATGCACAGCCATGTTTATTGCAGCTCTTTTCACAATAGCAAGGAGCTGGAAACAACCCAAGTGGCCCTCAGCTGACGAGTGGATAGAGAAAATGTGGTACATCTACACAATGGAGTTCTATGCAGTCGTAAAGAAAGATGACATCATGAGCTTTTCAAGTAAATGGCTGGAGCTAGAAGGTATCATGCTGAGTGAAGTAACACAGTCCCAGAAAAACAAACAATGAATGGTATCCCTCTTCTGTGGATGCTAGCACCAATGACCTAGTTGTAAATATTTCTTGTTGGGAGTGATGCATATTGGAAAGAACACCACCACCAACAACAGAAAAGACTGCATCAAAGAACTGATTGAAAGGGTGAATCTGGTGGGGTGGGGAGGTTGGGAGGAGGGCATGGTCTAGATTTGATTTGATTACATAATTTTGTACAAAAATATTTATGTAAAACAATAAATTAAAAAAATTAGGTTATAAAATAAAAAAAAAAGAAAAACGTTTCCTCACCATTTGTATTTTTTTTTCTGAGAGGTCCATATTTAGTTCTTCAGTCAATTTTAAAAATTAGGTTGCTTCCTCTTTTACCAGGACCTGCCAACATGGGCCGCGTTCACACCAAAACCGTGAAAAAGGCACCCGGGTCATCATCGAGAAGTACTACACTGGTCTGGGGAACGGCTTCCACACCAACAAGCATGTGTGTGAAGAGATCACCATTATACCCAGCACGAATCTCCGCAACGAGATAGCAGGCTATGTAACGCTTCTCATGAAGCAGATCCAGAGAGGTCCTGTGAGAGGTATCTCCATCAAGTTGCAGGAGGAGGAGAGAGAGGAGAGATAACTATGTTCCTGAGGTCTCAGGCCTGGATCAGGAGATCATTGAGGTAGATCCTCACCCTAAGGAAATGCTGAAGCTTCTGTACTTTGGCAGCCTCTCCAACCTGCAGGTCACTCAGCCTACAGTTGGGATGAATTTCAAAACACCAGGTGGAGCTGTCTGAATCTTTTCTGCTATTCTTTTCTTTTTTCTTTTTAGGTTTACCCTTTTTTTTTGGCATTTTTGAGACAGGGTCTCCCTTTTAGTGCCAGGTCTCCTGGAGCTCGCTCTGTAGACCAGGCTGGCCTTGAATCCACAGAGATCCACCTACCTCTGCCTCCTGAGTGCTGGGATTAAAGGCATGTGCCACCATGCCTGGCTAATATTTTCAATAAAGCTGGGGACGACAAAAAAAATTAGGTTGTTTATTTTCTTCCAGTTAAATTTTTTGAGTTTCTTGCATATTCCACTTATCAATCCTCTATCAGAATCAGAGCTGGTAAAGATTTTCTCCCATTCTGTGGGCTCCCTTGTCACACAATTAACAGTTTTCTTCACAGCTTTTGAGCTTCTGGAGACCCTATTTGTCAATTACTGATCTTATTTCCTGTGTTACTAGAATCCTATTAAAAAATCCTTATCTACACCTGTATATTGAAATGTACTCCCTACTTTTCCCTCCAGCAGTTTCAGAATATCAGGTCTTATATTGAGGTTCTTGACTGATTTGCACTTGAATTTTGCACAGGGTGAGATATAGGGACCTAGTTTCATTCTCCTACATGTTAATATCTAGATTTTCCTGCACCATTTGTTAAAGATACTATCTTTTCTCCAATGTATATGTTTTAGCTTCTTTGTAAACACATAATGCTTTATATCTAGGTCCATTATTTTATTCCATTGATCTAATTTTGTGCCAATGCCATTTTTTTTATTACTATAGCTCTGTAGAATAACTTTAAATGAGGTATGATAGGTAATATCTCCTAAAGTATTCTGTTTGTTCAGGATTTCTTTGCCTATGCTTGTGCTTTGGTACTTCCATATACATTTTAAGATTGTGTTTAACCTAGAGTATGCATAGAAGCCAGGAATGACACTAGAAATGGGCTATTGGAAGAGGGTGCACTTAGGAAGGGGCATAGTATCCTATACGTAAAATGAAAGTAGAGAGGGAAATATTGGGGGCAGCAAGGTTGAAGCAGGTAGTAGAGTGATGGGGTATAGGGAAGGCTTAACAAAATGAAGTCTGCATGAAGTTACATGGGAACCTATGATCTTGGAGCCCACATAAGAATTATAATAATGAAAGCTTTCCTGCCTTGGACTCAGATTCAGACCTTTGCAACCAGCCCTGGAGAGCCAGTAGGTTCTGTGGGTTCCAGTTTCCCAATGAGTGCATGAGCCTGAACTCTGCAAGTGGTGAGAGTCCCACATTGTGTTGTGGTGGTGGAGGCATTCAAGACTCCCTACTCCCTAGCTTGGGAACACCTGGGTTCCTCCCTCGGCTTCATATGGTCTAGGGTCTAGTGAGTTCAAACCTGACTGATTGATACCTCTCTTGGGCCTCTGGAGGAGCTCTTGACTAGTTGGGTGAGAATTAGCTGGTCCCTCCAGTACAAAATCAGAAGTGAGAAACTGAAGCCTAGACCAACCAGCCTTTCATACCTAATAGAAGACAATGAAGGCATTGAAGAATACAAGTAACGTCAGTCTTTGATTCAATAAAGAAACACTTGTGCTTCATACCAGAATCACAAACAACAAAAGAAATCCACATGCCAAAATCACAACCAAAAAAACCAATAACATGAAAAACCCAAATAATATGTCTCCAGTAAGTAGTACCAATCCTATAGAAGAGGGCTGCAAAGAGGACCCCCTAGATGTAACCCAGGGCACAGAATTTAAAAGAACTATCATAGACATGATCAAAGAATTCAAGTAATTTAAAGAACACACAAACAATGAAATCGAAGAACTAAAAGAGGACAGGGATAAAGTAAAAGAAAATAATGATAAACTTCTGAATGAATTCACAAAAGAGATAGAAACACTGAAGAAAATTCAGGCTGAAATGAAAAAGAAAGTAGAACACCCAATAAGCCATCTGGAAAGGATGGCAAAAAGCCCCAGTAACAGAATGAATGAAGTAGAAAATAGAATATCAAGACTGTAAGATAACATGGGAGAACTGGATAGCTCAAGCAAAGATTATGAAAAATTAAAAAAATTCCATAAGAATGGAATATTCAGGAAATGTGGAACACCACAAAAGACCAAAACCATGCACCATAGGTATAGAGGAAGGAGAAGAATCCCAGAATAATGGTATTGACCAGATCTTCAACAGGACCGTAGAAGAAAATTTTCCCAAATTAAGGAAAGACATACCTATACAAATACAGGAAGCACACAGAATACCAAATAGACAGGACCAAGTAAGAAATTCCCCACACCATATCATAGTAAAGACACTAGATGTTCAAAACAAACAGAGAATACCGAAAGCTGCAAAAGAAAAACAAGAAGTTACATATAAAGGAAAAACCATCAGAATTACAGCTGACTTTTCAATGCAAGTAATAAAAACCAGAAGAGCTTGGAAAAAAAAAATAATAAAAAAAAAGAGCTTGGAACAAAGTATTCCCAATGACTATAGATGCCAACCCAGAATAGTTTACCCAGAAAAAATGTCTATTATAGTTGAAGGAGAAAGGAAAATCTTTCATGACATAAATAGGATGAAGAATTCATTTCCAGAAAACCAGCCCTTCAAAGAATATTACAAGCAATACAAAGAGTGGAAGAAAGGAACGACTATAGCCAAGTGGCAACAGAAGTAGTTCATGAAGGTATAACTGTAGAAATACAAACTTAGACCAATAACGCAAACAGAAACTAAAATAATGGGAAGCAATATACAGCTTCCAATAATAATTTTAAATATCAATGGACTAATCTCCACAGCCAAGAGGCATAGACTAGTAGAATGGATTAAGAAATAATCCGATGAGCATGGTGGTGCACGCCTTTAATCCTAGCATTCAGAAGGCAGAGGCAGGTGGAACTTTGTGAGTTCAAGGCCAGGCTGGTTTACAGAGTGAGTTCCAAGACAGCTGGGGCTACAGGGAGACCCTGTCTCAAAAAGATGAAAAAAAAAAAAAAAAGAAAAAGAAAGAAAAATCCATCTTTTTGTTGTCTGCAAGAAACTCACCTCATTTTCAAGGACAGGTAATATTTTAACATGAAAGGGTGGAAAAAAAAAATCCCAAGCAAATGGCACTAGAAAGTAAGCAAGAGTTGCTTTTCTAATATCAGATAAAATAGTCTTCAAACTAAAACTAATCAGAAGAGATGAAAAGGGTCACTTCATTCTTATTGAGGAACAATTAACCAAAAAGCTCTCACAATCACAAATATATAAGCACCAAACTCTGGTGCACTGAACTTACACACAATTCTACAGGACTTTAAGGCACAGATTAATCCCAACACATGAGTGATAGGGGACTTCAATACCCTGCTGTGTCCATTAGACAGGACAAATAGACAAAGGATAAACAAAGAGGCATCTGCACTGAATAGTACGATACACCAAACAGACCTAACAGACATCTACCAAATATGCCACCCAAGCACCAAAGAATACACTTTCTGATCAGCGCCACATGAAACTTTGTCCAAAATTGACCTCAAACTGGGGCACAGAACAAACCTTAACAAATATAAAAAATTGGAATAATTCCATGCATTCTATCAGACCACAATTCAATAAAGCTTAATATCAACATCAGAAGAAGCTCTAGTAACTATAGGAACTCATACAGATTAAACAACACACTCCTGAATAATGACTGGGTCAAAGGAGAAATTAAGAAAGAAATAAAAGTATTCCTGGAATTAAACAAAAAAGATAATACAACACAACAAAACCTCTGGGAACTTTTAAAAGCAGTCCTAAGCCGGGCGTGGTGGCGCATGCCTTTAATCCTAGCACTTGGGAGGCAGAGGCAGGTGGATCTTTGTGAGTTCAAGGCCAGCCTGGTCTACAGAGTGAGTTCCAGGCCAGCTGGGGCTACAGGGAGACCATGTCTTGAAAAAACAAAAACAAAACAAAACAAAACAAAAAAAAAGCAGTCCTAAGAAGGAAATTTATCATTCTAAGTCCCTACATTTTTTTTAAAAAGCACAAATAAATGACAACATTGCAAATCAAGACACTTGAAAGACCAAAACAAATGAATCCCAAATCCAACAGACAAGAAGAAATAGAAATTAAAGCAGAGATTAATGAAATAGAAACAAAGAAAACAATACAAAGAATCAATGAGACCAAGAGTTGGTTTTTTGAAAGGATAAACCAGATAGGCAGACCCCTTAGCTCAGTAAACTAAAAGAAAGGATGAACAACTCCAAATTAACAAAATTATAGGTGAAGGGGGGAAAATTACAAGAGACAACAAAAGGATCTAGAACATTATATGGAAATACTTTAAGAACCTAGTCTATATTAAATTTGGAAAATCTAAAAGAGATGGATGAATGTCTGAAATCATGGGAATCACCAAAGCTTAACCAAATAGATCAACAGCTTTAATAGACTCATAAAATGTAAGGAAATTGAAAGAGCAATACAACACCTCCCAACTGGAAAAAGCCCAGATGGATTTATGTCAGAATTATACCAGACATTTAAAGAAGACACATAACCAATAACCTATAAGTTATTCAAAAGGATAGAAACAGAGGGAAATTCCCCCAAATTTCTTCCATAAAGCCAGCATTATTCTAATATCGAAACCAGGCAAAGATACAACCAAAAAACCAAAACCGTAGACCCATATCCTTAGTGAATATATATGCAAATTTTTCAACAAAATACTTGGAAGCTGCATACAGGTTCATATCCAAAAGGTCATCCATTATAATAAAGTCAGATTTATTCCAGAGAGGCAGGGAAAGTTCAACATCCATGAGTAAATAAATGTCATAAATCATATAAATGGATGGAAAGACAAAAACCACATGGTCCTATCAATTGATGCAGAAAAGGCCTTTGATAAGATTCAACATGACTGTATGTTTAAAGTCCTAGAGCAATTAGGCTGGAGGGAACATACCTCAACATAATTAAAGCTATATACAACAAACCCCAGCCAACATCATTCTAAATGGAGAAAAATTAGACTTTGTAAAGTCAAGAACACTGCAAGGCTGCCCACTATCGCCACATCTTTTCAATATAGTGCTTGAAACTCTTGCTAGAGTAATAAGACAAGAGAAGGAAATGAAAGGAGTACTAATTATAAAAAGAATATCTTTTGCAAATGATATGATATGATATCTATGGGATGCCAAAAATTCCACCAGAAAACTCCTAGAAATGATTAACAGTTTTAGTAAAGTGACAAGGTTAAAAAATTAATTTACAAAAATCAGTAGCCTTTCTATATTCCAATAACAAGCAATTGGAGAAGGAGTGCATGGAAACCCTCCCATTCACAATAGTCTAAAAAAAATCTCAGAACGAACCTGACCAAAGATATAAAAGATCCCTATAATTAAAATTTTAAATCTCAGAAGAAGGAAATTGAAGAAGGCACCAAAAGATGGAAGGACCTCCCATGCTCATGGATTAGAAGAATTAATATAGTACAAATTACCATTCTACCCAAAGTAACATATAGATTCAAAGCAATCCCAATGAAAATCCTCATGATTTTCTTCACAGAATTAGAGACAAAAACATCCTAAAATTCATATGGAAATACAAAAGATTCCAGATAGCCAAAGCAACTCTGAGCACAAAGAGTAATGCAGGGGAGAGTTACTGTACCAGATTTCAAACTATATAACAGAACTATGATCATAAAACAGGATGGTACTGGCACAAAAATAGACCTTTAGATCAATGGAACATAACTGAAGACCCAAACTTAAGTACATGCAATTTCAGTTACCTGATATTTAACAAAGGGACCAAGAACAGTCAATGGAGGAAAGGTAGTATCTTCAGCAAATGGTGCTGGTGAAACTGGATCACCATCTGTAGAAGAATGAAACTAAACCCCCACCTTTCAACTTGCACAAAAGTCAATTCTAAATGGATCAAAGACCTCAATATGAAACCTGAAACTCTGAAAACATTAGAAGAAAACATTGGGAGTAACCTACAAGCTATAGGTGTAGGAAAAGACTTTAAATCAGACAGTAATTGCTCAGGAAATGAAGTAGACAATCAGTGAGTGGGACCTCATGAAACTAAAAAGCTTCTGTATAGCAAAAGAAACAAGTAAGTGAAGGGAAAACCCACAGAGTGGGAGGAAATATTCACCAGTGATACATCTGACAGAGGTTTAACATCCAGAATATATAAATTACTAAATAAACAAAAGACCAGGAAAACAAGTAACCCAATTAAAAGATGGGCAAAAGATTTGAACAGAGAGCCGGGTGTGGTGGTGCATGCCTTTAATCCTAGCACTTGGGAGGCAGAGGCAGGCAGATCTTTGTGAGTTCAAGGCCAGCCTGGTCTACAGAGTGAGTTTCAGGACAGCTGGGGCTACAGGGAGAACCTGTCTCAAAAAGACAAAAAAAAAAAAAAATATTTGAACAGAGACTTCTCAAGAGAAGTAAAGATGGGTAAGAAACATGTTAAAAAGTGTTCAACATAGTAATTAAGGAAATGCAAAGTAGAACCATTTTGAGATTTCAAATGCTGGAGAGGTTGTGGGGAAAGAACACTCATTGACTGCTGGTGGGATTGCAAACTTTGGCAAGCCCTATGAGGAACAGCATGGAGAACTCTTAGAAGACTAAAAATGACCCTTCCATTTGACCCAGTCATAACACTCCTTAAACAAGACTCAGAATGAGCTCCATCTTTGTAGTACAATACAGATTACAGAATTCTTGTGATCACTATAATTTACTAGTACCATGTACTGTCTTACATATTGTGATGGTTAGTTTTAATTGCCAATTTGACATAACAGAATTGCAGGGGGAAGGGAGTCTCAATGAGGGATTGTCTAGATCAGACTGGCCTGTGGACATGTCTGTGGGAGAGTGTGTTGACTGATTGATGTGGGAAGTCTCAGCCTGAAAGTGGGTGGCACCATTCTCTGTTTGGGGGACCTGGACTGAATAAGGGTAGAGAAGCCAGCTGAGCACTGATCATGTGTGCGCTCATTTATGTCTGCTCTTGACTGTAGCTGGTTTAAGTTTCTGTTCCTTGATTTCCCCATGATAGACTATAACCTGGAACTGTGAGCTAAAACTTTTTCCCCTAAGTTGCCTTCTACAGAGTAATTTATAATAGCAACAGAAATCAATGTAGGACATAGTTTAAGCATTTAAGCCTTATATTTAGTTTTCATACATGGCAGACATCTCAAATTCTAGTGAGTTCATAGTAAAAAAAATATTTCTTTCTTCCCTTCTCATGGCCCTAAGGTGCTGTAGTTGAAAGTGAAATGTCTTCCACAGGCTCCTGTGTTTGGACACCTACTACTAGTTGGTGGTGCTGTTGGGGAAGGCTATGGAACCGTTAGAAGGTAGAGCCTTGTTGTAGGAAGCATGTAACCTGGCCTGATTTCTTTTTTTTTTTAATATTTAATTGAACTTTTGTGAATTTCATACAATATATTTTGATTATATTTAGATCCTCTCTGTAGTATCTGTACTGGTATTTTATCACCAAATCTATCTATTATCTATCTATCTATCTATCTATCTATCTATCATCTATCTATCATCTATCTATCTTCTATCATCTATATATCCATCCATCCATGTATCATCTATTAAGGCCTATAAAGTCAAATTTGTGTCCCCAAATTCCTTTCAATGTGGGTCCATCCACTGGATCCTCGTCATCCTCTTAGGAGTCTCACCCTTAAACTGACTCAGTTGCCCTTTCCCAGCAGTTGTCGGTTGCCAATAGTTCCTCAGTTATGGTTGGGATTTCTTAGCTACTTCCCCATATCTATGCTGGGATTTTTGTCTGGCTTGAGCTTATGTGGGACTCGTGCATGCTGTCAGCATTGCTATGAGCTCATGAGTAACTACCCAGCTTGCTAGAGAACTGTTTCCTTGAAGCCATTCATGTCCTTTGGCTCTTGCAATCTTTCCACCCCATCTTCTGGAATGATCGTTGAGTCTTGGGAGGCAGAAGTTTGATATATGTATTCTATTCAGGAATAAGCACTCTGCAGCCTCCTATTCTCAGTTTCTTCTGGCCTCAGTTCTTGTTCTGTTTTGTGCTTAGACTTCCCAGACAATGTGACAGGCTGGTTTGCTGTTCCTGCTGCCATGCTTCCCCACCAAGATGGACTGGAAGCAGAAATAAGTTCTTTGTCCCTTAGTTGCGTTTGTCAAGGTATTTTATTACAGCAATAGAAAAGCAACTAAGACATGTGGACTGTCATCTGAATTCAGGATTGGTTGCCCTGGCTCCAGCCTTCAGGTTAGATTTCTCTGTTCTACAGCATATCTATGCAGAATACAGTTCTTACTGAAGTGCACAAAAAATGTAAGCTGGCAGGCAAAACATGAACACATGTTTAATATCTGGCAACATGGCATTGGTCCAACAACAGTGAGCTGGAATAGTATTCACTCACAGTGGAAGGAACTGCAAAGCCCCATGTGGCAGACTCTGGATATATAACTCTTTTAAGGAGTCAGTTGAAAACCGAGAAGAATAATCTTATGTATCATAATTCTTAAAGCTATTCTGCAGATCACCCTCATACCTTCCTATATTAGAAAAGTTACATTTTAGGGGAGAAGCTTAGAGAGAACACTCCTCAGTGTTTCTTTTTCTTCTTCTTTGTTCTTCTTTTTTTCCTTTTTGTCTTTTTGAGACAGGGATCTCCCTGTAGCTCCAGCTGGCCTGAAACTCACTACATAGACAACACTGGCCTTGAACTCACAGTGATCCATCCGCCTTTACCTCCCAAGTGCTGGGCTTAAAGGCGTGTACTACTGTGTCCAGCTCAGTGTCTCTTGTCAACAGCACTGGATAAATTCCAGCAATACTGAAACTAGAGAGCTAGGAGGAAAGCATTAATTTCTTCTGGAAGATGACAATCCTGGATATGGAATGAATTAACCTTTTTAAAATTTTCTCTTTTCTCCTGGGTTATGAAGCTATTTTTGCTACCTTCTTAGCTTCCTTGTTTAGGTTCCACTGAAAGAAAGCCTGAGACAAGAACGTGGATGCAGTTAGTGCATAAGTATAAAGTGACCTCTGGAAACAGATAGGCCTTAGCAGCATTATCACTTCTTGACCCTCAGTCCCAGTTCCAGGCTTTCACCATATAAAATCAAGGGATTTCTTGTTTTGAGTAAAGAGGGGATGTTGACACCGAAGTAATGGCTGGGAAGTCCTATATTGTTTGTTTACTTCCTCCAAACAAATGTGTAAAATTGTTTAATTTATTTTTATTTTATGTGTATGTATGTATTGTCTGCATGTATGAAAATGTATCCATGTTGTGCAATGCCCATGGAGGACAGAAGAGGAAGTTGATCCCCTGGAATTGTGGGTGCTTGGAGTCAAACCAGGGTCTTCTGCAAGAACAGTCAATGCTGTTAACTGCTGAGCCAACCTTCCAGCCTTGCAAATGCACAAAATTAATTATGCATGTTAGTGGCCAGGTCAAAATACAGAGTCAGGACTTCCTATGTTTTTGCAACTCTAATTCTCCCAGCCTGTTTCCATTTACATATCTTTGAAACTGCATGGGATGTGTGCTATAACAATTCCTTAGTTCACTCAAACCCTGATCAGCTCAGCCCAGATCAAGAAATCAACATTTTTGTCATCATATGTAGAAGTCAGTGCTTAGGGAGTCAGCATTGACTTGTACAGCTAATCATCCCTAATTATATTCTATACTGTGTTCATTCATGAAGACTTTACTGTGGCAGGAAGCCCTGAGCCAGGAGACTCAGTTTCACATATGTGTTAGATGCTCTGGGGAATAAAAAAGAAGTCCGCGTGGTAATTGCTAATTTCTAGGATTTTAGACACATATGTTTGGCAGTCAGTAACCCTATACTGGGCTAGGATATCGTATTAACACTCAAACTCAGAACCGTTAAGAGATGAGAACTTGACATATTGGAAGCTTTTGAAAAAGCCTCATGAACTCAGTTTGTAGTTTTCTAAAAATGGGTAGAATTTGAAATGGCAAAGCTGTGCTGATTAAGTGCTTTGGAAAATGTTCTTTTTAGAGCTTGGGATTTTCAAGGAATACCATTTTTAAATGTCATCTTATTTTTCTTTGTTACCTGAGGTCTATAGGCCTAAATGTGGTTATGGAGTAAGAGGGTGAAATACTTAGCCTTGTACTTAGAGAAGCATCTTGGGTACAATGGGCATGAAAAGCTCAGTTTCTGAATAATGGCAGTTCTGGCTAAGGGACTAGATTGAAGGGGAACTTGGACAGGGGAAAATCTAGTGACTCCCTTACTGGACAGCTGGTCCTCATATGAATATGCTTTTAGGCCTAAGCCATTGTGTCATATGTGCAGAAACTTGCTTAGGGAATTGGAATTCCGTGAGTCTGACCAACTAGGAAGTGGACAGTAGGTGACTACCGAATGGGGCCATGGCTCCCTTTCCTCCAATGTGAGAGGAGACACAAAAAACCCTTTGTGGTCCTTCCAAGCCATTTAGTGAGACATTGATTGAGATCTAAGATATCTGATTTTTCCTTTAGTTTTTATCAGCACGGAGAGTCTGTGTTATCTGTATCTCCCCACTTGCTAGAGGAAAAGTTTACTTTCAGTTCTAGAGGCTTCTAATGACATAAGGTCATTCAATTTTAGAAGGAAAGATGCTTGGATCTGAGGCAAAGGTCCAAATCCCTAGATTGCTGTTGGCTGGGAACGACAGGTAATTCTTTTAGAGTAGTTGGGTCTGGGTTTACTTCTCAATGAACTGCAGTTATGAAGAAGTTAAACAAAACGGTGATGTAAAGTACCTGGTACAACTCCAGCCACAGCAGCTCTCGTCTAATACAGGTTAATACCCCAACTGTAATATCTGATACTAAACCTTAAAAAGGTTTAGTATCCATTTAAAATTAATGAAAAAAGTAAGATACACTTTAAGATATCATCTTACTCCAATAAGTCTGGCTAGGATCAAGAAAACAAATGATACCAAGTGCTGGAGAGGTTGTGGGGAAAGGGGAACACTCATCCACTGCTGGTGGGAATGTAAACTCGTACAGCCACTATGGAAAGCAGCGTGGAGAACCCTTGGAAGACTTGGAATGAACTTACCACCTGACCCAGCCATACCACTTCTGGGCATGTACCCTCAAGACTTACCCCACTGCAGAGATACGTGCACAGCCATGTTTATTTCAGCTCTCTTCACAATAGCAAGGAGCTGGAACCAACCCAAATGCCCCTCAACTGACGAGTGGATAGAGAAAATGTGGTACATTTACACAATGGAGTTCTATGCAGCAGTAAAGAAAGATGACATCGTGAGCTTTGCAGGAAAATGGCTGGAGGTAGAGGACATCATGCTTAGTGAAGTAACACAGTCCCAGAAAAACAAACGATGAATGGTATCCCTCATCTGTGGATGCTAGTGCCAATTACCTAGTTGTAAGTATTTCTTGTGTATGGCCCCCTGAGCTTTTGTCCAAAGCAGTTGGGAGTGATGCATATTGGAAACAACAACAACAACAACAACATCAGAAAGGGCTGCATCAAAGAACTGACTGAAATGATGAACTTCTGCTCAGAACAGTCAACTTCTTCATGGAGAATATTGAGAAAGACTGAGAAAGAGATGAAAGGCATGTTTGGCAGAATGCATGAGCTCTGGTGGGGTGGAGGAATGGGGGGAACATGGGTCTAGAGTTGTTAAAAAAATAAAAATAAATTTATAAAAATAAAAAAGAAAAAAAAGAAAAAAGTAAGATATTTATGCACTATTTAACAAGAGAAAAAGCATGAAGAAAAAAAATTAGATTTAAGCAGGAATTTTGAAGAAGGAATTTTTGATCTTATATCAAGTTTCAGTTTTCCAGTCACTGTGGCAGTCATTTGATGTGGAAAAATGTCATACAGAAGAGATGGCCTTATTATAAAGGCATCTGATGAAGCACAGATAATAAAACACAATTTTGCACAGGCTATTTACCCAATATACTTTGGCACATAAAATATTGACTCTGACAGACTAAAGCTGTTACTGTGAATTAGTCTGGGTTCTTATTGAGACTTTTTAATCCAGGAGATGATAGTGACTTCATCACTTTTGGCTTGCTGTGTCTGGTTTCAGTCTGGAAGGAGATTTTATTGCTCTACTTTGAGCTTTTGTGAGACTTCTTGTTCAATTGTTACTGCTAAGGTTATGCTTTTGAAAACAACATTAAATAATCAGTAAATTAAAAACTCTAAATCTAAAAAGAAAAAAAAAACAGAGCACTATTGTTTTGCCTGTTCAATTCTTACTGGCAAGTGCATCTACTCTGTGGATGCCACTGCTTTTGCCTCTCTTCAAAGCCGTGAGACACAGCATTTTAACCCTCCAATATGGACTGAAGACTCATGTCTCTCCAAGAATCCTCCAAACCTTCAATGCCAGATGGGGACTGCTGAGACATCCAGCTTGTGGACTGAGCAGCTACTGGGGTTTCAGCCTCTTCAGAGTATAGACTACCATTGTTGGAATACCCAGGCTCTATCATGGAGGCCAGTACAGGAAGAACAAGACAGGACATGGTGCTTACTGGACCTGGGAAGGAAAGACCCCAGTGTGCAGCACAAGGGCAAGACTGATGGTTATTTGGGCTTGCCAAGGAGGAGCCTTCAAACACTTCCTTAAGGAAAACATGACATCTTTTAGCCAAAAAAAAGGAAAGAAAAGAGAATCCTCCAATTCAGATGATATGTATATGTATGTATATATTTATGTATGTGTGTGTATATATATACTTATAAATATGCAATAAAAGTTGGAGAGAACAACAAAAACAACAAAATAACTGGAAAAAAAAGACTGAAACAGTGAAGTTCTCCCCCAAAACAACAAGCCTCTGCTTTGAAAAACAAAGCAAAACAAAGCAAAACTCTGGAAAGACTCAGAAAAAGATGCAAGACATTTATGTCAGAGTACATGAACTCAGGAGGGGTGGGGACATGGAAAGGGAAATGACTTTAAATTGGATTGAGAAATGATGTATGATATATGGAAAAAGTTTAATAACAATAAAAATATATTTAAAAACTCTAAATCAAAGCTACCTATAAGAAACAAGTTTCCTAATTATGAATTTTTCTCATGTTTCCAGTTTATGTGAAAGCCATGAACTTGAATGATATAAGAAAAGACATCAACTCCTAAGAAATTTGCAGTAGGATCGAAAGGTTATTCCTGGACAAACTGTCAGCCCATGAAAGGAAACAGCCAGAATTGACCAGAGTCCAAGTCAACAGCTCCAGAGAGAGTGGACTGTTTTACCTCTCATCCACCTGTGCCCCTTTTCTAAGCCTAGGGAACAACCTGCGGAAGAGGGGGCGTGGTAGAATGTAAGGGCTGCGATTGGGGTGAATGGTGAAACTACAGCAATGTAGTCTGGACACTCATTTGATCAACTTGATTGAACAAACAACCTGTCACCCCCCACTGGATGGTGGGGCTGTAGGTGTTTGGGCACAACAGCCTGCAGATAGGTTTTGCATGAAGGATGCTTGTACTCATGGATTATCACTTATAGCTAAAAATGAAAAAAAAAANTGTGCCACCAGGCTCACCTTATAATAAAAAATTTAAATTAACAGAGGCTACACATTAAAGCTTGACAATGTTTCCTATTCAAAACACAAAAAGTCCTTAGAGTATGTGGGGTCTGGAGCAGAAATACAGGACACTGTAGTGTCCTATGAAATCTACAGAAACTTAGCTCCCTGGTATGTGTCCCATGGTTCAGACTCCACAATATATTTGCTGTAACTCCAGCCATTGCACTCCCACTGAAGCTTAAGATATCAAGAGAGAACTACTAATCTGGACATGTTTCTCACAGGACTCCATGTGGCGGTCATGAAGGGACCACAGTAACTGCGAGGCAGGCTACAAAATACAGCCTTCTGGTAGAGCACAGGCTGCCCACATAAAATAGCATTCTGTTGGTAAGAACAAGGAAAATGGGGGATGGTTCTTAACCACTCGGTGGTTAAGAACAGTCAGTGACTGTTCCTTGCAGAAGACCAGGTTCAAATCCCAGCACCCAACATGGCAGCTAACAACCATCCATAACTCTAGTTCCAGGGGATCTGATGTCCTCCTCTGTCCTCCTTGGGCATTGCAGGACATGGGTGCACTTATATACATGCAGATATAACACTCATGCATATAAAATAACAATAAATAAATTTTAAAATAGAACAAAGAGAAATGGAGACTGCTCTGTCCTACCACTGTCCATCATCTTGGTTTCTGATTTAAATTTGAACTATGATTTTGTTATCAGGCAGTCTTTTCTATTTTATTTTATTTTTATTTTTTAATTTTCATGAATTTCATATATGTTGATCACATTTAGGTCCCCTCTTGTATCTGCAGTTCCCTTCCTAGCCCCCCACCAAATTTCTGTACTCATATACAATATACATAGTATAATATATGTGTAATATATATATATATATATATATATATATATATATAAAGGCCTAGTGGGTCAAATTTGTGTCCCCAAGTGCCCTTCAGTGTGGGTTCATCCAGTGGACCAGTGGAGCCTGGTTAACCTACCTATTCAGCACCACATGCTGAAAGAATAAGTCTCAGTAGCATTTAGAGAGTCTGAAATTTAGATTTATGCCCTTTCAGATTAGAAGACGGAATGAGAGTTTTCTAGTGGAAAACAAAGCCCTCAAAATCTAATAACTAAGCTGCAGAACTTAGCAACTACTATTCCTATGCCCTCTAGAGAGGTGAATCTTTATCACTCAAGGTTATAAAGGAAAAATTACAAAATAAGAAATCCCACCAACTGTGCATGATCAGATGGCCCCTATGTAAACACTGTGAGAGGTCAAGTTGACCATGATGTTCCTATAAATATTTTTGCCTGTTTTCTTTTTCTAAAATATAATTTCCCCTTTCACCCTTCTCCCAGAGATAGAATTAACTAATCATATACTGCGGAGTAGCTCAGTGCAGATGTTTGCTGTTCTTTGACATGTACAACTCCATCTCAGAGCCCAGGTTTCTTTGGGAGATAACTGTGCTGGGTTTTTGCTGGTTAATAAAGCTGTTTTCTTATGACCTCAAAGGTCTCATCTTCTTAGTTCTTTGGTCAAATCCCACAACACTGGCATTGTCTGTGGCACAAATTTTAGAGTATTTCCAGGTGTCAAGGTCTCAGATGCTGTGGTGCCTGATTATGGCTCAGGTGAGTCTGGGTGGTGTGCTACTGAGATTTTGATTTCTCACAGGCTCCTGTGTGACATTCTGGGTTAGGGTGATTTGGGAGCGTGTAGCAAGCACATTGTATAAGTTGGATGTTCACAAATGAGTGTTCTCAATGTACTATGAAATTTGTGGCCTCCAGTAGAACATTTGGACACTCTCTCCTTATATTCTGGCTCCTCCCAAAATGAGGATGATTAGAATGATATTTAGACCTTATGGCTTAAAGATTTGATATAATTCACATAAAATATTTGTCAGTTTTACTTAAGAACAATTTCAATGCAACTTGGTGTTCAACTTGCCTGGGAAACTCACATTCTGGGAAACCCTTCACTTTTGAGAAAACTGGGTCAACTGGTGACCCATATATTTTATGTACTTATTTTTAATCCTCATCATAATCTCTAGATGTATGTACTATTACTTAAATGTCATAGATAGTGTATTAGTCAGGGTTCTCTAAAGAAACAGAAGCAACAGGACGAACATATAGCTATATACAATTTATTGATTTGCTCACATGACAGAGCTCAAGTAGTCCAACAGTAGCCATGCCACACTGGAGAGTCTGAGAATCCAGGGAACTGCTCAGTCTGAAAGGCTGGATGTCTCAGTAGCCCCAATCTGGTGCTGAAGGCCTGATGGATTCCAGGAGATCTGCCGGTCTCAGTACATGCTGGGATCTGAAGGGTTGATCACAGCAGCAAGACAAACTCACCAGTGAGAGAGAGGCAAGCCACAGGAAAAAAGGGACCAGCTCTCTCTGCCATGGCCTTTTATACTGCCTGTGGCAGAAAGTAACGCCCACATTTGGGGTGGGCCATCTGGGTTTAGGTAATCCAATCCAAAGATCCTTTTTCTTTTATTTGTTCATCCTTAGTCCAGTCAAGTTGACACCCAGGATTAACCATCACAGATAGTTTAATGGATAACACTTGACAAGTGAAGTCTTTATTCAAACCTGTCTTTGAGTGACTTCAAAGTTCTTGTTTGCTTAGTGACATCTGTTATACATTCCAATGTTCATGTGCAATTTGTTAAGGTTTTTTTTTAATGAGAGGGATTAGAGGTGTGTAGCTCAGAGTTAAGAGTGCATAGAAACTGAAGAAGGAATACAAGGAGACCTTCCGACTCACAATAGCCTCAAAAACAATAAAATACCTAGGAACAAACCTAACCAAAGACACCAAAGATCTCTACAACAAAAATTTTAAACCCTTAAAGAAAGAAATTGAAAAAGACATCAGAAGATGGAAAAACCTCCCATGCTCATGGATTGGGAAAATTAACATTGTAAAAATGTCCATTTTACCAAAACTCTTGTATAGATTTAATGCAATCCCAATCAAAATCCCCAAGAGTTTCTTCACAGGCTTGGAAACAAAAGTCCTTAAATTCATTTGGAAAAACAAAAGACCCCGAATAGCCAAATCAATCCTGAGTGAAAAGAGCTACACAGGAGGGATCTCTATACCAGATTTTAAACTATACTACAGGGCTATAGTCATAAAAACAGCCTGGTACTGGCACAAAAACAGACCTGTTGACCAATGGAACAAAACCGAAGATCCAAATCTGAGCACATACAATTTCAGCCATCTCATATTTGACAAGGGGGCCAAGAAACCACAATGGAGAAAAGACAGCATCTTCAGCAAGTGGTGTTGGCAAAACTGGATCACCACTTGTAGAAGAATGAAATTAAACCCCTACCTCTCGCCCTGTACAAAAGTCAACTCCAGATGGATCAAAGACCTCAACGTGAAACCCCAAACTCTGAAGGTGATAGAAGAAAAAGTTGGCAGCAGACTACAAGACATAGGCGTAGGAAAAGACTTCCTAAATCAGACAGCAGCTGCGCAAGAATTAAGGTTGACAATTGACAAATGGGACCTCATTAAACTCAAAAGCTTCTGTACATCAAAAGAAACAATCAAGGAAGTGAAGAGAAACCCCACAGAGTGGGAGGAAACCTTCACTGCAGATAATCTGACAAAGCATTGATTTCCAGAATATATAAACTACACAAAAAACAAAGAAGAAAGAAAAAAATGACCCACTCAAAAGATGGAGCAAAGAGCTGAACCAAGACTTCACAAGCGAGGAATTAGAGATGGCTGAGAAACATCTTAAAAACTGTTCAATGTAGCTAATAATTAAGGAAATGCAAATCAAAACCACTTTAGGATAGCCTCTCACTCCAATAAGACTGGTTAGGATCAAGAAAACAAATGATACCAAGTGCTGGAGGTTGTGGGGAAAGGGGAACACTCATCCACTGCTGGTGGGAATGACTTGGAATGAACTTGCCACTTGACCCAGCCATAGCACTCCTGGGTATGTACCCACAAGACTCATCTTACCACAGAGATACACGCACAGCCATGTTTTTTGCAGCTCTTTTCACAATAGCAAGGATCTAGAACCAACCCAAGTGCCCCTCAATCTACACAATGGAGTTCTATGCAGTGGTAAAGAAAGAAGAAAACAGCCAGAATTGACTTGAGACCAAGACATCAGCTCCAGAGAAAATAGAGTGTTTTGCTTCTCATCCACCTGTGCCCCTTTTCTAAGCCTAGGGAACAATCTGCAGAAGACGGGGCATGGTAGAATGTAAAGGCTGCGATTGGGGTTAATGGTGAAACTACAACAATATAGACTGGACACTCATTTGATCAACTTGATTGAACATACAAGCCCCCCCTGCTGGATGGTGGGACCCATGAGCTGTATGTGTTTGGGCACAACTGCTTGCAAATTGGTTTTACATGAAGGATGCTTGTACTCACAAATTATCACTTATTGTTAAAAAAATGAAAACAAAACAAAACAAAAAAGCAGAGAAAGATGCAGAAAAGTTATGGCAGAATGCATGATCTGGGATGGGTAGGGGTGGGGTGGGAGGAAGGGAAGGGGATATATGCCTGACTGAATTGGAAAATGATGTATGAAATACAAAGCATCAATAAAAAAAATAAATAAAAAAAAGAAAAAAAAAAGAAAGATGACATCATGAGCTTTGCAGGTAAATGGCTGGAGCTAGAAGATATCATGCTGAGTGAAGTAACAGTCCCAGAAAAACAAATGATGAATGGTATCCCTCATCTGTGGATGCTAGCACCAATTACCTAATTGTATGGCAAACTGAGAAATGTTAATGTGATCTGAAAACAACTGGCTCTTATATTGTGAATCCCTTAAAAAAATAAATAAAAAAATTTAAAAAAAGGAGTCCATAGAATGTGCATCGGCCAAAGTTCATTCTACACACACACACACACACACACACACACACATATTATATCTTAAACATATTTGATTTAGGATAAATAAGTAGATAACTTAAACCTCCACAAAATTATTTTATCAGAAAAGAAATACATGAATAAGAATGTACAGCATAGGCCAGAATTCTGAGGCTGCCCTGTTTAAAGTCTGAGGAAAGGCAGGTTATCTTAAATATTTCTTTCTATGGGGGAAATGGAAGGGAGATTTAAGTTACTATGAAGCTTCAGTCAGAATATTCAGATAATCCTGAGGCAAAGTTGAGGTTTAGGGAGATTAGGAGAAATTTGCTTCTCCCCAACTAAAGCTCAGAGACTTGTGATTAAAGCAGAAATAGAGCAAAAGTTATCCACAGCAGCAAATGTCACCATAAACCCCTTTTTCTTTGTGCTAGTAAAATTTCATAACTTCTTACAATTTGTTTTGCAAAGCAGAGACCTAAAAGAAATTCGATTTTTTTTTTTTTTTGAGACAAGATCTCCATTTAGTCCCAGCTGGCCTGGAGCTCGCTACGTAGACCAGGCTGGCCTTGAACTCACAGAGATCCGCCTGCCTCTGCCTCCTTAGTGCTAATGTGTGCTGTCACACCTGGCCTAAGACGGTTCTTAGCTGCCATGTGGGTGCTGAGAATTGAACCCGGGTCCTCTGCAAGAGCAGTCAGTGCTCTTAACTGCTGAGCCATCTCTCCAGGCCCCCAAATTTGATTTTAAGAAAGAAAAGAAATCAAAGTTTGTGTAAATTCTTTAATACGTCAAATGGTTTATAGGTATTTTTTCTTTGTTTTACAAGTAATCATTTAAACTTCAATCTGCAGTGTAAAATAAACCAATATCATACTTCAGTGATTCCTTGGCAATAATACTATATTTGGAACATAATATTTCAAAATTGTTTGACATTTTTCTATTTTAATCTCTCTTGATACCAGTGAGTTTAAGGCTTGTAATCGGATAATAAATCAGAAGGAAAGCAGTTCAAGAGATAATATCTCCATTTCAATTATTTTCTGGATGGAGACCTTTTACACTAAATTCATGTGAGATTTGTTAGGTTCATGTTGATTGGAGACCTAGACCACAGAAAGGACTCCGACGAAAAGGAAGTTAGGTTTATTTCAGGCCTGGTGGCTGGCCTGCCTGTGTTGGTATTAGGATAACCAGTATTAGAACATACCTGAATGGCAGTTTTATATCCAGGCACACAAGGAAGTGAGTTTACAAGGAAGTGGGGGCAAGGAAATGGGGGGGCATAGGTGGGTGTGTGGCTGGTATCAGTAGAAGCATCTTGAGGGAAACTGGGACCTGTGACTGGAATCAGTAGGAGTAACTCCAGAGAGGCTGAGGCCTGGTTCTGGTCCCTGGTGAGGTATGATTGCAGGATGTTGCAGCAACTTTTCTCGAATTGCAGGAGCACAGTCCAGGGTGGTTATTTCTCGGAACTTCTGCCTTAGTTGGCTTCCTGGAATCCCTGACTTCCGTGGGCTACAACATTACAAAACTATTTTTTTTTGTTTATTTTTGAGACAAGGTCTCTCTGTAGCCCCAGCTGGTCTGCAACTCCTTATGTAGACCAGGCTGGCCTAGATAGCATTGAGATCCATTTACCTCTGGTTCTCAAGGGCTGGGATTAAAAGCATGTGTCACTCCACCTTACTTTTGAGAGTAAAAATGTTTTTGACAAAATTATAACCCTCAAACTTCTTGTGAGTGACAATAAAATTCAAGAGAATCTCCCCAAAGCTTTGTCTTAAATAATTCTGACAGTTGCCCATGTGCCTCTGTAAATTTCCATTTGCAATTGAGACCATGGCTGGGTGAAGTTGGAGATACGCCTCAGCACCTAAGATCTCTTACTACTTTTGTAAAGGACTAGAGTTCAGTTCAGTGAATGAAATTTTCCAGAAAAAATCCTGCCTGTTGGGGGGAGCTCTCTGCAAGGCTGACTAACTGAATAACACTTCAATGACTGTGGAGAGTTTGGAATATTGGAGATGCAGAGCCTATTTACACTTTATCTTGGGCCCTGTTTCTGCCCTTTAAATAGCCATCCCTTTCCCACCTCTGTATCTAACATAACATGCTGAAGCTAACAGTTAAAAAAGAAAACCTCCAGATTTTACCAGTCAAAAATCTAAGAATGGCATCAGATGCTGTCTGAGAGCTATAGTAGGAAATGCCCGGCCTTGCTATGACCTGCCTACTGAGTACCTCCACCAATGTGTTTGAAAGTTGTCATGATTTATGACTTTTCTTTGTTCTGTTGCTGTAGAATTGTAATGCAACTGTTACTATGCTGGAACTTGGTATTAGAAACCTAAACCTGTGATCACGGGCCATGGTCACTCATATTTGGCTCCAGAATAAATTATCTCTTAACCCCTTTGAAATGATAGTTATGCTTGTTGTCGATGGTTCCCAGCACACACACTGAGCTGTTCACAGACACCTGTAACTCTGACTCTGCAGGCACCTGCATACACACACACACACACACACACACACACTCACACTCACACACAAATAAAATATTTTTTGGGTAATTTTTTAATTGAATTTTTGTGTATTTCATACAGAACATCTCAATCAGTCTTAATTATCTTTGTACCCCCTTCCCACTGTGACCGTCCCATCCCATAGTCTTCCCACTGGAAGTAATACAGTCTGTCATTTGTGTCAAGGCCTATCATGTCAAGTCAGCATCCCCCAACATTCTTCAGTACAAGTTCATCCACTGAGGTCTAGTTAGTTTATCTGGAGTCGTTCCATTTAAGAAGATCAGCTCTTTCTTACCCAGCAAGAATCAGCTGCCAAAATTCTTCAACTAAAATTGGGGCTTGTTGCCCATTTTGAAGTTTTGTGCTGTAGTTTTGTCTGCTTGAGTTTTCATGGGTCTCATACATGCAGACATCATCACTGTAGGTTCATGTGAGCATGGTCCCAGGAGCTTGTAGGACTCTATTTTCATATGGTCATGCACCTCCTCCCTGGCTCTTACAATCTGTTTACCTCCTATTCCTCAATGGTTCCTGAGCCCTGGTGGGTAAATTTTAATATAGGAGTCTTGTCCAAGGACCTGCACTCTGCAGACTCTTATTCCCTACAATTTGGCCATGTGTGATCTTTTGTGTTCCTGGCCCTCTTTTGCATGAAAGAGGTTCATTAATGAGAATTGAGAGATTCATTGGGTTCCTCTTTACCCCTTGTTCTATGTTCTGTGAGCCTTAGGTGTAAAGGTTGCATGTAGACGTGCCACTTAGGCTTGGGCAATTCACAAACAATGTGTGGTGTGACCAGTTGTGGTACTGTGTAACAGTGTCTGGTACAAAAGAAGATTCTTTGATGAGTGGTGACTGGGATAGTTCTCTATAAATATGAAGATACATATTTTGCACATAGAAAGAAATTACATTTGCCTAGGGATGTAACAGTCTCAGGATTTTCTCTAAGGTCTAGGACCTCCTCATCCACATGCATTTGGCTATGTTTATAGTACCACACATGAGTTTCCTCCCATTGAGTTAGCTTTGTGTCCAATTAGAGAGCTGTTGATTACTCCCAAGATAAAATTACTATTACTGTACAAATGTGTTTGCTGTACAGGTCACTGATGCAGTTATTTTAAATGGGAGGAGGGAGATAGTGTTATACAAGGAATTTGAGGATAAAGGGAAAGAAGGAGCTCGATAGAGGTGGGACCATAGGGGAGTATTATCAAGGGAGAAATTAGGAAAATGGGGATACTTTAAATGGGGAGGGCATGGAGGGAGGGTAAGACAGGGAGAGGGGAAGGAGAAATAAATAATGCCTACCTAGTATAAAAAGCCAGAAGGGCCTTGAGTAGTGGCACATGCCTTTAATCCCAGCACTTGGGAGGCAAGAGGCAGGTAGATCTTTGTGAATTCAAGGCCAACCTGGTCTACATGGCAATCTCCAGGCCAGCTTGGATTAAAGGGAGACCGTGTCTCAAAAATACACCCCCCCTGGGAAAAAACCCATAAGGCATGATATTAGTCTAAAAAGCTACTTTTTGTTGTAAAACAAAAATTACACAGAGATTATCTCTACATGAGTCCATGTGCACAGCTGAAGGCTACATAACAAGAAACCGTGCCAGACAGGAGAAAGCTTCCTTTGAGTTATTGGCCAGGGTAGTCCAAGAGACTCTCAAAATTACACAGGCTATTGCCACAGCCCTTGATTGCCTCCCAGAACTTGAAGACAAGATCCTATTACTGAAGACAGGACATACTTCCAACACAGGATTTGGAGCAAGGGAACTGGAACTGACCTGGAAGTCACTTACTCTGAAGGCTAGCTCTCAGAGGTTTGGAGAGTATTACAAAAAGTGCTAAGTGAGAAAATGCATATTTTTTTAAATGAAAAAGTGGCTGGGAATTTAAAAAATAAAATACAATTGTGTTAAAAAGGATAAAGTGTATAAAGGTATAATTTTTGAAATATCATTCTGTATTCTATCTGGTCTCACTATTTAGAAAAGGCTGCTTTTAATACATCTTTGCACAAAGAACTTAGTCTGGAAGGGTTTATGTATTTGTTTCCCCTAATTTGGGTTTTACTCAGAATTTTCTACAAGTTCTAGTTCAGTTAAAAAGAGGGATCATCCTAAGCCGAATGTGGTGGCACACACCTTTAATCCTAGCACTTGGGAGGCAGAGGCAGGAGGATCTTTGTGTGTTCAAGGCCAGCCTGGTCTACAGAGTGAGTTCCAGGACAGCTGGGGCTACAGGGAGACCCTATCTCAAAAAGACCAAAAAAAAAAAAAAAAATAGAGGGATCATCCTTTAGATCCAATCTAAACTTTATATTGTTCCTTGTAAATTCATTCCCCACCCTACATGGTAAAGTTCTGCTTCTTTTCTCATTCCAGTGGGTTAATTTTATGAGGTATATATGTAAAGTTGAAGGGTTGCACACAGTTAAAAATATTACATCATTTAAAAAGACTATGACAAAATGACAGGATTTAATGATTTCATAAATTTTAGAATTTTAAATTTTCTTGTTTTTATCATTAAAAGTATTTTATATTCTCTATCCAGTAGATAGTTTTTTTTTCCTGAAGATTATTAGAAAGCAAAGAAGAAACCAATAGTAACAAGCAACAACAAAGAATAAGAGGGAGATGGAGTAGAACTCTGAGATCTCTAGCACTGGAAGGAGTTTTTTAGTTTGGTGTGTGGGAATATTACTTCAGGTTATTATTATTTTTTGCTTCAATTTTTCGGATTCACTACCCTCATAAGAACCTAATGGAACTTCTGTTTGCAGGAAAATGTGCATACTCAGATGCACAGAGTATCTTCTGTTTCATCAGGCACAGTCAGGAGAAAACCCACACTCATGAGGATCAATTGTCCTGTTTGCTTCAGGAACATCCAACACTGAGGAGAAGAAAGAACTCCCAAGTTAACTTCCTTTAAGACAAGTTTAGTTTTCCCAAATACAAACAAATGGAAAAGAGTGGGTTAATTTAGTGAATATCCCTTACATCAAACTCTAAGACAATTCTAGGGAATAGGCAGGGTAGATAAGGATGTTAGCATCCTGTTGCTAAAATTCCTTCTGGGAGGTATGTGCACAGGCAGTAGCCTGCCTCTCCCTCCTGAGGTCCCAAAGGCAAATCAAGGAACAGGGAACAGACTCCCCAAACCACAGTTTGGAAGATTCTGTTCAGTTTAATTGGGCTTGCTTACAGAGTAAATGGGTGAGGGGAGTACTTACAAGAATGTTGGTCTTCACCCCCCCCCGGCACCTCATGGCCATACGGGAAAGTTCCTTTCCAGGGACAGACCCTTTGACCTCTGCCAAGATGGCAAGGGTGGAAGAGACTGGTCTCATGGCCCGTCTCTGTTACTCTTATATAGTCAAGGCCCACTGGTTGGTTGGAAGGGGTAGCTGACTCCTCTGGCTCCACCTTTTCCCTCAGAAGGCCAATAATTATAACCCAGGGCAGGCAAGTGCCCCTAAGGCATTTGATGTCCAAGGTCAGTTTTATCAGAGGACAGTCCATGCTACACATCTCAATGGATTATTCAGTGGTAGAATCAGAATTCCAATATAACCCTCCTCTTGTGACTTTGCATAGCACCAATGGATCCCTCAAATATTTCTGTTCAGGATACATCTAGAATTATTATTATAAGAAAAATTAAAGATGAGGAACTTTGAGTCATGCTCTAATTCTCAGTGTTATGGCCATTGTTCTTGGTCTATTGCATCTAGAAGTCTTAGAAGTGAGTATCCTAAGCTTTGCCACATGAAGCTTCCTCCTAATGCTCACAGGCCAGGCAGTCTAATAGCCACTGCTATTTGTACTTATTTTGAAAGGAGAGCCTTTTTTGGATGCACATACATCAGCTCAAAACTGGGAGATTATTTTTATGTAGACTAAACAGGGAAGGAGAAGAGGGTAAGATGGATTTGAGAGATGGCTGTCAGACTCCGAGGTCTCTGTGAGCAGGTGCAGTGTCTGAACTCCATTGCTTGTTATGATGTTTAAAAGAGTTCAACTTATTGCTAATTGCTACTGCCTTGTATTTCATGGATTCAGAAATACAATATATATACTTAATGCTTCCTTATTGTTCTGGCTTACTCAGTGTCAAAGAAAGCTCAAAAATCCATCCAAATTGAAAGGTTCAAAGTAATTTAAACTTCTTTTATGAAAACAAGGAGGTTGGAGAAAATAAAGAACTTGCAAGATTATATTACTTTTTGTCCAAAGAAAACCAGGCATAGATTTTTCTATTACCAGAAACTCTTGTCTATAAATCTGATGTTCATGCAGACAGTAAGAACACCTGTGTCTAAGGACATATTCAATGTGTAGGATGTGAAGAGTGCACTTTCTTTAGGACATTTAAAAGTCAGTTTGGTCTCATATAATTTCTGGAGAATCATTTACTTTATTAGAAAAAAAAAACAAAATGTTTTCTTTTCTTATAGACTAGAACCATGTGCTGGATATTAGACCACTGTCAGGAAATAACAGATTTTCAAAATAGGAACCAGTAGCCCATGAGTGAATTTGGTGAGATAATTGGAAACAAATTTTGATGACTTAGGTTTTATGTAGATATACTATCAAGAGTATTATGAAATAACACAATTGGCAACTTAGTAGAAAGTCCTTTTTTTCCTGATTAAGATGATTACAAAGGAAAAATCACACCACTGACTACCCAAATGCTCTCATGATACAAGGTTTTGATCAAATGTGCTGATACATGCTGTATTAGTCACTTTTCTGTTGCTGTGATAAACTACCATGAGCAAGAGAATTTATAAAAGGAAGAGTTTATTTGAGCTTACTATTGACGGTTCCAGGGAAAGAGAGTCCATTGTGTCAGGAGGCATGGTGGCTGGGGCTGGAGCAGCAAGCAGAGGGTCACATCAAGAGAGAGTGACTGGAGACCTGCCCCCAGTGACATACTTCCTCTAGCAAGGCCACACCTTCTAAGACCTCCAAGAACAGTGCCACCAATTGGAGACAAATTATCTGAATACTTAAAGCCTATGGGGGACACTTTCAAACCACCACACCCCTCTAGGACTTTAAGCATGAAGGGATGCTGGATTTTGTCAAAGGCTTGTTCTGCATCAATTGAGATAATGGTGTGGTTTTTGTCTTTCAGTTCATTTATATGCTTGATGATATTTATTGATTTTTGTAAGATGAAATAATATTTCCTTATCAAGTTGGTTTTAGTCAGTGTTATTATTATTACAGCAACAGAAAGCAAACTAAGACTATGTGAATGAATGTATAATCAATGTGACCTGTTTGGTGGAACATATTTACATTGTGATACCAGTTTGTAATGCTAAACACTTAAGTATAGATATATTTTTATAGAGCAATGTAACCTCAGCCACAGTTTTGTTTTGCCCTTTCTTGCTTCTATTACTGTTCCCTCCTCTACTTGAAAAGGAATTTTGTTAATTTACATGCATTTGCTCTAGACAATTTTGCATGGGAGAATTTTAATTTTACCTACCTCAAGATTATCAGAACTAAAGGGTTCATGAGGAATGTCTAAATTATTTGTTGACTTTGTTTCTCAGAATCTTTTAAGATCCTCAGAATTTGTGTCTAGAGTAGTGGAATAAAAAACTTATGGCGAGTTAAGGAACTCTAGTCATTTCTAAAATTCTGGGTAGTTGTGCCCTGGAACACAGATTCTGATGCTGTTTGAGAAAGAAAGAGAGAAAAGAGAGAGAGAGAGAGAGAGAGAGAGAGAGAGAGAGAGAGAATTTTGTTAAAGCATCTTAAACCATAAGATTACAGTATAGAGGCAACAAGAACAAGTCACTCTGCCTTCAGTCAACATGACTTTTTTTTTTTTTTTTTTTGGTTTTTTTTGAGACAGGGTCTCCCGGTAGCCCCAGCTGTCCTGGAACTCCCTCTGTAGACCAGGCTGGCCTTGAACTCACAAAGATCCACCTGCCTCTGCCTCCTGAGTGATATGACTAAAGGCATGCCCCACCACAGCAGCTCAACATGACTCTTAATCCTCAATTTGTAATACAATTGCTAGCTTCCTTCAGCCATTAGGAGGACAAGAGTCACAACCGGCCAGACTGTCTAAACTGCTTTTGCAGTTATCAGGAGGTAATTTCTTTTGTGTACTGCAGATTAAATTAAACTATTTTAAATTTAATGTATATTATGTTTAGAAGAACTGAACTGGTTATTTAAATTATGAGATGCATTTCTCATGCACTGGAGTAATAAACCTCTTGCTTTTGCAGTGAGACTTGTCTCCACATCTCTCACTCGGGGGTCTCTCAAGGGTAAGGCTCAATTCGGGTCTTACATCTAGTGCATTGGCTGGGAATTGAGACCCCCTGTGGGGATGCCTAGACAGACTTTGGAGGAATAAGATTGGGCCCTAGCAGGTACGGAGAGGTTGCGTCTGTCCTGTTTGCTGTTTGTTTATTTGTTTGTGCCTGACTTTTTGTCTGCTCCTGAGAGGTTTTGCCTCCACCTGTGAGGAATCTGGAGGACGCTCCAGTTCTGGCAGGAGGGTCGAGATGACTCTCCTGTGGTCTGGGCTTGGAGATTTTCTCAGCCAAGCTGCCTGGAGACCGAGTCTGGGAGGGACTGGTCAGTGTCTGTGGACCGAGTCCTGGAGGGACCAGTCAGTACCTGGTACTAGAGTGAATAGGCGCCTACGTAGTGAATCTTTGTGTTGTATCTTCCGTTCCTGGCAGGGACGGTTGATATCTGTGTCAATTGTTTGTGTAAGTTTCTGTGGACTTGGACTGACGATCTTTTTGGACATGGGACAGAAAGCCTCTACCCCCTTGATTGTTAATACACCATTGGAAGGAAAATTCCAAACCTTTTGTTCGGTGGCCCACATATCCGGGTGGGTTGGCCGGTGTGGTGCGCGCAGCAGTTGCTTTTCTTCGTATCTGCATAGTCTTTGTTGTTGGGCCCTTATTCTGTCTGCTGCTTTCACCTTGGTTCTCTGAGATTGCTTTCATTCTCATTCTCTGGGATCTCAGGATGGGAAATTCTAAATCTACCCTGATTTAAAGGAGGTATCTATGTCTTGTGTTTATGGTTACCGTGTGCTAAAGATTCATGTAGCTTGTTATGCGTCTAAGTTTGTGTGGGCGTGTGTGTTTGTAATTCAGTTATTGTATTTGTCTCATGTTGGTTCTGTCAAACAAGGTGGCACTTCAAGTTTCAATCCTTTATGTGCACAGAATGATTTCATTTTGGCATGCCAGACTAGATATGCACGTGCAAAGTTTAAAAATTGATATTTAAAATTGCATTTAAAGGCCTAAAATTTGGATACTGTAGACATCTCTAAATTTACTGTATCATAGTCTCTCAAATGCTTCACAACAGGTGGTAGCTGTCTATAGGAATCGGCCTCAGAGCTGACTGTTTAACGATCCCATTTTGGTTTGTGTTTACTTTCATAAGGTAACTTGCTTGCTTTGGAATTATCTATTTTCTTTTTTTTTTTGGAGACCTTTGTGGACCAGATTCAGGACTGGAAATGGATTCTTGGACTGGCTTTTGTTTTGGGTGGGGTAGTTTTGTTGCCCCTTGAGACCAGGTGTGGTGGCACACACCTTTAATCCCAGTCTTTGGGAGGCAGAGGCAGGCAGTTCTTTGTGAGCTCAAGGTCAGCCTGGTCTACAGAGCAAGTTTCAGGCCAGCTGAGACTAAAGGGAGACTCTGTCTCAAAAAGACCAAAAGACCAAAAAGAAAGCATGTGTGTGAGTGTTGGTAATTTCCACATGCATGGAAATTACACATGTGTATGTGACTATTGGTAATTTTCTACCTGAAGTAAATAACATGGTGTTAGAGAAAATAAATACCGTGTAGCTGTCTCCATTGAAATAGTTCTTGGCATTGGGAGGGTCCCCAAGGGACTCACAGCTTCTGGCCACAAAGGTGTGTGCCATACACACAGCTCTGGCTAGAGAGTGGGACCCCCTGTTGCTTAAGGTTCCTGCCTTACTCCCAATCCCATCTGGTCAGTGATCTGGGCCTTAGGTGTGAGGGAGAGTTGTTTTTGAGTAAAAGGATGCATCAAGCATATTGGAGCCAGTAAGAGGGATGTGGGCAAGATGAAAGTGCATGTTTGAGATGGCTGGGGCTTACTATCCCTGCAGCGGGAGGTGTCGATGTTTTCTAGGCAGAGAAGGTATGGGTCTGAAACAGCACAATTCCAGTCCCTTCTGGAAGGGACTGGAATTGTGCTGTTTTTACTGATAGAAGAAGGGAGAAGCCTATTCTGAGTCTCTGACGAGGAAAAAAGGCAGGTTTACAGGGATCTTTGTGATGCATCGGCCAGAGCTGGAGGTTGGCTGGAGGAAACTCACTCACTGGATCATAGCTGGGCCATTTCACCTCTCACCACCTGCACTTGCTCCAGACTCAAGTTGCATGACCTCTCTGGTAGATGATTGAAACACAGAGATCTCTGTAAGGCTGGAGCTAGGCAGTGCAGTGACACAGCTACAAGCTGAGTAGACCAGGCACTGCCAGCAGAGAGCTGGATTCTCCCAGAGGCCCACCAGAACCAGCGCTGCCCAAAACTCAGTTTTAGACTTCTGATGAATGTTTGATAGCAAGTTGATTCACAAAGTAAACTGTCATGTGAGCTAAAACTGTTAAACATTCCCTCTTCTTAATAATGAATTGAGTTTGAGTTAGGAGCTGTTACCTCGTAGCAGATCTTCATATGGATGCTGGTCACACTGACTGATGGAAAAGGTATTTTTTTGTGGCATTGAGGTGGCAACCTCAGTGACATATAAAAACTGAATTGAATTTTAAGCTAATGTGAAATCTTGACAGATAACATTTTAATAAATAAATGCCTTGAAAGTATTTAAAGTATTTTTCCATATTCCAAAATGTAAAATGTAACATGACAGATTTTATGTGTCTGACATTGTATCTGGGAAGGAAGGGCAGACTTTAGGCCCTTCGCAATCTGCTGCTGGAGGCCTGACAGGGCTACTCAAATCCTCATAGACATAGACTTTGGCCCAGAAGGAAAGTCTAAAAAGTTGCTGTGTGAAGCTGTTTGTCATTGACCATTTGCATTCCTGCCATAAAGCAAGCAGCATGGATGCCTGAGTGGATATAGAGGGCGTTTAGTCCTGCGATGTTTGAAACTAAGAGCTCAATTTTCATTGAGCATTTCTGTGATTTTTCAAACTATTGTATTTAAGATAACTGTCCCATCTTGTTACATGGGAAATAAGTATTAATTACTTAGTAAATCTGCACAATTAAGGGTTATTCAAGGTAATAAAAGGATATAAAAAGGAGAAAATGTTAAAAAGGTATTTTTAGTAAGGATTTATGTAAAGATGATGAAAAGTCTATGCAAGTGATAAAAGTCTGAGGAGGTTTGTTGTGACAGGTAAAAAGGACACTATATAAATAAGCTTAAATTTGTAAGGTTCTGTCAACTATTTTAAAAATCAAAATGTATATCTAGTCAAGGTTTGTTTAAAAGAGTGTTCAGTTTTTGTCCAACCTTTATATGCATATCACATGGTACCTCAAGGTTTAGTAAAAATGATAAAATACCTATATTAAGTTAAATTGGTATAAATACTCAAGCTGGTTTACTAGTGGCCTGAATAGGATTGTGAATATACAAAGTTGTTAATTTTCAGTCCTCTCCTAGCTTGAACCTGACTCCCTGTTATAGGTTTGAATTAAATGGGCACAGGCAAATGGTGGGTTACCTATGGCTACTGAAAAATGCACTTTGTTTCTTGCAAGAGTTGCTTTTGATATTTCCTTTGACCTAACCAGGTAATTTGGCTCAAAAAGTTAGATTCTATCTTCCTGAACCAGCTGCATGCAGTCCAAAAGAAGACAGTTTGGATGGACTTGGTAATCCTTATCAGTTTATTTCCTGTCTTCTGGTATGTGTTACAGCTCCTGTCTTTCTGGGAAAACTATAAATCAGGATAAAGGGTCTGAAAAAGAAAAGGATTGTCCCTGTTTGTAGTAACTGTAGTGAACAGTTTCACATTTAAAACAAGCCTGAAATTGTTTAATTCAATCTTGCGGGTTATGCCTGCTTAACGTATGGTGTTAAGTCCCTTCTCCAGTCAGTATTATACAAGGCTGCTTGAACTTTTGTCCAAGCGTTTGCTGGAATATTATACAGTAATTAAAGGTGTTAGCCTGGTGTGGATAGCTACCATACTTAAATGTCCATACCAATTCGGCTGAGGGACCTAAGGAACATCTTTGCTCCTTGCCCTCTGAGGTCAACCAATCCTGGGATCTATGTCTGGGGACATCTCTTGAAATGTCTTGCAATTGTGAGTCACCAGTCCTCCTAGGCAGGGAGGTCTTGGAGACCCACTAATGGGACTGTAGCCAATGGCCAGTCTGTACAGAGGAAAGTCTTCAAAAGGAAAGCCTGGTCTAGAAAGACCTGACTTTGTCCTCGTGTAGTTGGATTTTTGTCCTTGAGTGGATGGAACTGGCAAATGAAAAGCCAAGAGGAGCCAGAAGCCTCTCCCCCCAAAGGTCTGAGTGGCCCCTGAAGAACAGATCCTCAACTGACCTTGAGAAAACAAAAGATGGTTAATGTGGGCTAACTGTATAGACTTAGACACCCAAGAGGAAGAGTATAACCAAGAGATAAGTAATCATATTTCCTTTAAAGTCTAAAAGATTGTACCTCCAAACACTAGATTTTAAGTCATTTAAAGTCATATGAGATCTGTTGTTACCAAATAATAAAGTTTCCTCTTTCTCTTTAAGCAACCACCTAAGGGAAACTCACACCATGACTATTGAAACTTGCTGGAAAGCAGATCCTGAGTCCAGACACCATAGCCAAATGAACAAAAGGAGAAGCTCAATGGATGCTTTGGAACCCCTCGTTGAGAAATTCTAAAGGACTTTTAAGTTGGACATTTAACTCACCCTGTTCTTTTCCTGGTTCCCTGTCTAAAAACTTACCTAGCTACTCTCACCTTCACAGGCACTGGCTAAGGATTTTGTTCTCTATACTTTTGGGGTCTTTCAGATAGACCACTGAGCAGGAGTACCCCGTTGCCACCTCCTATGCCCCCTTTTCAGCATGGAGAAGTCAGAGTGTCAGTGCCCCAATTCCCTCTTGGCAATTGCCAATTGGCAATTGCCAAGAGGGAATTGGGGTAACCTCCTCGAGGAGTAATGGATGAAAGTAGGAGCTAAAAATTGCCTAGCAGTTTAGGGTCAAGACCCCCCAGAGAGCCAGTTTCTTTCTCAGCTGAGAGTCTGAAGACTTCCTAGATCTGCCAGTAAACTTATCCTTCTGGTTGCTCTGACTTGTAGACCATGCATCCTTAACTCACTTGTCAGATTTATTAACCAGTGGGTAAAATCCATTAAAATCATGGTACTTAGGACCAGGTATGTGCCCATATATGACTCCCCTGAGGAAGAAAATAATGGAGTCTAAGATTATCCTCTGTTCTAGTTTGTCTTCCATTGCTGTGACAAAACACTCTGACAGACATCAACTTGGGGAGGAAAGGGTTTATTCAGCTTACATCTTCTGGGTCACAGTTCATCACTTAGGGAGCCCAAGGCAGGAACTCAGAGCAGGAACCTGGAGGCAGGAGCTGAAGCACAGGCCATGGAGGAGTGCTGCTTACTGGCTTGCTCCCCTGGCTCATGCCCAGCCTGCCTTCTTATACTGTACACAACAACCTGCCCAGGGTGGCACCACTCATTGTGGGCTGGGCCCTCCCACACTGCTCAACAATCAGACAATATTCCACAGATGTGGCCACAGGCCAATCCAATGGAGCCAATTCCCCAATTGAGGCTCCCTCAACCCAGGTGTGTCAAGTTGACACTAAAGCTATCCAGCACAGCCTCCCAGTATACAACTTGAGGGGAGAATGTAAGAGAGGCCCACACTGATTCCATTTTGAGTATAGCCACCATTTTAAGCAATTACTGGAACCTGCCCAATTCAGGGGAAAGGTCGATTTCTCAAAGACAGTTACTCAAGGCCTCAAGGACAGCTAACTTAAACTTGTTAAAGATAACTATTGGTATGTGAGGACAGGTGGACTGACTTAACATTTCCTTGTTCCTGTCCTAAGATTGTGTCTAAAGATAACATTTGGTATGTGAGGGAAGGTGGGCTGACCTAACCATGAGCTGTAACTCTGCTATTATCCAATAAGGCTAGAAGTTACCCAAGCCACCTGCAGACCCAGGCATGCTGTGTATCCCCGCCTGTCAAGCAGGAGACTAGGGTTCGATTCATGCCCTGCTCTAAGTGTATGAAACCTGTATGCAGAGATTGCTCAGGGTTCACCTCTCCATGTTGTACAGGCAAACCCCGGTGCATCGGAGTAATAAACCTCTTGCTTTTGTAGTGAGACTTGTCTCTGAGTCTCTCACTCTGGGGTCTCTCAAGGGTAAGGCTTGATTCAGGTCTTACACCACAAAAAATTTTAGAAGACAAATTGTATGTTTAAAAATGGAAAATATTCTTTCCACTTACCAGATTAAATAAGAAGCATTAATCTAGGTTATAAATGCTCACAGATAATTGCAGAGAATATAGTTTATCAAAACCAGAAGATGCACTGTGAATCCTTAGAACATATTTTACTTATTGTTATTGTTAGTACATGAAATGATGAGGCCATATGGTAAAAATAAGATTCTACAGAAACCAAAGAGTTAGTTTCTTTTTTGTGCTCATTATATATGGTATATACCACCTTTCAAAATACTCAAAATAGTGTTTTCTGATGAGTTCGAACCTCACATAGAGCAAAAAAGGGTTTGCATTTTGTTATTCATGTTGTTAGGCAAACTTGCTAGACAAACACCAGGAGATTGAACGTTAGTTAGTTATTTTTAAGTACATATTTAATCCCTTAAGGCATGGTGGTGCACGCCTTTAATCCCAGCACTCGGGAGGCAGAGGTGGATCTATGTGTGTTCAAGGTCAGCCTGGTGTACAGAGTGAGTTCCAGGCCAGCTGGGGCTACAGGGAGACCCTGTATCAAAAACAAACAAATGAAAAAACCCAAAAAACAAAAACCACACATCTAAAAGTTTGTGTGTGCATATTATATACTATAGCTTTATTTATATAGAGGCATATATGTGTGTATAAAAATGCTTTAGGAAAAAAATATATGAAGTATAACGGATGTTAAGGCCAAATCAGTCTGAATTAAAAAGTAAATAAAGGTAAGCATTTATTCCAGGAAATGCAGTCTCTCTCTCTCTCTCTCTCTCTCTCTCTCTCATCTACAGCTGCCAGCCATCCTGATGGCTGTGAAAAGCATGCTTCTGAGAGGCAGGGAGAGCCTTTTATAAGGGGGAAGGGAGATGGTAACCTGTTGGAATCTGGCCAATTAAGCCAGGCAGGGCAAATGCAAGCTCCAGAGCAGAAAGGAAAGGTCCTTCCGGTCTATGCCATCTTGGCTTTGCTCCCACCCAACCTAACAATATACTCTAAAGCATTTATATATACTTTTATCTTGACATAGTAGAAAAGCATTTTTATTTTTATTATTATTTTTTTTTGAGACTTAAACCACACAAATTTATTATCTTAACAGTTCTAAAGATCAGAAGTCCAAAACAGGGTTCATGGGGCCACCATTCTAGGGAGCTGCATTTGTCTGGGGGTGCTCTAAAAAATCTACTTCCTGCTTTCCCACTTCTCCAGGCCAACTGTGTCCCTTGGCACTCAATTCTGTCTTCAATTTCCAGAGAGCAACACAAAGTCCTCCTGTCTCTTGCTGAAAGTCTCTAGGCTCATTTCACTCCTAAGGGCCTCAATAAATGTAATCTTCCTGTCTCAAAAATTCTCAACTTTACCACATCTGCACCATCTCCTTTGCTACATAAAGTACTAATCACAGGGTCTGCGGGTCAGGATGTGAATCTCTGGGGATAAATATTCAGTCCACTCCAGGGTGTCAGCAGCAAGGCATACTCAAGAGGCAGAGAAAGCTTTGGACAGGTCAACTCTAGGGAGCCTGGACGACTCCAGAAGGAACTGCTGTCCTTGATGCCCATAATACCTCTGAATAGTCATTAGGCCCACAAAGGTGAATATTGGATTCACTCATCATAAGACATCCACTTTTCGATTTTCAATCCTTCTGAAATCAAGTGCATCTTTTAATCAGTAATATCTTGTTCTTTTCTTTCGACACATAAAGTTAGGGATCTTTCCACTAATGAATAAAGTCAAGGAAACTGTGGTCTACGCTGTCAGTAAGAAGGATCTAATTATTATAGAAGCATCAAGCACCCCACCTTTCTAGCCTGAACCCCATCTTTCTGAGTTATTAGCCTGGATCTTGCTACCCTGGAGCTCCCAGTGTGGCTCTCCTGTGCCTTGTGAATCTCTGCTCAGCTCTGCTACTCTCCAGATGTGCTCGGTCACAGGAGACAGGCCCAAGGGTTCTCAGCTGGGTACACACTGGACAGAATTGAGGAACTTAAGACTTATCACCCAACCTAAAGGCCAACCCGATCACAATCTTACAGGTTTTTCCACTCCCTGGGAAAGTCAAGGACAGCTAAGGTGGGAAAATGGAAGAATCAATCTAAGCTGGGGAAGTGAGGTGAGGCATAAGGCAGCACTGGAGGGGGTGAAGGGTTAGGTCTGTGTCTGCCTCCCACAGCCCCTTCATCAGACTCAGGGTTCCTGGAAAAGGTCCAGTCCCCGCTTCCTCAAGGCACTAGCCCTATGCAGACACATATGGGAACTTGAGAAATGTAAGCTTCAGGGCCTGAATGGCCACACGGAAAAGGCTCTGTGCCAAGAAAAGTAGGGAAGGGAACCCACTGAGCTGCCTGCTCTAGTGTAGGTGGGCATGTGGACCACTGAGTTCATACTTCAGCTAAGAGCTGTGAGAACTAGTGCAAGGGACAGAGGAACCAGACTAGAGAAGACTCTGGATAACCATGGCCTAACTATCCTACTTCTGTAGGTAAAGTGCTCGAGGAACGAGAGGGAAGCCAATGCATAAGAGACTGTGTGTGCATGCTCCACAGGATCCTCAAGTCTTCCAAATGTCCCAGCCCTTCCTGGCCTAAAATACCTGCTTCTGGGGGTTCTATTCCCTGGGGGCTACAAGGACAGAGAATTTGAGGTCCTAAAAGCAAAAGTAAGAAGAATGGCAGAACAAGGAACCCCAGAGAAAACTGGAGAACAGAAGGAAGAGCACGTTATGTAGCAAATAGAAGTCTGGGTAGGAAAGCCAAGGGAGACCTGACAGGCCCTTCCTCTGCCTGTACTGGTGACAGACACTACTGAGGTGGTCTGAGAAACATCCAAGGAGGAACTTTATGAGAAGAATCACTCAAGGACCCAGGTAAGGCCAAAGGGGCTATGGAGACCCTGGCTTTTAGCCATCTGCATAGCCTGATGCGCACTCCAGGCTTTTGTTGAGAAAGGGACACTGCCTGACAAGTGGCCTGCAATATCAGTACTTCCTGAGGCAGCTGGGGTCTCCTCTGCCAAGTCCAGGAAAGAAGGGACCATCGAGTTGGGTCCTCAGCAGGTTCACGTGTAGAGGTCAAAATCAATATGTTTGGAATTGTAGAACTGACTGCCTGGGGGGGTTTCAGCTTCTGGCAATAAACACCATCTGGGAAATAGCCTCACTCACCCAAGTCTGCATCTGGGAGCTGGTGAAGGGTCCATACAGCTCGGTGTCCCCTGTGTTCTCCCACTTAGACTCCCACATCACATCCATGAGACCATCTCCCGGTGACTCTGCTTCTTTCTGGGTAGGAGTTGGTGTCTCCAGTTCCCCCTCTGTCACTTCTTCAGCAAATATGTCCAGGGATGGTGGATGCCTGGGTCGGACACCCCAACCCCTTCAGCCACATAGCAGTCATTCCCTTGTTTCCTGGCATACACCAAGGTTGCCTCAAGCCACCATCTGGTCAGCCAGCCTAGAGAGCTGGTCTAGGCACTGGGGGAATCTGGGCCATCCAGCCCCCTTGCTGACCCCTCTGCCTCCCCCTCTGGCCCCAGCCACTGTTTCTCTTGGCAACAGTGGCTCCAAAAGTCCCATCGAATGTCTAGTTCAGCAAGAAGATGAACTCCTTCCCTCAAACTTTGCAGGAGCTTGAGGAGTTTCTGTGGTTTTTCTCTGAGCCATGTAACAACAAGGTAAAAGCCCCAGTTGAGCCAGAGCCAGAGGCAGAGCCAGAGCCAGAGCCCTGTACCCCTAGGACTGCCCCAGTGGAGGCCGGCGGGTTTGAAGCAGCCAAGAGTCAGCTGATGGGTGCCAGGAGGGCCCCCGTGATGACATCAAAATGTTCTAGCATCCCTGGGACAGGTCTCACCCAGAACTCAGCAACAACTGGTCCTGGTGAAGCTACTGACTTGCCCCTTCGAGAGCCAAGCAAGATGGTTGCTGGGAGCCTTCGAGTTGTGAATCCTGCTGAAGTAAGTCCCTCAGCTGACTCTCAGGTGGCAGATGTCATTGATGGCCTGAAGATATCACTTTATGACAGCCAGACCTTCACAGTCACTGTAAGGGAGGTGATGGTCTCCAATCAAGGCAGTCGGATGAAGACTCCAGTTCCTGTCTATGCAGAACAGCAGACAAGTCTGAAGGATGGCCATGCAGTGACCCTCAGTGCTGACCCAAGCCCAACTGAAGCCAGTCCAGTTACTTCCACGAGTGATGAGACCTCATACTGGAGTCAGAAGATGACAATCAGTGGTGACCAATGGACACCAGACCCTGTATGGGAGTCAGATGACAACAACCAATGGACACCAGACCCTGTATGGGGATCAGATGACAACAACCAATGGAGACCAGACCCTGTATGGGGATCAGATGACAGCAACCATTGGAGACCAGACCCTGTATGGGGATCAGATGACAACAACCAATGGAGACCAGACCCTGTATGGGGGTCAGATGACAACAACCAATGGAGACCAGACCCTGTATGGGGGTCAGATGACAGCAACCAATGGAGACCAGACCCTGTATGGGGGTCAGATGACAGCCTCCAGTGGAGACCAGACCCTGTATGGGAGTCAGATGACAGCCTCCAGTGGAGACCAGACCCTGTATGGGAGTCAGATGACAACACCCAATGGAGCCCAGATCCACTAAGGCCATCAGATGATAGCACCCAGTGTAGACCAGACCAGCTATGGCCATCAGATAACAGCACCCATTGGAGATCAGACAGGCTACGGCCATGAGATTAGAAACCTTGATGGAGACCAGACAAGCTCTGGAAATAATAAGACAACTGCCAGTGGAGACCAGAGCCTTTCCTCCCAGATTATGTCCCTTGCTAGAAATGGGACCCCGAATGGGGATGAAGTCCTATACCCTTCAAGTTCCAGTTCATCTCCAGAATGCATTTTGACTTCTCGTTTGGGCCAAGGCCAACTTCCCGAAGGAAGTCAAAATTGAAGACCAATACCGGTGAGTTCCGTAGGGATCATTCCATTGTGAAGTGCTATGTCTGCTCCTATGAGGACTGTGGGAAGTCTTTCACAAGGTCTTTCTACCTCAAAATTCACATGAGGAAACACTGGGGAGAAGCCATATGTTTGCAAGGAGCCTGGATGCACGTGGAAATTTTCCTGCACAGATGACCTCAAACGGCACATGACAAAGCACAGTGGATATTGGCCCTACAGGTGTACCAAGTGCGACTGGAACTTTGCAAGATTGGCTTACCTAAAGCAGCATGAGAGAATGCACATGGAATGTGCATCTAGAGGTGGAACTTGACAGTCCATAGGAACTCTATTTCCTATTAAACTGTTATCTTCCTTCTTTGAACTTTGTGAAAATGTAGTAGATGCTTAATGTTATTTGTAAATTTTAAAAACAGAAATGATAAATAAAAATAATTAAATATCTATTATAAAAGCTATGGGAAAAATTTTATGTGTATAAGTGTTTTCCCTGCATGTATGTAAGTGTACCACATGTATGGAATGCTGGAGGGTGGAGCTGCAGACAGCTATCTTGTGAGTTTTGCAAAATGAATCCTCATCCTCTGCATGATTGGCCAGTGCCCCTAACCACTGAGCAATGTCTCCAGCCTCTATAAATCCAAATTTAAAAAAGGGGGGTTAGTGTAATATGATCAAAAATTTAAATACTGCATGCAGATGTACAGAATAACAATTTCTCTTGCCTCTGGTCTCCTGTTAAACTCTAGTTTCTGGATATCTACTCCTTCTAGCTAGAATATGACTTCCTTGAGAGTGATTACTACTAGTGATTTTCCCATCTTTGAATGATCCTAAGTGCTAAGCTATTAAATAAACATTCTATAAATCATTTTTATTTTATTTTTGTATGCATGCATCAATTTGTGTGTAACATATGTCACATGTGTGTGTGTGTGTGTGTGTGTGCTGTATGTTATATAAGAGCACAGGTGGAGGGGCCTGTGTATGTATTCCTGGACATGGAGTCCCGAGGAGGATGCTGGGTTTCTTCCTCTGCTGCTGTCTACTTTGTTCCCTCTACATGGCCTTTCACTGAACTGGAAGCTCCCTGTTTTGTTAGACTGCCTGGCCAGCAAGCTCTTAGGATCCCCATCTCTGCCTTCCAACAGTAGGGTTATAGGTATGGCAGCTATATCTGACTTTTTCTGTGGGTGAGAGGAATTTGGACTCAGGTCCTCAGGCATATACACCAAGCATTTGTAACCACTGAACCAGTTCTCTAGCTCCCCATTCTGTAATTCCTGTTACTAGGAGATTTTATTGCAATTTCACACATACTCCACATTTTTTTCTCCCACTTTGCATACCTAGGAACCTCCAGACACACATACTTAGACACGTGTTTAGACATTCCCTTCATAGGAAGATTGCTTTTTGAAAGTTTGTTCCAATTTGGAACCCTTCGATTTTTGTCCCCAGGAACATCTGTATTTTTCTTGGCCATCAGAGTTGCTCTTGAGCCATGTGTGGTTTATCTGGTCCACTATTTCTCAGTATTTATAACATAAATTAATGTTTAAACTAGTGTTCTAAAATCTTGTGTTCTTTATTTTGCTCACTTATTGGTAAGTCATGTGATTGGGCATATCTCCATTTAAAATATCTTATTGTTTTCTATTTCTGTCTGTACTCACTCCCCAGCACGGACTATGTTGTAGTGAGATCTCTGGATGTTGAGGATCACATATTTCACTGCACTTTGTCTTCAGCCCTTTAACAATAACTGGTGGTGAGTGATTGCTAGTGTGTCTTCTGAAGGAATGGGATGTTTTTGCTTTAGTCATTTTTTTCAATTTCACCAAAGGAACCGATAGGGGTGAGCTAGATAGCTCTAGTGTCAACTTGACACACCTGGGTTGAGGGAGCCTCAATTGGGGAATTGGCTCCATTGGACTGGCCTGAGGCCACATCTGTGGAGTATTGTCTTGATTGTTGAGCAATGTGGGAGGGCCCAGCCCACAATGGGTGGTGCCACCCCTGGGCAGGTTGTTGTATATGGTATAAGAAAGCAGGTTGGGCATGGGACAGGACAGCAAGCCAGTAAGCAGCATTCCTTCATGGCCTAAGCTTCAGCTCCTGCCTCCAGGTTCCTGCCCTGAGTTCCTGCCTTGGGCTCCCTGAGTGATGAACTGTGATCCAGGAGATGTGAGCTGAATAAACCCTTTCCTCCCCAAGTTGGTAGTGGTCAGCGTGTTTTGTTACAGCAACTGAAGACAAAAGTAGAACAAGGGGCTTCTAGAAATGACGAGTGATGATATGGGCATTTTATTTATTTATTTATTTATTTATTTTTTTAAGATTACTTTTTTAGGACTGGAGAGATGGCCTAGCCGTTAAGACGCCAACTGCTCTTGCAGAGGACCCCGGTTAGATCCCCAGCACCCACATGGCGGCTGAGAACCATCTTTAACTCCAGTTCCAGGGGAATCTGACGCCCTCTTCTGACCTCTGTGGCATTGCATGACATGGGTGCACAAACCTACATGCAGACAGTACATTCATACACATAAAAATAAATAAATAAGTAAATAAATAAATAAATAAAAAATTAAAAAAGATTATTTTTTAAATTTAAACTTAAATTTTTTATGTGTATGAATGTACTGTCTGCATGTAGGTTGGTGCACCCATGTCATGCAATGCCTCAGAGGTCAGAAGAGGTTGTCAGATTCCCCTGGAACTGGAGTTAAAGATGGTTCTCAGCCGCCATGTGGGTGCTGGGGATCTAACCCGGGTCCTCTGCAAGAGCAGTTGGCGCTCTTAACGGCTAGACCATCTCTCCAGTCATATATGGGCATTTTAAAGTTATATAGACTATTATTTTCAAGTCTGTCCTTTTAGCTTAGTATTTGACTCTATGACAAGGTAGACTTATTGCAAGAATCCATATACATATATTCTTTTAATCCACAGATTCTAAAATCATAACGTGAATGGTATTTGGTAAAGTTGCTCATGAAATGTAAAAAGCTAAAAACCGTCTTCATGCTGAAAGTGTTATATTACATTGATCTGTAGAGTGACATAGTGGGTGTCAAGTATAGATCTGCGATTCAACTCATATTCATTGCTTTTTCAGAAGCCAGGACATTGTTTTCACTGAGTAAGTGTGTGGGAATAAATTCCACTATTGTTCCAGGTTTTATGTGTTAGGAGGTCTAAGGAGCCAGTGAGAGCTTGCTGTAGGAGGAAGAAAGAACGATTTCACATCTTAGAGTCTGAATTAATGGTCTTTGGGAAAAATAAAATGAAAGTTGTCATTATTTATTTATTTACTTATTTATTTATTTATTTTTTGAGATAGGGTCTCCCTATAACCACAGCTGGCCTGGAGCTCACTTTGTAGTCCAGGCTGGCCTTGAACTCAGAGATCTGCCTCTGCCTCCCAAGTGCTAGGCTTAAAGGCAGTAGTTAGCCGCCATGTGGGTGCTGGGAATCAAACCCAGGTCCTCTGTAAGAGCAGTAGGCACTCTTAACCACTGAGCCATCTCTCCAGCCCCCCCCCCTTTTTTTTTTTGAGACCGGGTATCTCTCTAGCTCCTGCTGTCCTGGAACTTGCTATGTAGACCAAGCTGGCCTTGAACTCACAAAGATCCACCTGCCTCTGCCTCCCTAGTGCTAGGATTAAAGGTGTGTGCCACCAGGCCGGGCCACTTTCTTTTGTTTCTTAAACATAGAAAAACCTGGTTAGCAACAGAACTAAGTACCGAGGCGTTATGCCCAGTGGTCCAGATCATGGGCTTTAGTTTTGTTACATCTTGGAAGAGAGTTCCTGTTCACTTCATAGGGTTTTATGAATATTAATTGAGATCATGAAAATCAAGGCCTGAGCATAATACCAAATTTGTAAGAAAGGCCCAGTGAACAATTAGAGATATTATTTAGTCTGGGACTGTGCTGGATATGACCAGCTTCCTCTTTTGTGAATGAAGTCTTAACCAAGTCTGTTCATTGACATATTTTCTGTGGCTGTTTCTGAGGTACCAGATGAGTTGTTTTCACCAGAGGCCATACTTCCAGCAAAGGCAAAACTAACTGGTTCTTTGCAGAAACTTTGTTGGTTTCTTGTACCTAGAACAAGAGACCAGAAAGTCAAGATCAATAAATCCAAGTCAAAATGACACAGTGAAGGTGAAAGTCTAAAAACTAGTGAAGAATAAAAGGTGGTACTGAGATATAAAAAACAAAGGCAAGAGAAGCAGAATATTGTGGTCCCCTTTCTTAGTCTTCAGCTGAATCTGAGGGGAAGGGTGAGGTCAGAGAGAGAAGAAGCAAGCTTTCCATGTCAAAAAACATATATATATATATATTGTTTTTTTTTTTTCCACCAGCAATCAGTGAAAAATACTTGCATGGAAACTAGACTGAAGAAGACAAGTCTCAATTAAAAAGAAAGCATGTAGTCTACCCCAATTACATAAAACAGTGTTAGTGATAGAGCTATGGCAGCAAGAAGGTCGATTAATTAACTTGTAAATTTGGATTGATTGAATAATTTTGTTGACCTAGTAATGAGAAGATGCAGCATTTGTTTGTAGAAAAACTATGCCAAGAAGCAGATACAATGCTTCTCTTGGTTTCACCTGTAACTCAGAATCACCTATGAAATCTGGAGTTGAAGCATACAGTTTTCCAGATTTCTAGCCTAATTTATGAATTTTTAATTTTCCTTTTTAATATTTTGTTTATTTTTATGTGTATGAGTGCATTGATTGCATGTATGTAAGTGCACCCATGTTGTGCAGTGCCCACAGAGATCAGAAAAAAGTGTTAGATATGGAACTGGAATTACAGAAGGTTGTGAGCCACAATGTGGGTGCTGGGAATTGAACCCTGGTCCACTGTCCCAGCCAGTGCTCTTAACCACTGAGTCATCTCTCCATCCTCTTTTTAATTTTTTTTACTTTTTTCTTTAATATTTATATAAAAATTAGGGAAAATGTCACAGTAAATGATAGGAAAAACTTATACACTGTTGATGTTGTTGAGCTAAACATACAGTGAGTTTCATCTCTACTTGATAAACCATCAGTGCCAGTCCTTGCAAACTGACCAGGAGAAAAAGAAAAGCTAAAGTGGAATTATTGAATACTATGAAAATATCCCAAATTCACTAGTGATTGCAAAAACAATTTCATAGGTTGTTTGGCAATTGCAGATCCTATTGTTATTGTAAATAGTTCTAAATGTGAAATCAGTTGTATATACCAGTGCAATATCTCATTTCATGCTCTCTCATGCATGTTCCTTTCTTTTTTAAATTATTTATTTATTTATTTATTTATTTATTTATTTATTTATAGACAGGATCTCCCTATGGCCCTGACTGGCCTTGAACTCACAGAGATCGCCTGCCTCTGCCTTCCAAGTGCTAGGATCAAAGGCATGTGCCACCACGCCCTGCTTAAAAACGGTTCTTAGCCGTTATGTGGGTGCTGGGAATCGAACCCAGGTCCTCTACAAGAGCAGTCAGTGCTCTTAACCACTGACCCATCTCTCTAGCCCCACATGTTCCTTTCTTTTAGATTCTCTCTCTCCCTCTCTTCTTCCCTCTCCTTTTATTCAGAGGCTTTTTGTTTGTTTGTTTCAGATATTTATTCCTTTTAAACTCAGCTGCTCCAGTTGATCACACGTTCCTCATTCCTTTCTCTGTAATAGACCCCAAATTGCTACAGGAGTGTCTTCATGCTAAGGGAAGAAAGATGGTTAACTCCTTTGAAAAAAATTCCTTATTTGCAGTCCTGAGGATGAAGCCCAGGACTTGTACATGGCAGTCAAGTACCCTACCACTGAGCTACATCCATGGTGTGGGCACCTTTTATTTAAAGTTGAGGGGTTTTATTCTGGAAAGGCATTTTATCATCTTTAATAAATATTTAGTGAAAACCAGGTGTGGTGGTGCATGCCTTTAATCCCAGCACTCTGGAGGCAGAGGCAGGTGGATCCATATGAAATTGAGGCCAGCCTAATCTACATATCAAGTTCCAGGACAGGTGGAGCTACCCTGTTTCAAAATTGGAGATGAGGCAGAGAAGCCTCCTGTAGGTGTTTATAAATGCCGTGGTGGACTTATTCAGAAGCACATGTGTGAAGGAAATGCACAGCCTTGCACAGGAGAGGGGATGTTGCTCTCCATTCTGTACCAAGGCTTATTTCAATATTTTTGTAATTTACATATTTTAATATTGTGATCAAGCCAGACAGATATCATTTGGAAATTATTTTGCTGACCTTCATTTTGACACTACTTTAAAATTTTCATATCATTTAATTTTCCTGAAGGATGTTGTTTTACTTTCTACTGGAATTTTCAGATTATGACATGAAAAATCACCAAATTAATTAATTAAATTTAAATATAGTTTAAAACAGTTAATAAATATTAGTGTTTTGTGTTATCAGGATGGATGTTCAGATGAATGTTAATGGATTATAGTCACCAGTATATCTGTGCTACAATGCCTGTTTAAGTCTGTATGAATAATGTTTATAACTAAAATTTCTGTATTTTTAAAATTAACTTAGTTGTTATATAAGAATATGAATTAGCTTGGCTAAATCAAAGTGACTTGTGTATGTATGTATATTTTAATCCATTCCAGCATTTTTCCATGAGTAAACTGAAATTGCTTTGTCCTATCTGCACAAGTTAATCAAACTCATGAGTTCAGAATCCCAGCTATATTGACCAGCTGGACCACAGAATGGTCCTGTTTTATTTTCTTTTTATGTACATAGACTTAATAACTATTTTAGATCTGTGACCTAACTGAAATTTTGTTCTGATAAAAAATAACTGAGGTAAAAATAAAACTCATGGCTTCTTTTTCCTCTGAGTTCATTTTATGAGGTGGTATTTGAATACGACCTTTCTATTGGATATGTCTCATTTGCTAAGAACTACCATGATGTCAGGGTGCTGAACATCAGTCAGTTGTTTGTCTTTTCTTCTTTTTTTTTTAAATTTTTATTTATTTCCGTATGTGTATGAATGTACTGTTTGCATGCAAGTTTGTGCACGCATGTCGTGCAATGCCGCGGATGTCAGAAGAGGGTGTCTGATTCCCCTGGAACTGGAGTTCTCCTGGAATTGGAGTTTCAGACGGTTCTCGGCCACCATGTGAGTGCTGGGGATTGAACCCAGGTCCTCTGTAAGAGCGGTCGGCGCTCTTAACCGCTAGGCCATCTCTCCAGCCCCTGTCTTTTCTTCTATAGCAATTCAAGCCTCTTACTCTTCTATTTACCCATTACCCTGTCTGCTCCTGTGATTCAATGGGACCCATGTGCAGAGATCATTGTTTAAGATCTAAATCACTCTCACAGAGAAAAAGGTGTTCTATAGGTAGTTTGGAATGGAGCTACATCCATTCATAATGTTCTTTCTTGATGCAGCAAAGGAATTTATATAATTTACATATAATCCACTGTGATTAGGATGATAAAAATACAGTGAAACTCCTTATATCTGAAGTCTGGTGGACAGGACTAGCTACTGTGTCTGCTGCTTTACTCAGTTCATTTTGCATGGTAAATGTTAAGCACTACTGAATTACGGCATATTAGAATTAGAATTGTAGACATTGGCTCTGGGTGTTTCTTAGAATAACATTGAAAGATTTTATTGTTTGTATATTTATATCAGATAAAAAGTTAACTGAAAGATCATGATTTTAACTATAAGGAAAACTTCACTAGGTCTTGTTCAGGGTATTAAAATATGATGAGAGTTAGACATGGTAGCACAACTAGAGTCATAGCACTCAGGAGGCTGAAGCAAGAGGAGGGTAAGTTCAATGCCAGCCTGAATTCCATAGTGAATCCAAGGCCAGCCTGGCCTACAGAGCAAGACCCTGTCTCAAGATAAGCAAACGAATAAGAAAGTCCTTCAGTGTACCCAAGGTTAATGAAAAACAGAAGTCAATGTTGGTGCCAGTGGACATACAGCAGAACTGTTTTCTGTATACCAGGTCCTCCTGGTTGGGTGGCAGTCTTGATGTGCAGCCACATGGAAGCATTGGGAATTGGGACAGTGATGCATGCTTTGATTTCAGGTGACTTCTGTCTGAGTCAGTGATCGATTTTGTCTTTTTCTTGGACTTAGGAGCAGAGCTGATAGACTTCTTGGCATGAATTATTGGTTCTGGGAGAAGCTGGAGAAGACAGGGTAAATGGGTCCTGATCTTCCAGCCACTGATACAGCCCCTGCTTCTTCTAATGTGGATTCCCAGAAAGTTTAAAACATTTTGGTCCCTCATGTTTACAGAGATGCCCCAGTGTCTCATAGGTCATAGTTACAGCAAATTAACTTTGTGCACATACACATGTCATATTGTAACAGACTTCATCTGCTGGAACATTCTTAGCCTTGTTTATTTCTCAAGGTCATAAAAACAGAGAAGAAGCATCCCAGGGCTTAAAGCCAGAAAGATACGACTTTCAATTTGACTTCCAATTCACTGAGTCATGGTGTAAAGAGCTTCTCCTGCAAAGTCAACAGTAATATAGTCATTTTGTGGCAACTGCAGCAGCGTCATCCGATGTAGAAGAACTCACTGCATTTCCATCAAACTACTTCTCTTTTTCATGCCACAGACATTAGTTTTTACTAATCATCTGGAGAATTACTTTTTTAAATTTTGTCTTTTTGAGACAGGGTCTCCCTGTAGCCCCAGGTGTTCTGGAACTCACTATGTAGACCAGGCTGGCCTTGAACTCACAGAGAACTGCCTGCTTTTGCCTCCTGAGTGCTGAGATCAAAGGCATGCACCACCATATCCAGCAAGAATTACTTTTATGTTTGTTATAACCACTGATATTCCTCATTTTTTTTCAGAACAGGAAGAAGAAGGAACTGAGGCTCTGTTCAGATTATCATAATTTTTGTACATACCCATTTTGTGGTAAGCTGGATCTGTTCTGTAAACAGCAGCTTGATGATGTCTTCCTCTCTGCTTCTTCCCACAGAAAACATTCAAGATTCTGCAACAAAAATGATGATTAACTTCCATTTAATAGAAGAAAAATTAGCCCTCACTCAGAAATACCTGTTTTTACTGAAATAAGTAGGTGGTTTAGTTAAATCCAATGTTTAAATACTCAAGTAATTTTCCTTGCTATCAAATATGTACCTCACAGTTACAAGAGACATCAAAATTCCTGTTAAGGTCAGTTCCAATGGAAGTGATTTGGTTATCACACTGGAGGTTATTAAACAGCTGTGGGAGTGGGGGGGGGGTTACATGAGAGGGGAGATAGAATGCAGCCATTCATATATATTTTTTATTAAAAAATTTATTTGTGTGTGTGTGTGTGTGTGTGTGTGCGTGTGTGCACTCATGGGTGTGGATGCCCCCAGAAACCAGAGAAAAATGTCATCCCCTGGATCGGGAGTTACAAGTAGCAGCGAGTCACTCAATTTCGTTGCTGGGAAACAAACTACAGTCTTCTACAAGATCAGCAAGTGTACTTAATTGCTGAGTCATCTCCCTGGCTCCACAAATCAGTGTTTTAAAAAATAATATGATATAAATTGCTGTTGTCCACATTTGTTTCACTTAAAATCTATATAACAATAACTTTGGGATTGGCACATACAAACGTTCTCTATAATTTTTCTGTTGTACAGTATCACCTTGTGGCATTCTCTCTCACCTATAGGATGATCTAACTTAAAAATTAAGTTTGCTTCCCAAGTTAATCACATACAGTCACCCAAAACAGCATGGGTGAATTTGATGAAATCTGGGCCTTGATTCCACCCTATAGGTATGCATAATACGACTGCCTTTTTGAGACTCATGGGTCAAAAAACAAAAACCTAAAATAAAAAAGGGGGATACAGATAGATATGAAACCTTTTTGTCAAAAACCTTGCAATTCAGATCTTAAAACTAACTATGGGAAAAGATTTGTATGTTCCAACAGGTCAAAATGTCACCAACTTAACGGCTGAGAAAGAAAAGATACAGCTTTGCATTGAGTAGGATGTACCAGGAAGTGCCAGCAGAAAGGTTGGCCTGTCTGAACATTGAAAGGAAGAAAAACCTCAGATTGCTACAAACATCAAACCCCTCTGTGGATCCTACTTGTGACAACTATTTATAATGAGTCCTAATGAAACTTACCTTGTAGGTGCTGCAAAGGTTTTAATATGAGAGACTTTCTTACCTCCCCCACCATAGACCAAGGAGAAATATGATGATGATGAGGTCGTTCTCCAAATGTAAATTAGAGCCAACTGTTACAGAGGTAATCTCTTATAAAACCAATAAAACTACCTTCTTTAATTGACTACTAGACATAGGAACTGTGAAAAGGATTATTCTCTATTCAGAACCAAATATAATACTAAAGTCTCCTTAAGCTATGCACTTAAGCAAAATATGTTAATACAGGAGCTCTGACATTAGCAATGGATTATTCTACCAAGGAGATGTTGGCCAGGAGATCCAAGGCCCCACAAAAGGTAAAGGCTCCTTGCCTCTAAACTGGGATATCTGCAAGAAGAGAGGCGACAAAGCCCTGCTGTCGAAGACCTGATGTAAGCATGGGAAACATGTATTGAGACCAAACTTGCAAGTATACAGATGGTCTCTTTGTAATACCAGAGAGTGTTACCAATGGCCACTAAACCAATAAAGCAAATATAGGTCTCCTTGAGTCAAGCAAGACTCCTCTGTCAGCACCAGCTACACCTCAACTGCCTGGAAATACTGTGCAGCAGTGGCAGCCATATGCCTGTATATCCCAAATCTAATTGGCTATTAGCTCTCTCCTTGGAGGAATAACCCATGGCTGATGCCACAACCTTACATCCTCTAATTGTTAGGAGATGTTATAAGCCACAGTAAGACCCTGTCATATTTAACAGAAAAAAATGTAATTCATGGATTAACATACCATCCAAACATCTGTGTCTATACCAAAGTAACCTACAATAACAATTAGTACTGTTTAAATACCTATATATCTAATTGCTTGTACTTCATTAGTAGGATCGAAAGCTTATTCCTGAACAAACTGTCAGGCCATGAAAGGAAACAGCCAGAATTGACCAGAGACCAAGACAACAGCTCCAGAGAAAGTAGACTGTTTTTCTTCTCATCCACCTGTGCCCCTTTTCTAAGCCAAGGGAACAATCTGTGGAAGAGGGGGCATGGTAGAATGTAAGGGCTGCGATTGGGGTGAAAGGTGAAACTACAGCAATATAGTCTGGACACTCATTGGATCAACTTGATTGAACATACAAGCCCCCCCTGCTGGATGATGGGACCCATGGGCTGTGTGTGTTTGGGCACAACCGCTTGCAAATTGGTTTTACATGAAGGACGCTTGTACTCATAAATTATTACTTAATGTTAAAAAATGAAAAAAAAACTGAGAGAAAGATGCAGGACAGTTATGGCAGAATGCCTGATCTAGGCAGGACAGTTATGGCAGAATGCAAGATCTAGGATGGGGTGGGGTGGGGTGGGGGAAAGGGAAAGGGAAATATGTCTGAACTGATTTGGAAAATGATGTATGAAATACACAAAGCAACAACAAAAAATGAAAAAAAAAGCTATCCTTTAGGGTGTATATTAAAACCTGTTTATAGAGAAAAAAATATGAAAAGCAATTAGAACTAGAAAGATAGTTCTCCCTCTTCTGATTTCCTCAGGCACACATTCACTGCCCTAACCTACATGTAAATACACACACATATACAAGTAATTTAAAAAATCTTTAGGGCCTGGAGAGATGGCTCAGCGGTCAAGAGTGCTGGCTGCTCTTGCAGAGGACCCAGGTTTGATCCCTAGCACCCACATGGAAGCTAAGAACCATCTTTAACTCTAGTTCCAGGGGAATCTAACACCCTCTTCTGACCTCTGCAGCATTGCACGACACGGGTGCGCCAACCGTTCAGACAGTACACTCATACACATAAAAAATATTAAAAAATCTTTAAAATATATTCAGTTCCAGCCAGGTGTGGTGGGGCACATCTTTAATCCTAGTACTTGGGGGGCAGAGGCAGGTGGATCCTTGTGAGTTCAAGGCCAGCCTGATCTACAGAGTGAGTTCCACGACAGCTTGGGCTACAGGGAGACCCTGTCTAAAAAAGACATATATATATATATATATGTATATATATCCAGTTCCCACCATCCCACATGGGAGCTCGAAACCTCCTAGATCTGGTATCCTTCTCTGGCCTTGCATGTGATGTACACACATATGCTCAGGAAAAACACACAGAAAAATAAAAATAAAAATAAACAAATCTTAAAAAAAAAAAAAAGAAACCCATGAACCTCATTTGGTCGGCGAAGCAGGTGGGAGCTCTCTGAGTTGCAAGTCCAGCCAGGGTCGTCAGTGTTGAGTTCCATTCCAGCCATGGCTCCCGGGACACCCTTTCCAAGAAGACCCCCCCCCCAAAAAAAATAAAAAATAAAACTCAATCATGAAACATCGTATCTGGGCAAGCAAAGCCTTGCCTCAGAAGTCCTGTTTGGGGCAGGTGTGTTTTTTTTATCCTTTCTCCAGTCTCGCATATCATTTTCCATCTTTTCCTCCACTGTGACCAATACCTCTTCAACTAATCTGGACACATTCACATGTATAAGATACGTAACTTTGTCCAAGTATATGTATGAAAAAAAAAAAACAAAAAAAATAAAAATGTGGCACAAGGAAGGAAACATTAAAATGGGATGATTACCAGATAAGTCATTACAATGTACTTATTTGAGATACTTATTTAATGAGGGTTACGTCATTTATTGAGAGGCATTAATTGTATCTGACTGCTGAAACATTATAGTTTAATTCAGAGATTGAATTTGGGCTGTTCAACATATTAGGTAATCAGAGATTGGNCCTAGATCTGGTATCCTTCTCTGGCCTTGCATGTGATGTACACACATATGCTCAGGAAAAACACACAGAAAAATAAAAATAAAAATAAACAAATCTTAAAAAAAAAAAAAAGAAACTCATTTGGGAGGCAGAAGCAGGTGGATCTCTCTGAGTTCAAGTCCAGCCTGGTCTACATAGTGAGTTCCAGGCCAGCTGGGGCTACAGGGAAACCCTGTCTCAAAAAGACCCCCCCCCAAAAAAAAATAGAAAATAAACTCAATATGAAATCGTATGCAAGCAGCCTTGCCTCAGAGTCCTGTTTGGTGGCAGGTGGTATTTTTTTTTCTCCAGCCATTATTTTCCTCTTTTCCACTGTGACCAATACCTCTTCAACATATCTGGACACATTCACATGTATGTCTTACTTTTGTCCAAGTAGATAGTATGTAAAAATGTGGAACAGAAGGAAAATAAATGGGATGATTCACCAGATAAGTCATTAAATGACTTATTTGAGATACTTATTTAATGAGGTTAAGTATTTATTTGGAGCATTAATTTGTATCTGACTGAACATTATTAGTTAATCAGAGATTGATATTGGGTGTCAACATTATTAGGTAATCAGAGATTGGTCTGGGGTGTCAGGTTGATATCTCTTTTGCATCTGCAACATAATCTTATGCAGATATTAAGCTTTTATTTAATTATGCCATTTGTTTCACTACTAATAGTTTTTCCTTGCATTTCCTTTCATAAACAACTCTTCTTTACTTAAATACTGTATTTATTATTCTTATTTTATGCGTGTGTGTGTACTATCTGCATGTATGTAAGTGCACCTGTGTCATGCAATGCCCATTGATGTCAGAATTGGACTTACAGAGATTTGTTAGCCACCATGTAGATGTTGGGAACTGAACTTGGGTCTTATACAAGAGTAGACAGTGCTCTTCACTGCTAATCTACAGCTCCACAACTCTATTTTCTAATTATAACTTTTGGCCAAAGAAAAGACAAGGTTAAGTATAGGCTATCTTAATATTAAGACATCAGTAGGATCACTAGAGGTTTTAGCTGAATCACAGTAAGGTGCCTTCCTCTGGTGCTTAGACCGAGTAATGTGATTTTCTTTCAACATTTGCTCACTAATCTGTTTAGGAGTGTTAGTACATGCATATTAATTGTGTTTTAGACTGGGTCTTTTATGATTTTGTAAACTGTAAATACAGAGATAAAAGCATATTACTTTAAAATTAAATATGGTTTAATAATTTAATTTTCTGAAAATTAAAACCTTTCAGGTACAGTGCTTTTTTATATGCACTGCCTATTTAAGATTGTCTAAATAAATAATTGTTTCAGACTAGTTTTTAAATGTTTTTATTTAGATTGGCCCCTATGTACAATCAGATATTTATTTTCTTAGAACCCTTTTTGTTTTGTTACTGACTGGCACAAAGTAGCACAAATATTAATTACGCAAATGAAATTACATAAGTAGTTTTTGGGTTTTTTTTTGGTCTTTTTGAGACAGGGTCTCCTTGTAGCCCCAGCTATCCTGGAACTCACTCTGTAGACCAGGCTGGCCTTGAACTCAGAAAGATCTGCTTGCCTCTGCCTCCCAAGTGCTAGGATTAAAGGCGTGTGCCACCACATCTGGCTACATAAGTAGTTTTTAAATAGTTTAAAACTTTAAACAGTTCTGTTGATATAGATTAATTTACATATTTCTAGTGTTGAGGTCTTTTCATCCCTGTAGCTAATTTGGGATCATTTCCAGAAATCAATTATTAATTAGATAAATTTTATTATTATTATTTTGAAATATTTTATTCTTTGAAAATTTCATACATGTATTTTGACACTGGTCTAGCACCCCCCCACCTCTATGCCTACTTCATTATCCCCCTCTGACTCCATGTATCCTATTATTATTACCATTATTTTAAAGGTCTAACGAGGCTAATTTGTGTCCCCAAATGCTCTTGGGTGTGGGTCCATCCCCCTAAGCCTGGTCAACCTTCCGGGCATCATACCCTTAAAGAAAGCTGACTCCCTCTCCCAGGAGCTATCAATTGCCAATAGCTGCTCAGCTAGGGATGGGGTTTCTTGTCCACAACCCCCTCTCTCTGATGTGGTTTTGTCTGGTTTGAGCTTGTATGGGTCTTGTGTGTACTGCCATCATTGCTGTGAGTTTATGTGTGCAACAGCCCTGCTGTCTGTACAACACTGTTTCCTTGTAGTTGTTCACCACCTCTGACTCTTTCAGTCTTTCTGTCTTCTCTTCTCCAGTGATCCCTGAGCACTGGGAGGCAAGGAAGGTTTGATGTAGGTGGTCCATTCAGGGCTGAGCACCCCACAGTTTCTTATTCTCTGCAAGAAAGAAGCTTCTTTAGTGAGAGTTGAAAGATGTTCTAATCAATGAGTAATAAAATAAATTATGAGGACTCAGTTTAATTCCATACCCATTTGGCAGAATAATAGTACTAGGTTCTCACCTATAGCCTGTGACCCATCTGGCTACAGGTGCTTGGTCTAACAGTACTGGCTATGGACTCCATTTTAGTGGAAGACCATACATCCAATCATAAAGTCATTGGTACTTTCCTTGACAGTCCTGCTCCTATTGACCAGTGTGCCTACCTCGCCAAGTCAGTTGTCGAAGCTCGGCAATACTTTGATTTTTAATGTTTGTAGCAAGAAGTTATATTTGCTAAGATCAAGTGAAAACACACTCTTTTGACTTATACTTTAGGAGGGTGAGAATAATTTCCTCCCAGAAGAGGCCTAGAAGACCAACGAAGGGAAAGGGTAAGCACGAATTATTTGATAAAATGGGAGATATCAGCCACTTGCCTTGGTGTCTTCCAGTGATTCAGGTCCCATCCCTGCTCAGGGAAAGCAATGAGCTTTTAGTCTTCATTAGAAGGGGCTGGATACTTGGTAGACATTAATTGATCTTAGGAACCCTTATCAGGTCTCTATTTAATGACATACGGTGTTGCAGCTGAGGCAAACAGTGAGAAGCCTGTGTGTGAAGTGATGAAGAGGTACAGTAACTGGCTTAGTGTGGAGGTGCCATTTCTTTTTTTTATTTTTTTTAATTATTCTTGTATGTGTATGAACGTACTGGCTGCATGTAGGTTTGGGCACCCATGCCATGCAATGCCACGGAGGTCAGAAGAGGGCATGGAATTCCCCTGGAACTGGAGTTAAAGACGGTTCTCAGCCGCCATGTGGGTGCTGGGGATCAAACCCGGGTCCTCTGCAAGAGCAGTCAGCACTCTTAACCGCTAGGCCATCTCTCCAGCCCTCGGAGGTGCCATTTCTTTCATGTGAAAAACACCAAGATGTCCTCAGAACACAGTGTCAGCAAATAGTTTTGAATGCATCAGAAATTTCTGAAATCTTGGAAGTACGTTTATGAGGTGCCCATTTCTTCCTTGATTTATTATTATTATTATTATTATTATTATTATTATTGTTATTATTATTATTGAGACATAGTCTTACTATGTAGCCCTACTAGCCTGGAACTCACAGTGTAGACCAGGTTGGCCTATAACTCACATGGATCTGCCTGCTTCTGCCCCCTGAATCCTGGGATTAAAGGTGTGTGCTACCAGGTCTAACTGAGATGCCTATTGATAATTTTTACATTTATAAAATTGGAAAAGCATACATCAATACATTAGTTATTTCCTAATTTATTATTGTCTACATGTCTATCATAGTCCCCTTGAAGCAATAGCAAAATCAAAACAATAATCAGGAACCATTATAAATAGCCTGCTACTTTCCAAACCAATGAAAGGAATGCTTTGTACTGGACTTTCCTTAATTTCAATAGCATTTTTCTGTGATATTGTAGTAATATCATAAATACAAACAACTCTTGGCAAGCAGCAGTCTTAACCAGAAGAAGAAAGCCTTCTGAATTGGAGCACCAAGTTCTGCAGCAAGAGTATCAAATAGAGACTTCACAAAGAAAGAACTAAGACTTGGCAGTTTTCTGATAGTGTTTCAGTAAAGGGGAATCTTAGGATGACACAGCCTGGAGAAAAATGGGTTGTTCAGTACATGAAACTAGTAAATGTCTGATGGCACAAAACTGTTTATTTTCTACATTATTCATTGATTTGTGATATGCATTGTGAGGTTCTGTTCTTGTTCCTGTCCCCGGTGCTCCATGTGTGTATGGCCTATGATTGTTGCTTGGTGAATTTTAATTTCCTCTTATTTCTCTGTGAAACCAGAATGACTCATTCTTATATCTCTGGCTGTTTGATTTTCTTGTCTTTGATTTAAGCTTTACACTGTTGCTTTTCTTTTTCTTTTTTTTTTTTTTTAACTCAGGTAAACTTTCTCTCATAAAAATGATTATTTATTGTGTATTTTAAATTACTGTATCTCTGACCTTTGTGGCTTATTTTTTTGTATATCAGGAGAATTCAAGCCGAAGGAAACGGTGCTGGCCATCCTCTCAGCAGCTCCTGCATTCTGAGATGATTCCCATGAACAATGGTGATGTTTGCCTACTCTTGGCTCTCTGAGGGCTGGTTTTGGAGACAGATGTCAGCAACTGTCATTCCAGACTGGGAGTGAGCCACTAATAACCTCATCTTGAAAGCATGATTTAGGAGTCTGGAAGACCCCAATTTTTGACAACAATGCCAAAAATACACTGGAGAAAGAAAACAGCATCTTCAACAGATGGGGCTGGGAGAACAGGATACGCAGAAGAATGAAAATGAAACTTGTTCCTTATCTCTCACCCTGGAGAAAACTCAAGTTCAAATAGATCAAAGACCTCATTGTTAGACCTGAAACTCTGAAACTCCTAGAGGAAAGAGTAAGGAGAACATAGGAGGCTATGGTTCAGGTAAGGACTTTGTCAAGAGGACCCTGTGTGTATAGGAAACAAGGCTGACTGTCAACAAGTAGGACCCCATGAAATTAAAAAGCTGCTGTATTGCAAAGGAAACAATCAACTAAAGAGGCAGTCTGTAACATGGGAGAAGAATTTTGTCAGTTATGCATCTGATAGAGGATTAATATCTAGAATATACAAAGAATACAAAAAGTAAACAAGAAAACAAACCCTGGCTCACTGAGATGGCTCAGTGGTAAAGGTGTTTGGTGACAGTATTGACAACCTGAGTTCAATACCTGGAATGTAGTGATGGAAGGAGGGAACTGACTCCTACAATTCTCTTGACCATGCCAGGCATGCATGTCATTACACTTGAGCACCTATGCATGTACACAAACGTAACGATAAATAGATGTAATTTTTAAAATGTAATAAAAGAAAACAAACAACTCAACTTAAAAATCGGCTATAGCAGAGCTAGAGAGATGGCTCAGTGGTTAAGAGCACTGGCTGCTCTTCTGAGGACCCGGGTTTAGTTCCCAGCACCTACATGGTGGCTAACAACCATCTGTAACTCCAGTTCCATGGGATCCAACACCCTCTTCTGACTTTTGTGAGCATCGCATGATCTGGGTGCACTCACACACATATAGGCAATACATTCATACACATATAATAAAAAGATAAAAATGGGCTACAGAACTTATTCCAAAAGCTACCAAAGGAAGAAATACAAATAGCTAAGAAATAATTTTTAAAGTGTTCAACACCTTTAGTTGAGAGAGAGGCAGATTAAAACTATTTTGAAATTCCATCTTACCCCAGACAGAATGGTTATGATCATGGGAAAAAAAAATGACAACAAGTGCTAGTGAGGCTGTGGGGAAATGGGAACTCTTATTTGCTATTGCTGGGAGTGTACACTGTTGCAGCAACTATGGAAACCAGTGTGGAGGCTTCTCAAAAAACCTAGAGGTAGAACTGTCACATGACTCAGTTCTACCCTTCCGGGGCATGTACCCAAAGGACTCTATATGCTAGAATTGAGGGGTTGCTCTTCCATGTTTACTGCTGCTTTATTCGCAATCACTAGGAAATGGAATCAGCTTAAATTAGAGGTCCGTCAACTGATTAATGCATAATGAAAATGTGATTCAATATACATGATAGAATTCTATTGAGATATAAGAAAAAAATGAAATGATCAAATTTCCAGGTTAATGGGACTGGAAAAATTTATACTCAGTGAGGTCACTGAAGACCCCAAAGACACATGACACATGTTTTCTCTCATATGAGGGTCCTAGCTTCAAATATTTTGTTTTATATGTTTTCTGTGAAGTATGTGTATAAACTAGAAAACTGGAATTGGGTCACTGGGTGGCATTTACGGAGCAGAGATAGTGGAATATCAGTGAAATGAGTGTAGAGGGAGGGAGTACTGGGGAAAAATGGGTCCAAGTTGGTAGTGGAATGATACAAGTGGGGAAATGAGAAGACAGGGGAAGACTTAACCAAAAGGAAATGTGCATGAAAAAGCTGCTTAGGAGCCTAGGATCTTGCAATTCAAGTTGAAAAATATAGTAAGAGGAGATAGTCCTACATACATGATATGAAAGAACAGGGGAGAACACTGGTGCTGAAGGTTCAAGCAAGGCTTAGGACAGGCAGTGTATTGGAGAAATTAGGGGTAGAGAATGGGTTTAATCGGAGCTAAGGATGTTTGAAGAAACCATATAAAAGCCAACTAATTACACAAATAACCTTCTCAAAATGGAGTTTGATCAGAATTATCTCACATTAGTAAACAAAGCTGCTCCCAGAAGACAGCTTATTGCATGGAAACCTCATTGCCAAGCACAGGGTACCTCCTTGTGAGCCATCGGCCAGGGAGGCAGCAGAGGTCTCTGAAACAGCACAAGCTACTGCCATTCCTCCTGGATGCCCAACATAACTAGATGCTAAGATCCTAGTGCTGAAGACACCACACTATTTGCAGGACACAGAAAAATCAATCTTTAATTAACCAGAAAACTCTCTTTTGCTGGTTAGCTTTCACAGTGCTAAGAGGAGCCTTGCAGGCTGCTGGAAGGAGGAAAAAGACATCAGTGGTCTTAATTAGCACTGAACTCCACATGCAACAATACTGACCTGTCAGACAAGCTGTGCCCACAGATTCCTAGTGGCAGGACTGTTTATGCGGGTAGTCAGTTGCTCTCTTGATTATATTTGAGACCTGTTCAATGGGAAGGAATTCATGCTTCATGTGAACATGGTCAAAACCATAGGAGAGAAGTTGCTGCTGTTTTTCTAAATAGTCATGTTGTCAAACTGCTTTCTAAATATTTATGTTTATATTAAAAGATTTTTTTCATCCCAATCTCGGTCAGAGTAGTTACTTATTGCAGTGGTAAGTAGTTAATGCAGAGATGCATTACTGTTCAAAGTCCTGAGAATAAGCAACAGAATGTGTTCAGCATTATATGAGACATGTACCAACAGTTTCTTAACTCAAGGTTCAAGGAATATCATGGAAGAGGGGGGAGAAATAAGAGCCAGAGGAAAGGAAGGAATGCTGTAAAATGCTGTCCTCTGACATGCTATGCTGCTCCACACATGTGCTCACAGCAGCAGTGCCAGTCAGAAATTCCAGCATGGAGGGCCAGGGGCTTCAGGGTCCTATATTTAGCTGAGGAACTATTAGCAGTTGTCTTCCAGGGAAGAGAGAGAGAATGTCATGTTTCTTTAGGAGTGTGGCCACTGGAAGATTGTGTTAGCCCTATTGTATAACTCCATGCCCATGAATATATGGGCAACAGTAATTGGACTAAATGGGTTAAGAATAAATACACACAAAATTATAAAAAGACAACTGAAAGTTTGAAGGGAAATGTGATGGGTGAGTGGTCTGGCAAGAGTTTGAGAGGGAAGTGACAGACTTAGGGCTTTCTCTGTGTTCTATTACCTGTCCAGCCACGTGTTTTTGGCTATATTTACAGTGCCACACATGTGTTTCCTTCCATTGAGTAGACTTTAAGTCCAATTGTGTAACTGTTGATTACCCCCAAGATAAAATTGCCATTATTGCACCAATATACTTTGCTGTGCTTGTTATTGTTATGGTTATTAAGCTTTTGGTTTTTTTTTTTTGGTATTTTTGAGACAGGGTCTCCCTTTAGTCCCAGCTGGCCTGGAGTTTTCTCTGTAGACCAGGCTGGCCTTGAACTCACAGAGATCCACCTGCCTCTGCCTCCCTAGTGCTAGGATTAAAGGCATGTGCCACCATGCCTGGCTGGTTATTAAGCTTTAAAGCTGCTGTTGGGCCTTTGATTGATTTTCTCCCTTAGTAAGCTTGCATAGTGTCCTCTAAAATTATGAGAGCTAGTTTTCATGGAGGAGGCTTCCAGCTTCCAGTGTCATTTCCAGCTCCACTGCTCCAAGTCCCGTGTCTGAAGTATGCCCTGTCTTCAGCAATGGGGTCTTATCTTCAAGTTCTTGGCGATAATCAAGGGATGTGGCAATAGCCTGTGTAATCTTGGGAGTCTCTAGGACTGCCTTGACCAACAACTTGAAGGGAGGCTTTTCCTGTCTGGTACTGTGTTTCTTGTTATATAGCCTTCAGCTATACATACGTACTCATGTAGAGATATTATAAGTGTAATTTTTCAGTATACTCTTTTCACACCAGCTAAGCACTATTTATCTCTCCACTTCTCTCTCTGTCTAAAACTCCCTCTTCCTTCCCCAGTTAAAGTTCCCCCATTTCCCCATTGATAATACCTGTCTCCTGTGATCCCCCTGTCTTGAGCTTCTTCCCCTTTACCCCCATGGTCCCTCTTTTTCCCCCTCCCAGTTAAGCACTCCCATTTTACCAGTTTCACCCTTGGTAACACCTGCTTCAACCATCCCTCTCTCTCAGGCTCCTCTTTCCCTTTACCTCCATTTTTCCCCATTTTCTTGGCACCTGTAGTTACATCAGGGTTTATACTCACATATAAGGATTTGGCGCTAAGATCCACAAATGAGGGAGAGCATACCTCATTTGTTTTCCCGAGTCTGTGTTATTTCACTCAGTATAATAGTTTCTAGTTCTATCCATTTACCTGCAGATTCCATGATTTTGTCTTTCTTTAACTCCGAGTAGAACTCCATTGTGGTCATGTAACAAATTTTCATTCCCATTCATGAGCTTCCATTTCTTAGCAGCAACAAACATGGATGTGCAAGACCCTAAGTCTGTAACATCCTTAGCAAATGTAATTTCTTACTGTATGCTAAATATGGATCCTTATGTTTATAAACAAGTATGCCAGTCACCACTCATCAGAGAAGCCTCTTTTGCAACAGGTGGAAACTTACAGAGCTCCACAACTGATCACATATAGAGAATAAGTGTCTGTGAGATGCCCAACCATAAGGGACACATATACCACGGAACCTCTACGTAGCACTAAGGCTCATAGAACATAGTGGAATAAGGGGGTACAGTGAATACTAATGCATCTCTTGACTCTCATCAGTGAAGCTTCCTTATATAACAGAAGGTGATGAACACAAAAGATCACAAATGGCTGAAGTGTAGAAAATAAGAGTCTGAAGAGTATGGGTCCTTGGGCAGACTTCTATGTTAAAATTCACCCACCCAGGACTCAGAGACCATTGTGAAAGAGGGAGTGGGCCGGGCGCGTGGTGCACGCCTTTGATCCTAGCACTCAGGAGGCAGAGGCAGGCAGATCTCTGTGAGTTCAAGGCCAGCCTGGTCTACAGAGTAAGCTCCAGGCCAGCTGGGACTTAAAGGGAGACCCTGTCTCAAAAATATAAAAAAAGAAAAAAAAAAGAAAAAAGATTTTAAGAGCCAGGAAAGGAAGTGCATGACCATAAGGAAACATAATTTTACAGGCTTCTGGAACATTACTCATATGAAGTTGCAGCAATGATGGCAGCATGCACAAGACAAATTAAAACTCAGACAAAACCCACACAGAACCGGGCATTGGGAAATGGGCAGCAGGGCCTAACCTTAGCCAAAGAACTATTGGTAGTTGATTACTGCAGGAAGAGGGAGAATAGATTTTCTAACGACAATAAAAAAAAAGAAATGAAGCAGTCTTCTGTTCTTTATTTAGCTTGCTATCTATATATCCAGATATATAGCTATCTATATAACTATATATCTAGATTCTATATATCTAAATATCTACATATAGATATATCTAGATATCTAGATATATATCTCCAGATTTGATAGCTGTTCAGTAGGTAGAGAAGTACAGCAAAAAAATTTCAAGTGTCTAAAATCTCACATACAAATTTGAAATGAAAATATTTTCATGTTTGATTTCCTAGTCTTTACTCTCTGTGTCTCTGAGTTTTAAAAAAGCCCTCATATGTTCCTTATTTCTAATTTTTTAAGTGCTCACTTTAGGATGTTGGATAGTTCTTATGGTTTATATGTATGATTTGCATATTTGAGGCCACAGCATTTCTTAATTATGGAGGGATTTACTGGGATGAGGTAGGGTGAGAGAGTATCTTCTTGAGCGAGAATTGAATAAAGCAGATCTAGCAAAGGAATATCACTTATATAATGGTTGTTGAATTAGTAGAGTGGAAAGATTATTTAGATAAAAATCTCTTTTTATCTTACCATCAAAATTACTGTAACTCATGGAAATTCAGTTTTTGCACTTAAGGATACCCTCTTTCCTATTTAAATGGCATCTTAGTAAATTATTTTGGAGATGATTGATAACCTGTAGCAGCTGTATTGCTTCCATCTAGTGGGCAAATAATGTATTAAACAAATGAGTGACTGGTGGCTTCAAACAAGTCTTTTAAAAATTATTATGATGTTGCTATAGATATGTGAACTTATTATCTTTAATTTGGAGTCATATTTTCTTCCAGCCTGTGTAATAATTAATGAATTAGCACTTTGTTCATTACTTTCATTACTTTAAAGTAAGAGATGTTTGCAAATTATAACCTAAATATATGTGATTTTATTTAAAAAATTGAACTTAGCATGGTACTTTCCAACATAAGTGCATCCAGTTCTAATTCTGGGAAATATAAATTTGCATGTGATATACAAACCAGGGAGTGATTTTTTTTTTTTTTTACTGTTTTGGGCAGAAGTTCACCATTTCAGTCAGGTTTTTGACCCACTCTTTTTTGTTGTTGTTGCTGTTGTTGTTTCTTCCAATTTGCATCACTCCAAAATATGCATACATGCATGCCACATAAATATTAATATTATGACATCATAGGTTTTAGCATCTTCAGCTTATGATTTCTTTTTTTATTACTGTTGTTTTATGGAAGACATTCTTATGATATGGTCCAAGACTTTCTGATCAGATCGTGAAAAACAGATAGAAAATGAGACAAGAGAACTGTCTGGACCAGCTGGGCCAATGATGAGTGATTTTTTGACTTTCATTAGCCCAGCTGGTCCAGACAGTTCTCTTGTCTCATTTTCTCTCTGCTTTTCACAGTCTGATTATAAAGTCTTGGACCATATCCTAAGAATGTCTTCAATGTTTTCTCACTGTTCTTAGAATTCTGTACTAAATACTATACATGGCCCCCAAGCTTTGGCTGACGTGGCCCCCATCTTCCTCCCCAAGCCCAGATAGCCCTATCTTCCTTTATCTCTCCAAGATCTGCTCTCCCTCACTTTCTTCCTACACCTTCATAATAATCATAAGCCCAAGGGATCTCTGTCTTTTTGACATCATTCCTCACTACCTAGTTATGGCATATCCTGGGAGCTTCCTCTCCACATCAGGGACTGCAGTTCTTGTGTGTTCTTTTTCCATAGTCTAGAACTTCTTGGTTCATGAAAAATAATTAGTTATTAACTAATTAATGATTTGTTTAACATCTCTTTTCTCTAATGACTTATATACCCAATAAAGTTGCAAGTGTTGTCTTTATTTTTGCAATTGCTAAGTGAATTTTTTGGCATAGTGTAGATAGCTCATCATATAACTTGAATGAGTAGAGATAAAAACTTAAACCAAGATGGGATCTTTTCATCTGTACTATGTTCTACAAGCCTCCATTTTCCTTCCAATTTTTCTAATTCATAAGTCCTCCATTGTAACTAGTGTACTCTGGCAGTAATGGTGATGACTATTCCCATGGAGTATCTTCTCAATGGCTAACCACATCACCACCTGAACATGGCTCGCTTACTCATTCGTTCATGGTATTCTCCACTTGGAGATGTTCCTGGATGCTGCTGGCAATGTACCTGACTGCAAACATCACCAACTCAAGCTCTGGAGCTCAGGAAAAAATCAAGGTTTGTTGGCCATTATGCAGTAGACCTCAGTAGAGCACAGCAGTGCATGAAGTATTTCCTGTTACTAAGAACATAATTTTCCAGTTTCCAAGGCTAAAAGATATTTCATTCCTTATTCATAAGCCCAATCTTCAGAGCCTCAGAAAAAGGATTTGAAATGAGCAAAAAAGCACAAAAAAGAACAAAACATAAAATTTTGAAACTAAGAATTGGATTTCAAAATTTTCAGCTTCCTTTCATAATTACAAATGTTTTGCTTTGCAGAATATATGGGTAGGGTAACTGTCTAGTCAACAGGAAAAGGCTTTGGAGGGTATTTAAAATATTAATCCAGTTTAACCTCTAGATCTAGTTTGTGAGAATGATGTGCTTTACTCTAGAAAATAAAAATATGTTCTTAGTAACAGGAAATGTTTCCTGTGCTCCTGCGCTCTGCTGAGGTCTACTGCATAGTATGCGGTTTGTTAAAAAAAAAAAAAATCTATGCAAAGAATGCATCTTCCAGGAAAGAAAGAAACATTGAGCTAGAAGACAGGATTCTGAGCCTGAAGCAATTGTATAGAATGACGCAATTGAGCAGCTTAAAGGCAGGGACAAGCTGTACCCCAAGTCCCATGCTGGGAATTATTCCCCAGCACCTTGTGCATGGTAGCAAGTGCTGTACCACTGACCCAGCCTGAGCTCAATCTCTAATACTTGAGCTTGCATTTTCTAAAAAAACAGACTCTAAGGGAGAGACCCACGTCTAAATTATTTAAAATTCAATTTAAAAAAATAAATTAAAAAAATCAAACCTAAAAAAAGTTAACAGTTGTAGCAGCTAATATAAATATATGGATCCATGTAGTTGAGAACCATGTATGGTTCAGGCATCAAAAACTTTATGGAAACACACAGTAAAGCTTAGATCTTACAAAAGGGCTTTAATGAAATATACAGTAATGGAGACATGCATTTGTACAGTATATTGGGACATCATTGTTGATGCTGTTCATTTTGTTTTGAAAGTAAAAAAATGAATAAAGACATAATAATAGAGGACATGAGTGGATGATAAGGTGGGGTAGGAAGGGTGAAGGGGGTTTGAATGAGATCAAAACGCATCCTATGGCATCTTTGAATCAATAAACATATATCCACCCGTGCCCCTTTTCTAAGCTTAGGGAACAATCTGCGGAAGAGGGGGTGTGGTAGAATGTAAGGGCTGAGATTGGGATAAATGGTGAAACTACAACAATATAGTCTGGACACTCATTTGATCAACTTGATTGAACATACAAGCCCCCTCTGCCGGATCATGGGACCCATGGGCTGTGTGGGTTTGGGCACAACTGCTTGCAAATTGGTTTTACATGAAGGATGCTTGTACATAAATTATCACTTATTGCTAAAAAATGAAAAAAATACTGAGAGAAAGATGCAGGACAGTTATGGCAGAATGCATGATCTGGGATGGGGTGGGGTGGGGTAGGGGGAAGGGAAAGGGAAATATGCTTGAACTGAATTGGAAAATGATGTATGAAATACACAAAGCATCAATAAAAAAAATGAGAAAAAAAGTGCATACTATACGAATGCCATATAAAGATCCCGATCTGCAGGGCATGTGGGCCACTGAGGGTTTTTTTTTTTTTTAATTTTTATTGAGCAGGCTGGCAGAGCTGGCTAGCGGATAAGAGCGCGCGACCGCTCTATACGCTAGCCCCAAGGTGTCGACTCCCACGCCCCCACTCTGGCGGCCGCGACCCAACTTTGCCCCCAAATCCGAGACCTCCAGTGTTCCAGGGACTCGGACACCCTCTTCTGCCACTCGCGCGGCTGCCATTTTCCCCGTGTGCACCAACCCTTACATGCCGACCAGTCATTCATCCGACCATCATAATTAAATTAAATTAAAAAATTATTGAGCACATTTTCATACATTTCTTAATTCAAATTTAGACTCATTCCCATCCATTGCCCACCCTCATGCCCCTCCCCCACAGAGCTCATGGATTCTGTCATACACAAGTCCTGTACTTGCATCTTTTTCTTATCTTTTATGACTTTTTGGTCACAGGTTTACTGTTTTTGATCGTTCTTTGAATAGGTTTCTCGTTCTCTTTTTTTTGTTCCCATTTGATTTTATATTATCGCAAAATATGCATATAACACTCCACACATAAATCAAAGTTACAAAATATGAAAATAAACTAAAGGTTAATCCCAAAGCACATTAGAGTTCACATTTTAACGTAAAATTGCATGCAGGTAAAAAGAAGTATAAACTTTACATTCTCTCTTTTTTTCTAGAATATGAATAGTATTCCTATATGAAGAACACACCATAGGATTTACATAGGATAAATTATGAATGGTTTGAATGGTTGTAGCAGTGTCAATAAAAGAAAAATATATTTTTACAAAAAATTTTTTTTTTTTTTTTTTTTTTTTTTTTTTTTTATACCAAAAAGATGTCATGTTTCCCAAGGAAGTGCTTGAAGTTTCCTCCTTGCAAGCCCAAACAACCATAAATCACACCCCTGTGCTCCCACATGGGGTCCCTCCCCCAACATGGTCACCCAAGGAGGTCCAGCAAGCATGTGTCCTGTTGATCTTCCTGCACTGGCCTCCATGACACAGCATGGTTAGTCAAACAAAGCAGTCTACCTCTGAGAGGCTGAAATCCCAGTAGTCACATCAAGTGCACGAGCTGGACATCGCAGTAGTCCCCCATCTGGCATTGAAGGTTTAAAGGATCTCAAGTTGTATATCTGAAGTACAATTTCTCAACCTTACGGATATTTATTCTGGTTATTCTTTCCTTTTGGATGCTTAAGGCCACACAGTTAACCCATAGTAACCAAGGTTTCTGTCTTTTCTCAAGGTCAGTTAGGACTGGTCCTCAAGGTCACTTGGTTTTTTTTTTTTTTTTGTGGGGGGGAGGGGTAGCCCCTGGCTCCTTTGGTTTTCAAATCACCAGTTCCATCCACTCGAGGACACAGTTAGGTCTTGCTAGACCAGGCTTCTCTCTTTGAAACATGAGCAGACTCCTCTTGATAGGGCCACTGAGGTTTTAACCTTTCCTGCAATTCTGGTTCACTTCCTCCCTTGGAAGTCCATTCTCTTAAATTTATTTTTTATTTATTTTATTATTAGTTAGATTTTATTATTTTATTTATTTATATTTATTTGTGTATGAATGTTTTTTTTTTTTTGCTGCAGGTTGTGCAGACCCCGTGTTGTGCAATGCCCTTGGGGTTCAAAGAAGGTACGAAGTCCACCTACTGGAGTATTGTAGTTTTTTAGCTGCCACGTGGGTTCTGGGAATCAAACCTGGTTTCCCCACAAGAGCAGTCAGTGTTCTTAACCATTGAGCAATCTCTCCAGCCCCTAAGAAGTACACTCTTAATGAACCCTCTCTGCTTCTCCTACTACCCACATGTGCCTGTCTGATTTCTTGTTTTGGGACACAAAAACCTATAAATCCAAGCAAGAACCAATTTGTGTTTGTAATGTCTGAAAACATTCTACCTAGTCCATCCCTCCCTCCCTGTCTCCTTCCCTCATTCTCTCCCTCCCTCCCTCCCTCTCTCCTTCCTTCCTTCCTTCCTTCCTTCCTTCCTTCCTTCCTTCCTTCCGTCTCTTCATTCACCTTCCCTAGCACATTTGGAAATGGCTAGGTCAGGGCATGCAGAGTCACAGTCCCTAAAAAAACACATCTTAGTGGTGGCAGGGCTCATGCCAAGGCCACAAAGCATATGTGGAGTTGCCCCCCGGGGGGCCACACACCCCTGCTGCGGTTGGGCTTAGTGCTAAGGCAGTCAAGAGAGTGGTACCTGTGTGGCCCCAGTCATACTAATACAAGACTGTCATGCGTATGTGATGGTGGCCACAATGGTACCAGCCAAGATGGCAGCACCAACGGGGAAACAGCTATGGAGGTAGCATCCACATGACAGGAACAACATGGTGATGCCATCAGGTCATGTGGGGCTGCAGGAACAGATTCTTGTTCTTCACTGACCTAAAGAAAGAATAAAAAGGCAGAAGTAAGGTTTTAGCCCTCAGCCAGATTTTACGGAAAGCAGAAGCACACAGAATGCAAAGCACCCAGAGTACAGCTTGCCAAAGGCAGAGGAAGAAAGCAGAGGGGGTGTATATAGTCTGCTCTGCGAGTCGGTGTTTTCACGTTTGGGAATGGAGTGAGTTCCCTGTCTAGGCTCAGAATTGGCTGGTTTGAGGTGTTGTAAGGGACTGGATAGTCCAGCCAAAGAAAGAGAAGCTGACTGGCTCCTGGCACGAGGAGATTAGAAAGTCCTGCCAAACAGTTCTGTCTGATGAGAAAACGCCCATCAAATGTTTATCTTAGAGAGGAAGAAGAATCAGGAAGCCTATCATATTAAATGTTCAAATGAAAAGTACGTTCATCTACCATAGAGCCTCTTTTCCCTGTCTGTCTGTGTACCAGGGATCTGACTCCCCCGTCAATGGTGGCCACCCTGGTGGAACAAGGTCTATGGCACATTTGGGCACTGGCTCTCTTGAGCACCTCTGCTTCCCCAGACTTTCCCACAGTGCCAACGGTTCATGTGTCTAACCCCATTCTCTTCTTATATGCTTGACATTACTCTCTTCCTTGCGCATACTTCTCTTCCATCATTTTGTGTCACTATGCTTTGTTTACCTGTGGTTTGCCCTGTGCTCCCTGTCCATTTACCTTGAACAATTCCAGCCCCGAGGGATTTAACCTCCCAGGTAGTAAGATATCCATCATGCATGCAATACATCTTAATAATATTTAGACTCCCTTCCCTCTCGGCACATCCCTGTAACTCCCCCACCTGATTTCATGCATTCTGTCATATACATTAAGGCCTATCGAGTCAAGCTTGAGATGTCCCTCAGTATGAGTTCATTCAATGGTGCCTGGTCAGCCTAATTAGTGTCATTCCCTTAAAGAAGACTAATTTACACTTTATCCTGCATGGCAATCTGAAACAAAACTTAGAGTCATTTACACAAGCAAAACTCTTCTCTAAACTTAGAAGCTTGGACTTTTTCTTTTTTAAAAAACGTTTTCTCAGGCGAAAGTGTGATACCCAGTGAAAGGCTTAGAGGAAAACGCCACTTAACGATGGTCAGATTATGAGTCCTTCATTAGTAGCTAGTGGTCAGAGAGGGGGTTAACGCCCAATAGAACTCTCCACCCTGAGGAGAAGCAGGGCCAAGTTTATAAAGCTTAAAATTACAATTACATCCTGCTAGGGGCAAAGCCAAGAACCATAGTTATATTCACTTACCATAGTTACACCAGACCAGGTCAGTTAACAAAGAGGTTGTCAGTTAACAAAATGTTTTGGTTAGGCTGGATGGAAGGACCTGCTATTTGGACATGCTACCTGGGTGCTCTAACTTTCCCAGTATTGTAGAAACAATGAAACTGCTGCATGAGATCCATCTGCCTTTGTTTCTGCTTCTGCCTTCTGAGTCCTGGGATTAAAGGGCTTTTACTGCTGAAGTATAAGATACAACCTCAGAGATGCCTGTAGTAGAGACTTGCATTTCAGTTTCATGGGACCTGGTCTGGATAGGAATAATAATAATAAAGCAAGCCATTCAAACCCCAGGTGAATAATTAGTAATACGAGAAGTGTGTGTGTGTGTGTGTGTGTGTGTGTGTGTATTGGGGGGGCCCTGAAACTAGTATTTATAACCCTTTCGTGGACTGCACCCAAGTTCTCCAGGGATGCCTGATAGTGTGTTGGGAAGGAAGACCCCCAAAACTGTCAGAACTTCTTAAGGACTTGGAGCGAATGAGTGGGATGCCTTGCCCACCCTGTTTCTGATTTCCCCAGACTACCACACATCGGAAAGACTGGAATGAGTTCAACCTTAATCGAGGGCTTTAAAACAATTGGCGGTTACTGAGTTCAACCTCAATCGAGGGCTTTAAAACAATTGGCGGTTACTTTAGCTTCCACAGCCCATCCCACACTCTGCTATTTATATCTTAAACTGGGAGACAGTTACTGTAAATCTGTACAACAAGCCTTGCCTTTTGATTTCTTTTACCAGACTTTCCTCAAATCTCAAATATATAAAGATGTAAACTTTGTACTTTGTTTTATTAGGAATATACTCTGATTTAATCTAATGCTGTCACGTGCACTCATGATGGTTGTTTATATGTAATTATGTGTCACTTTGTACCTAAAATAGCATGGAACAAAACTCAGTCTGTTCCTAGAATTCCTCCAAATAACAGAATAACAAAATCTGTGGTCACTTCATTTGTGCACTTTTTTTTATCATGTCCTAAGTTTCTGTTCTTGAGATCCCGAATTTAACATGTGTATATGTGAATCGGAGTGTGTGGAATAAATTTAGGGCTACATTAATACACAGGAGCTGTTGTCCTTGTATTATTTTTCTTTAAAAAGTGATTAGCTGAAACATAAAAATTTGACAGTTAGCTATAAAATTAGAGACTGAAGAAAAACGATATACAGGAATGTATCTCAGGACCAACTGAACTATTCACTTATTCAAACATCAGTTTCCAGCCTCTTTCCTGGTACATTGGTTCAGGTCCGATGCTTTCAAATGATAATTCTGGAAACTGATGTTGAGTACATTCTTGTTATAGGATTTCTAAGGGATAGCATGATTTCCAACAAAAAATTAAAATAATACATGATGCTAATTTGTCTTATAGTTTAGATTTAATTCAGTGGTCAGAGACCTGATAAATCAACACTGCTTAGGTACACTTAAACTTTTAAAACCTATTAAAGTGATATCCAAATACCATTGAGTCAATTAGATATGTTTCATAAGACATAAAACACTTTATGGCTCAGCTGCTAAGAGTACTGTCTGCTCTTGCAGAAGACCCAGGTTTGGTTCCCAGCACCCAAAGGATAAATAGTCTGCAGCTCCAGTTCCATGGAAACTGATTCCTTCTGGTCTCCATGAGCATTGCATGTGGTACACTTACATATATGCAGACAAAATGCTCATACACATAAAATAAAAATAAATAAATAAACATTAAAATGCTTTGAAGACAGCATTGAGACATTTGATTATCTAAAATATTTTAAGAGCACTAAATATCTAAAATAATTTAGTACTTGAAGTATAATTTGTTTATTTAAAAGAACAGTCATTGAGTCATAAGATACAAGTTTTGTTATGTTAAACTTTTACAATGTCTTCAAAGATTTTGATAAATAATTTCCTCAGATTCTAGAAATTAAACTTTTATTTATTTATATTTCAATACTGAAGGCCCCGGGGGTGTGGGATTTATAGAGAACACTGGGGCCGAGAAACTCA
>VZQC01013025.1:1805964-1822098 GCA_009823505.1 Rhizomys pruinosus | reverse complement strand
CACACAGAAATGTCAGTGTTCTCAAAACTCAACAGTTACCCATTAACACAAATCTCTAAAACTTAAAGAGTTGGAAGATAAGTTTCACAGTAATGAATATTTACCTTTAATATATTATTATGATGTTTATGTCACAATAGTGCTTTTTATTTATCACAATTTATATAGCTTCAGTTTGTACATATATACCCAGGAACATAAGGGACATTCTCACTACTATAAACTATCCCTAAAGGGAAAAAATGAATCATCACCCTATATAGAACTACAATAATGGTATGAATTTAAAATAAATTAACACAACATGGTTTTTCATGTGAGCTGTTTTTAAAATACCAGCATGCGAAATTTGGATATTTTATTTAACAGCTACACCTTTATTCACTAGGAAATTGTCCATTAAAATTTTAACCATTTTTTAACTTACCTCAAAAATTTTATTGACTTATGTTTTTCAATGAATTTTAAACTATCTTGGGGGGGTGACAAACAGTGTGAACAAATAAACAGACAAACAACTTGCATATCCAAAGTGGAATTTAAACCTTAAAAGGGCAGTTTGATTCTATTAATCCAAAAGACCTATTTAGTGACTAACTTTTATTTTACCCTTGAATATCAAACTGATTGGTAGTCATAAAATCAATCTTTATAGACTGTCCATATGTTGCATAGTACTGAGAATCTCCAGCCAAGGAACATAATTTCTTGTATGTGCTATAACCATATTATAGAAATTTAAAAAAGTGAACAGTACTTCATATACACACTTATACACAAGGATTTAAAAACTTAATTTTGGTAATGACAATCTATAAAGGTTGTACTGAACAAGGCACAGACATACATTGTTATCATACACAGACATACACACATTGGACAAAACACCATATACTGTCCATCAATGGCCTGATAGATTTTTAATATGCTGTAACTTTATTACAAAGCTGTTACCAGTATCATCCACATAGATAAGCAATTTATCCATAAATTCATACAAGAGATTTTTATCCTAGTGTTTGTATTGAACAGACTCACATACCTTGTTATCAGACATGTTTTCATTCTTCAGAGATGTCATTGAAAGCATACAACCCCAATTGCATTCCCAAGGCTGAGGTGGCTAATACAGTTTTTCCTATTGTGCTGTCATTGAAGTCTTACACCTTTGGTTTCATAAACTATGAATACTTATTGAATTATTTTAACAAGTGATGAAAAAAGAATATATAATCCAATTTGTACTGAAGGCTAGCCATAACTAAAAGTCACAATACAACAATTAAAGACAGTTCGCCAAGGAAGAAACTAAAGATAAAGTGTCAGAAAACATTCAGTCCTACCAAGGCAGTACAAGACCAAGACAATTAGAACATGACAATAAACCAAAAACATTTTAGACTGTTTCATTGGAGAGAAGAAATTGCAGTTCACAGGGATCTAGGGAAGCCAGTGTGCTACTGTTTATGGCTGGCACAGCTGTTAAAAGCCTGGCTAAGTAGAAGAAAAGAAAACAGACATTTGTTCTAACCATAAGGTAAAAATCAGTCTTCAGAGGTCTGGAAAACACAGTTGAAAAAGGAAAACTGAAGTTATAAATACCTCAACTTTAAAAACAGTTTATTTTGAGATCAAATCCAGTCTTAACAGATTACAAATTAAACTTTAGTAACCAGTTTAGAATATTTTTTTGTATGAACTTAGGACCCAGGTTCAAATCAGCCTTTAAAAAGTTTAAGAGCATGCCAAAAGTAAACTTAATTTTGTGCACAATGCAAATGAAGAACCTTGAAGTGCCACTTTTAGACAGAACACGAGTGACAACACATGAAACAATCTCATACACGATGGAAAACAGTTAACACCAAATACTTGACAGACACTATGACTTAAACATAATGGAGATTCCTTTTTTGTTTTTTTTCAAATCTCTTAGAATTTAACTTGATGTCAGGCACAGAAAGTTCTCAGTTTTCTGGTCTGCTGCACACCTTAGGGCTGTGCAGGGCTGTGGCAGCTATTAATTTTTCATGTCACATTCACACATAATCATTTAAAGAGTTTAAGACATTTTTTAGTTAACTCCAAATTAAAAAACACTTTTGTTACTCCAAGCCCCCGAATGCTGGGTTGATTTCATTAAGTGCCTGTTCCACCTTAACTGACAGTCCCGTTAAGGAGGGCAGGCTGCCTGGCATCTCACTATGATGGAGCTTGTACTTCTAGGGGAGTGGAGCAGTGGAAGCTCTGGCTGCCTGGAGCTCACAGCATGGGCCCTATGTGTGCATACTCGCCTGCACAGGAGAGAGGGGAGTAGGGGATTAGAAGAAGTAGATTGTCCCAAGTTAGATTCAAAGTACAGAAGAGTTCCAAGACAGCGTGGAGCGTACAGGAGGCATTCTCGAAAAGACCAAACAACAAAACAAGACAAAAAAAAAAAACACAACAACAACAAACAACAAACAAAACAAAAAACAACAAATACGCAGTAACAAAGGACAAAAACAGATAGAGAAACAAAGACCACAAATAACCAAATACAACATGCGTAGGACACAAGACACCAGAAAGGACTCAGTACGGCAGGGGCTGTCTGCTGTGACCAGAACCAAAGGGCGGACCCACCAGTCTGTGCCCCAAAAACCAGGATACTAGACCATCCCTGAGACTAGTATCAGACAAAACCCTGTTTGTCTACTGGAGAGTCGGAGCGTTCTCCTTCTCTCATGCCCAGAGGAACTAGTGGTGTCTGACCTTCCTCTAAGGCAGCAGCCCTGGTGGCACAGAAACAGAAAACTGAAACCAAAACAGGAGCTTATGCTAGAGTTATGTGGTACCTGTTCAAAGCACTCTTGTTCTACAAGGCCGGCGTTGTCCAGAGGCCCCTCGAGGCAGAGGTGGCATATCTCGGTGGAGACCTCCAATGTTGAGTTAGAAATGCCACTCTGCCAAAGAATCTCTTGAGAGGCCAAAACTGTGGAGGAAAAGCTTTAATAAAAGAAACATTAATAAGGGGGCTGGAGGATGAGTCAGGTCCTAGTGGTTAAGAGCACCGCTCTTCAGAGACCAGTTCTATCCCCCCCCCAGCACCCACATGGGCGCGCTATAAGAACCGTCCTGTAACTCCAATTCCAGGAGAACTCCAGTTCCAGGGGAATCCAAGACCCTCTTTGACCTCCGAGGGGCGTATTGCACGAACCATGGGTTGCACAGACCATAATGCAGACAGTACATTCATACACATACAAAAATAAATAAAATGAAAAAAATTAAAAAAGAACATTACATCAAGGAAAAAGTGCAGAATACATCACAGAGACAGTGACAGAGACAGATTGATGCATCAGGCCGAGAACACTCCCATGGGACTGGAGGGCAGTGGCCCCAAGGTCTGATCCTCTCCCACTTTTATTCCCAGTTAGGGGATTTCCACTGTGGTTATGGTGACCCTTTCTCTGATTGGTGGGGTCTTGATGGTTGCAGACCAGGCAGTCTTTCATTGGATCAGTCCACCTGTTCTGGACCCCTTTGTTTGAAACAATGGTTGTATTTAGCAGCGTGAAGTCCCTTGGAGAGTAATGGGCTCCTTAGGGGGTGAGAAGCACTCCTACAGGGCTGGGAAAGTTTATCCTGACCTCAGGTAGCTCTGGGAACTAACAACTCAAAGTTGGAGGGAGTAACTATGGGAACCAGACCTGCTTCAACTAGAGAGTTGCTCCTGCATGGTTAACCCTTTCCTTTTGATTAACTTCTTTCTGACCTGGTCCTAACACTCATCAAATTCAAAAACTTTTGTACAGCTAAAGAAACAATCAAGGAAGTGAAGAGAAAACCCACAGAGTTAGAGGAAACCATCACCACTGATACATCTGGCAGAGAATTAACATCCAGAATATATAAACTACTTAAAATCAAAGAAGAAAACAAATGACCTACTCGAAAGATGGAGTAAAGAGCTGGACAGAGACTTCACCAGTAAGTAAAGATGGCTGAGAAACATCTTAAAAAGTATTCAACATCATTAATAATTAAGGAAATGCAAGTTAAAACCATGCTAAGGTATCATCTCACTCCAATAAGACTGGCAAAGATCAAGAAAACAAAAGATACCAAATGCTGGAGAGGTTGTGGGGAAAGGGGGACACTCATCCACTGCTGGTGGGAATGTAAGCTGGTACAACCACTGTGGAAAGCAATGTGGAGAACCCTTAAAAGACTCAAAATGAGTCTGCCACCTGACCCAGCCATACCACTCCTGGGTATATATACCCACAAGACTCATCTACCACAAAGATACATGCGCAGCTATATTTATTGCAGTTCTCTTCACAATAGTGAAGAACTGGAGCCAACCCAAGTGCTTCTCAACTGATGACTGGATGACAAAAATGAGGTACATCTACACAATGGAGTTCTATGCAGCAGTAAAGAAAATGGGCAAGGTCAGGTAAGGATCTAGTTTAGTTCTTCAACAATGAAACAGCACTGGAAGCATCACTAAGCCTGATTTCAAGTTATGCTACAGAGCTATAGTAATAAAACCCAACATAGTACTGGCATAAAACGACACATTGATCAGTAGAATAGAATTGAAAATCCAGATATAAGCCTATGGCCCTATATTCACTTGAGTTTTGTTAAAAAAGGCTAAGAAAACACCGGAGAAAGGACAGCATCTTTAACAGATAGTAGTAGTCAAATAGGAGAACTATATGTTGAAGAACAAAACTAGATCATTACCTGCACCTGCCCCAAACTCAACTTCAAATAGTTCAATGATCTCAACAAAAACTGGGACTCTGGACCTGGTAGAAAGGAAAGTAGAGAATGAACTTCAACTTATAGGCACAGGATAGGACTTTCTGAGTAGGACCCTAGGAATGCAGACTTTAAGTCCAACAACTGATGAATGAGACCTCATGGAACTAAAATAGTTTGTATAGCAAATGATACCATCATGCCAGAGAAAAGGCAGCCAGTGAAATGGGTTTTACTCAGTTGCACTTATCCTGGTTAGAGAGGAGACCAAGGACCAGTCATATGAAGGCCCACAGTGTGGGACACATAGAGTGGGCTGTTTAAGTCCTCACAAGATCCTAAATGCAGAACTTCCTTGATTCCTTCTTTCCCTCCTTCCCTCTCTCCCTCCTTTCCTTCCTTCTTTTTCTTTTTCTTTTCTTTTTTTAAATCTGCATATGTTTAGACATGATTGTTTTTCTGTTTATTTTTTTTCTATATTTTATTTAGTCTTTTCAAGACAGGATCTCCCTATAACCCCAGCTGACCTGGAACGCACTGTGTAGACCAAGGCGGCCTTGAACTCACAGAGTTTTCTCTGCCTCTGCCTCTGGAGTGCTGGGACTAAAGTTGTGTGCCACCATGCCCTACCTCTTCTTTTCTTTTCTTTTCTTTTCTTTTCTTTTCTTTTCTTTTCTTTTCTTTTCTTTTCTTTTCTTTTCTTTTGTTTTCTCTGTTCTTTTCTTATTTTATTTTCTTTTTTCTCTTCTCTTCTCTTCTCTTCTCTTCTCTTCTCTTCTCTTCTCTTCTCTTCTCTTCTCTTCTCTTCTCTTTCTCTTCCTCCCCTCCCCTCCCCTCCCCTTCCCATCCATTCCCTTCCATTCCCTTCCCTTCCCTTCCTTCCCTTCCCTTCCCTTCTCTTTTCTTTTCCTCTTCCTTCTCTTCACTTCTTCTCTTCTTTTCTCCCCTCCTCTTCCCTCCCTCTCCCTCTCTCCCCTCTCCCCTCTCTCCCTCTTCTCTCCCTCTTCTCTCCCTCTCCCCTTCCCCTCTCCCCCTCTCCCTCTCTCCCTCTCTCCCTCTCTCCCCCTCTCCCTCTCTCCCTCTCTCCTCTCTCCTCTCTCCTCCCCTTCCTCTCTTTCTCCCTCTCTTCCCCTTCCCCCTCTCCTTCTCCCCTTCTCCCCCTCCTCTCCCTCTCCTCCCCTTCTCTCTCCCTCTTGCCCTCCTCTCCCCCTCTCCCCCTACTCTCCCTCTCTCTCCCTTCCCCTCCCCTTTTCTTTTTTTCTTCTTTTCTTTTCTTCTTCTTTCCTTCATTTTTATTTTCATGATAGAAATAAGACCCAGGGCCTTGTGCAACTACACCCCCAGCCCCAGGCATGATTCCTTTCTACATAAATTGAAGGTAGTAGAGCAGTTGAGATACTAGGTTAATTTTTTTTTTATAAATACCAGTAGATACAAAGCTGTATCTTTAACCAAAATGACTTCAGCATTGTAGAAGCACTCGGTTCCAAGAAACACTTTAAGCTTTTTGGTTAATATTAACCTCTTAGTATTTATATCTAAGGCAAATTTTGGAAACACTAAACATACTTGGTATTGGTACTGATATATTTCATGTGTTTTATTGTAGGGACTGTGAAATAGTCTTCCTATGACTTTAAAAATACGTTTGGTAAATTAAGCTGTAACCTTGAGCATGTATGCCTGGATAGCCTTGTCTCATGAAAGTTTATATAAGAATGCTTGCTGAGGAGTGATCTCCCGGTATGCTGGTACTCCCCTAGTTTTTCAGGAGACATTGTTCTCTTAGGAAGGCATGCTATGGTGATAATGCTATCCTGCTTATGTTTCCCTGAATTACTACTGTATTCTGGCCACCTTATTATTCATTGTTCTATAGATATTCATCTGTGACTCTAATGAGTGTGAGTATAAAAGAAGAGCTCTCTCTGTGTGTAGTGCTTGTGTGTGGATGTAGAAATAGAAATAAAGCAAAGACATAAAACTGCAGGCGCGCCCTGGTTCCTTTTTTCAGAGCCGTGCAATCTTTTCTGGTCCCATGGCTGCCTATCTGGCAGCCACATTTTATACTTTTAGTTTTGACATTTTAATCATTAATTCATTAGGGTTTGGTTATTATGACTTTGTTTTTCCTTTTGATAAGTTACAGTTTAAATATACTTACATTATTTAACTCAACCACATGTCCCAGCCCCTTTCCTTCTCTTGGCCAGAGATATAAGACAGGTATCAGAGCTGACCTCACCCACCTCTCAGGCAGTAAGAGTATGTGCTCCTTGTGGGAACATGTACAGGCAAGACCCATACTTAATGACATTAACTAATGACTATTTATTTATTTTGGGGGGTTACAAATATGGGCAATGAAAAAACTGATGTATTCAGGCAACAGTTAGCCATCATTTTTTAGGAGACTGGGTTGGTTTTCTATTTTGCCATTTCTCATGACATATTTATAGTATTACATATTTTATTTGGTCTATAAAAGACTAAATCTGAAAATGCAAAACAAATGTTTGTACTTTTTAAAGTTACTGTATTCTCATGTTTATGCCTTTAAGTAAGCCAAACTTTTGCATCACTGTCTAAATGGAATATAATATACATATCATATATGTATATACATATATGTATACATGCAGATATACTTATATAGAGATAGAGAAAGCTATATATAGACAAAGATGTGAGTGCATGTGCATATGTAAATCAAATGCATTAAATCTTATTCTCGCTCTTTTGGATCATTGGTCTCAACTTCTGGCAGCGAGATGCTTTATAAATTAAAACAATATTGGTCCAATGATTCAAACATGCTTTTAAAAATATTTATACAGTGATATGCCAATATGTGATATTTATTATTGTGAATTATTTTAAAATCCATATCAGTTAACCATTTATGTGATTATATCTTTATTGTTCAACAAGATTGCCAGTGTTTTGAATCAACAGTACTTAATCTGTTTGTATTGTTCTCTCTAACTAGAAAGACTCACACCACGTGTTTTATTGAGATTTATTCCTTTCATTTGATTAAAGTGAAATAAGTGATTTTTGGATCTTACTGATAAACCTCATATGTCTGGAGGGAGGCAACTTTCAAACGACCATATGTAATGTTCTGCTCTGTCAAATCCAGCTCAAAGCAAATTTTGAAAATTGATTCTGATAAATATTATGCATGCAATTGAGAAATTTCATTAATTATCTCCAACACATCTGAAATAACCCTTTGAGTAACTATTGTGATACATCCAAAGGAAATGGAATTATTGTCTTTTGGAAGATTAGTGAACAAAACACATATATGGGAGACTGTTCTTTGCATCAAAATCCTAGTTCTTTGAACCAGCTTATTGAGCCAATGCCAAATCCCTTATAAATCTGTATGTTTTCCACTTTTTGAGGATTAGAACAAAAAGGAATTTCAACAGTGAGATGTTCTATTTTCTGGTATGCCTCCTTCTTTTTAAGAACTCCTCATTGTTCTTGGGCTGTTTGGAATCACAGGAGTAATGACAGAGCACTAACTGGGAGGTTTGGACTGTCAGAGTTACCATGTGGGAAAAGAGATGGTGGTAGAGAAATCATCCAGGGTCTTGATCTCTTATTCAGACTCTAGAGCAGGGACTTCAAGAAGTTGTGTTGCAGGGAAAATATCTGTTGTTATTAATGCCCAATGATCATTTTCTGGCATTCTCATAGGGAATGTTTTGATATTTTTGAATTTTCAAGTTGTTTTTCCTGAAGTCCTTGAGATAATTCTCCATTATTTCTTCATTACATATAATTTTATTCCCACAATTAGGATGCTTTTAAGCTGACATGAAACTACCAGTGTTACTTCGTGAAGCTTTATATAGTAAGATCAATATATTATAAGAAAATGAGTAGGCAGGGTACAAACTAATATTCACAAAAATTATGAGTTACTAAGTCATCCTAATTGCATCCCAACTTTATTTAAGGAATCATTTATTTAATGACTGTGTCTAAATATTCATTAGCTTAGACTTTCTAGACCATAGATCTCCAAAGTAATAAAATGATCTATATGCTTCCATCAGCTGACACAGCTGGAAACATAGCAAAAGTTTTTATCAAATTATCAAACGAATTATAAACTGCTTATTGTCTATGCTTTTAGAAAATCAGAACACTAAAATGTAAAACTTTATAGATTCTCTTGTTTGGGATAATGTCCTGATTTCTTGCTATTTTCTTCCTTTTAAAACTAAGTGTGAACTGGGCGTGGTGGCACATGCCTTTAATCCTAGCACTTGGGAGGCAGAGGCAGGTGGATCTCTGTGAGTTCAAGGTCAGTCTGGTCTACAGAGCAAGTTCCAGGACAGCTGGGGCTACAGGGAGACCCTNAAAAAAAAAAAAAAAAAAAAAAAAAAAAAAGATAAGTGCGTTGGGCATGGTGGCGCATGTCTTTAATCCCAGCACTTGGGAGGCAAAGGCAGGTGGATCTCTGTGAGTTCAAGGCCATCCTGGTGTGCAGAGCGAGCTCCAGGCCAGCTGGGACTAAAAGGAGACCCTGTCTCAAAAATACCAAAAAGATAAGTGCAAAATGATCCACCAGATATTTACTATGCTAATCTGCATTCAAATTTATCTTGGTGTCTACACCAATTCAGCAAGTTCTAGTGTGAGAAGAATAGGCCTTTCTTCATGTTGTCCTCTGAAAATGGATTCTAAAATTAGGAGAATATCATAGAGAGTAGCTGCTTTCGATTTCATCGGTTCCTGTCAGTGGTGGTCATATACCTGTGTCAAGATGCAGGTGTAACCATCAGCATTAACCACAGGAGGGTCACAAACTTCTAATTTGTTGAGAAGCTCTGTCAAGTGGATGTATTGTCAATAACATGAAAACATCGTGAATGTGAATTAGAAAGCAGAATTTCATGGAAAATGGAATACGTGCTGCTACTGAAATTTACAAACCTGGACAGATGCTGACTTTGAGGACCTCATGACCCTTTAATAGCTTCTCAGGTCCTGTGTTAGATTTTAAATCTAACTTCCTTCTTGGATTTCTTGAATGAGCCTTAGCAAATTAATACAGAAGTGGTTCTCACAAAAGAAATTAGGTTGTATATAATAATAGTCATATTTTTAAATCACTTCAATAAAAGATTTTAGATTTATATGGGGGCCTTCACATTCTTCATATAGCTTTCTCTAATAGTATCACTTTATATAACCCTAGTATAATTATCAAAGAAATTAACATGGAAACATTATAAACTTTGAAAAATAAACTGTAGACTTTATTCAGACTTCGGCAGTACACTACCCACCTTTCTGGGCGCCTACATGGTCTTGCTTTGTTAGATCTCCTTATCTCCTCTGACCCATGATAACCTTGCAGGGTTTTTTCCTCATTTATGGTTTTGATATTGTTGAAGAGCACCGATCAGGTCATTGCTCACATTGTCCCTCAGTTTTAGTATGTCTTTTAAAAATTTATTTTTATTTATTTTTATTTCATATATATGAATATACTGCTGCATGTACATAAGTGTGCCTGTGCTGTGTGATGCTTACAGAGGACAGAAGAAGGTGTTGGATCCCCTGGAACTGGAATTGTGATCAGTTGTTAGCCACCATGTGGGTGCTGAGATTTGAACCTGAGTCTTCTGCAAGAATAGCCAGTGCTCTTAACCGTTAAGCCATCTCTCCAGGCCCCAGGTTTGTCTTTATTTTACATGACTGTTGAAAAATTATGTGTTTTGAAGATCTTCTACCTTTGTGAATAATAGATTTTAGGGGCAAGATACTATGTGATTCTTCAAATATCTTGCTTCTCTTTAACTTTCATTCAATTATTTTTGTATATGTTGGTGGATTTTCCCAAAATGATTATTACTATGATAATCAAAATGTGGGGTTTTTTTGCGTGTGTGTGTGTGTGTGTGTGTGTGTGTGTGCGCTTATCAGTTGCAGACATACTGGTTGTAATTCTGTAAGAAGTAATCATATCTTCTTTCCTTTTATTTATAAGTTAAATTATCTATCAGTGTGGCTGCATGTTTTTAAAATATTTATTTTAAAGTTTATAGGGAGATAATTATTCCAGTTGTTGATCTACTCACAGCCATTAATCTTTTAATGACCAGTCCACTATACTAGCTGCCAGCCTGTCCACCAACAGGACAGACTGTGTGAGAAAGTCCAGATGAGTGAAATTCAAATAAATATAATTTTATACTTTAAAAGTTTGAACCAAATTTCCCAAAATAAGATCTTGGAATTGTGGTTTATTTTCCATGCTATTTTCTGTTACTATTTACTCTTACTTGATGGAGTTAATTGAAATCAAAGCATTTTCTACATTCCTTTGCCAAAATCATTCAGTGCCTGACCTTTCTTGCAAACTACTGGCAAAATGAAGAAGAAACCCACGTTCATGCATGGAAAACGTAGTCCATGAAAATGGCAGTTTTATGTAATTTACCTTTGTCAAACTATTGTGAACAAAAGGAGAAGCGGAAGTGGGATTCATCATAAGGCATTCAGAGGTTAACACTGACTCCTCTGGTCTTTGGACTCAATAGGTGAAATCTGACACCAACAGGTGATCCATCCAATCACCAACAGGTGATTACATTACAACAGAGTATTAGCACAACTTGTCCTTGCCCTAAACACCAATGGTTGAGCTGAAAGCTTACATGGCAATTTATTATTTTGACTAGGCTTACCAAGCCCCCATATTTCAAGGGCACTTGATGACCCTGCTTAACCCCCCGGTGCTCACATGGAGGTTACTTTCAGCTCCTGTTATTAGGTAACATAACCACAACAACTGGATGAATAATTACAAGTAATTATTGTTGTTAATCTTGTGAGAGTTGTTCCTTCTCTCCAGTTATGTTTTGTGTTATAATTTCCTTCATAAGAATTATATGATAAATATGGAATTAGAGGATAAAAGAAAAAAGTTTTTAATAATTTTGGTAACTTTGATAAAGTTTATGTGCCTCTTTAGCAAATGGCTTTGCAAATAGCAAAGGGGAGAGAATTTCATTAAGGTAGGCAACCATTTACATTCCTGTAAAGTAATGTGGGTATATTTATAGATTTCTCTTATTTTGTGGCAATTTCCTTTTGAATAAATCAAAGTCATTATGTAAAAATCTACATATGATAAAAGAAGCCAGGAGGAGGAGATCTGTCAGACTCCCTGAGTGATATAAACAAGAAAAATGTTACACTATTTAGGATAAACATATCTGGAGTGTATTAGTTAGTTACTTTTCTGTTGCTGTGATAAAGCACCTAGACTGAAAGTGACTTATGGAAAGCCAATTTATTTTGTCCTATGGCTCCATATGGATGGAGTGGGTAGGCAAGGTAGCAAGTGGCAGGTATGGTTGCAGGAGGTAGAAGCTGAGAAAACACATCTTCAATGGCAAACAGGAAGCAGAGACAGCCAACTTGAAGTAGAGTGAGGCTGTGAATGTTCAAAGCCCACCCTCAGTGACACACTTCTTCCAGCAATGCTCCACCTCCTAAAGATTCTGTGACCTCTCCAAACACTGCCAACAACTGGGGACAAAATGTTCAATTATTTGAGCCATGGGAGATATTTCTCATGCAATCCACCACAGTGAGCAAGGTTTTGAGCAAACTTCACATATCTGAGCATCTTTAGACCCTAATTTCAGAAGTGGTTTCCATCTGTAGATACTCAATGCAGGACTATTTGCATCTCTACAACAGGGAGTACTTGAGACCTATCTGTGTTTCTTCTTTCTCAGGACTATCCTGATTCTAGCAATAACAAAAAGGCCCATGTTCCAGAAACTTACTCATTTCCACCCAGGAAAATTCTAATAGTCACTCAGGGCAAATCTCCAAGTTGTAAGAAAAATGCCTTACTGGCTGAAAACCCAGAAATATTCACAAAGTTGAGATTTATTATGTAAAGAAAATAATGGATTTAAAAAGCAAGTTTCTACTTGCCCATGTGGATGGCTTAAGCATTCTTCTACTACCTCTGTAGTAAGGCAGTAAGAAAACCCGTGACAGAAGATTTGAGGGCTTCCTCTTCCTGGAAATGTGTGGTTCAGTTAAAAATTCCTATAGAGAGAGAGTCATGGAAGTAGTGTGTGTGTGTGTGTGTGTGTGTGTGTGTGGAGAGAGAGAGAGAGAGAGAAAGAGAGGGAGAGAGAGATTGAGTTTGTGTGTGAGAGATTTTCTATTGCTACTTTGAATGGGAAGTTTGCTTAGAAGGGACAAAATTTTATGAGTATCAATGTCTTTTACCACAGCACCATAAAAATGACAAGTAGACCCCAATTTGCAGAAAACACTATTATCCAGAGTTAAGTCTGGAATGGTTTTATCTGAGGCCCTGAGAATTGCAGTCACACATCAAAGTCTGTTCTTCCTCTAGCTGCCCTAAGGGTGTTCTGATGAAGTCTGTCTGAGATAAACTCTGAACCTTCCTGGTAGGGGCTTCCTCTCTTTGGTAAATTGGGGTATGAACTTTTGTCTATTTATGGAAAATACAATAACAATGATACTACTAATCTGGCTTCCTAGTAAATTTGGTCTTAATGACAACTGTTGTAAAAGACATCGTTATTAATTCTAATTAATATATTTGCTCATATTCTCCTCAGTTCTTCCCTTTTTCTTCTAGATCCACCACCACTTCCCTACCCCTACTTCAAATCCTTTTAATTTTTTTTTGGTCTTTTTGAGATAGGGTCTCCCTTTTGTACCAGCTGGCCTAGAGCTCACTATGTAGACCAGGTGGGCCTTAAACTCACAGAGATCTGCCTGCCTCTGCCTCCCGAGTGCTGGAATTAAAGGCGTGTACTACCATGCCCAGCTTATTTTAATTTTTTAAATTTAATAACCCACCAACTCAAATTCGTACTGTCTATGTACTTCTGGGTGTGGAACCATCCACTAGGGTGTGACTGATTTACCAGGAGCTACAGCCTTTTCCCCAGAATGCCATAGCTCCTCAGTTAGGCATAGGGGCTCATGAACCCCTTCCCAGTCCCTGCCAGAATGTTGACTGATTTGCTTTTGTGAGGTCACAGCTACTGTGAGTTTATGAGTGAAGTGGCCCTGTCATGTCCAGAAGATACGATTCCTTCCCATCCTCTGGCTTTTACAATCTTTTCACCTCCTCTTCTACCATGGTCCCTGAACTTTGGAGATGGGATGTGATATAGATGTTTCATCTGTGGCTGAGCCCTCCATAGTCATTTATTTTTTGACCAGTTGAGAATTACTACATTAACGACTGTCCACTGCACAAATAAACATCATCGGTGGGTATAGAGATATGGGCTTAGAGGGCAGTTTGATACTATGCTGATTTAGCAAAACAATAGTTCTAGATTCACCCATTGGGGCCCATGAGCTCCCCAACCATAGGGTCTTGACCAGATTTGTAGTACCAGGCATGTATCATGTAGAGCAGGCCTTAAATCCAATCAGAAAGTGGTTGGCTACCCTGAAAACATATTTTAAATTTTTTTATTTAATTTTTATTTTATGTGTATGAGTGTTGTGCCTGCATGTGTATAAGTGTGTCTGTGTCATGCAGTACCTGTAGAAGACAGAAGAGGATGTTGGAGCCTCTGGAACTGGAGTTATGGATGGTTGGTAGCTGCCTTGCTCTGGGATTCTAACCCCAGTCCTCTGCAAGAGCAGCCAGTGCTCTTAATTGCTGAGCTATCTCCCCAGCCTCCCTGACATTTGTATCACTACTGCACATGGGTGTATCTTGCCATGCTGGTCCTTATTATGGTTCACAGAGTCCACAGCACGGTAAAACTGTTGACTTTCTTTACCCTCAGAACCCTGCATCTCACCTTGCAGGACTGTAAAGTCTAGTCAGTAGGGTGGATTCTCTCTGGTCAGTACTGATTTGACTGACTTCTGTATGTCCTGTGACCAATTAGGTGGTATGTTCAGAAATAAGATCTTACCATCAAGTTATGCTGGGCAACCAAGAGCAATGTCAGTAGCACATGTCACTCAGGAGCCCTCTGGGATGCTTCTGAGAAACAGCTTGTGGGGAGGTATTCCACGCCTGGCACTGGGGTTTTTATCGGGCAACATACGTCTTCCGGGATTAGCAAAACCTGTGGTGAAGGCTACCGCTAATGAACTGATCTGTACGAGTATATATGTGAAGCTTATAAAATAGTAGGTTTTCACACGGCTTTATATCCTTAGTGTTAAGTTATCCCTCCCCTAAGTTGCTCCTGCGTCTCACCATCCTCACTTAAACCTCCCTCCCCATTATTACCCTTTCCTCTTTACATCACCTGTCTTCTGCTATCTCCATGTCCTTAAGATCTTTCTCCCCCTCAGCACCAATGGCTCCTTTCTAGTTTCCTGGATTCTACAGGACTCCACATGAAGCACACAACCTAATTGTTTGATTCTAAGACCCACATAGGAAAGAAAATATGGAGCATTTGTTTTTCTGGGTCTGGGTTGCCTCACTTAGGATGTTTTGCAACTCCATCCATTTAAATACAAAGTTCAGAATTTCAGTTTCTTACAGCTGAATAAGATTCCATTGTATAGAGGTACCACATTTTCATTATATATTCATAGTTGGTGGACATCTAGGCTGTGTCCATGTCCTAGCCATTATGAATGAGCAGCTACAGACATGGGTGAGCATGTGCCTCTGTATAGGATATAGGATCCTTTGCATATATATGCTCAAGACAGGTATAACTGTGACATATATCTATTTCTAGTTTTCTCAGGAACTGATTCTGCCACACTGATTTCTAAAGTGGCTGCACCAATTTGCAGTCATATCAATAATTCACAAGGCTTCCCAGTTCCCCAAATCCTCATTAGCATTTGTTAACTTTTGTTTTCTTTTATATATATATTTTTATCAAATATAGACCCATGTCCCCCCCATCCCCCCACCCCACCCCACCAGAGCACATGCATTCTGCCAAATATGCTTTTCATCTCTTTCTCAGTCTTTCTCAATATTCTCCATGTGGAAGTTGACTGTTTTGAGCAGAAGTTCACTGTTTCCGTCAGTTCTTTGATGCAGTCCTTTCTGTTGTTGTTGTTGTTGTTGTTGTTGTTGTTTCCAATATGCATCACTCCCAAATGCTTTGGACAAAAGCTCAAGGAGCCGTGCACCAGAAATACTTACAACTGGATAATTGGCACTAGCATCCACAGATGAGGGATACCATTCGTCGTTTGTTTTTCTGGGACTGTGTTACTTCACTCAGCATGATGTCCTCTAGCTCCAGCCATTTTCCTGCAAAGCTCATGATGTCGTCTTTCTTTACTGCTGCATAGAACTCCATTGTATAGATGTACCACATTTTCTCTATCCACTCGTCAGTTGAGGGG
>VZQC01013025.1:1722747-1799601 GCA_009823505.1 Rhizomys pruinosus | reverse complement strand
ACTTGTTTATGTCATGTAAGGTTTTTCTCTCTCCTTCAATTATAATTGACATTTTTGCTGGGTATAGTAACCTGGGTTGGCATCTTTTGTCCTTTAACAATGGGAATGCTTTGCTCCAGGTTCTTGCTTTCATAGTTTGCATTGAGAAGTTAGTTGTAATTCTGGTAGGTTTCCCCTTATAAGTCACTTGTTGTTTTTCACTTGTGGCTTTAAGGATTTTGTCTTTGTTTTGGGTGTCTAGCATTTTAACTATGATGTGCCATGGAGAATTTCTTTTCTGATCTTGTCTGTTTGGAGTTCTCTGTGCTTCTTGTATTTGTATTGGTTTGTCTTTTTTTTTTTAGTTTCCGGGAAGTTTTCATCTATTATTCTGCTGAAGATCTGATCAATACCATTCTCTTGGGATTCTTCTCCTTCTTCTATTCCTATGATGGGGAGGTTTGATCTTTTCATAGTATCCCACAGTTCCTGGTTGTTCCACTTTTGTGTATTTTAAAATTTTTCATAATCTTTCCTTGAGGTTTTTAATGGTTCTGTGTTATCTTCCAGGTCTGATATTCTTTGTTCTGCTTCCTCCATTCTGCTTCTGAGGCTTTTTCCATTCCTTTCTTCTTGATTAGATGAGTATTTGATTTCCTTTTTCATTTCCTCTTCTGATTTCCTTAGTATTTCTACTTCTTTTGGGAGATTCTCAATCTCTTCCTGTAGCTCTTTGCTTCGATGGTTGGTTTCCTTATCTTTTTCAGCATGGGATCTTTTCAGTGTTTCCAGTTCCTTCCGGAGTTTGTCATTCTCTCTCTCTAGGTCCTTCTTGAGTTCTTCATTCTCTTTTCTTAGTTCTTTGATTTGCTCTTTATAATGTTGTAGTTCTTTAAATATGTTCCCAATTCTGTTTCTGATATCTGTGTCCTGGGCCATCCCCAGAGGGTTCCCACTGTAGGAATCTTCCATAAGGTTGGTAGAGCTTGGCATGGGATTATCCTGCCCCTTTCCCTTGTTGTCTCTTCTTCGTGTTCCTGGAATATGGGCTTCTCCTTGCCTGTGAGTCCTAAATACCTTTTCACTGTGTTAAAGGCTTGCTTTCCTTGCCTTCTTCAGATGCCTTCATAATCCCAGTTGAGGGGGGCACTTTTGTTTTCTTAATCTTAGCCATTCAGTCTAGGGTGAAAGGAAATTTCAAAGTAGCTTTAATTTTCACTTCCCCCTAGGCAGCTAAAGATGGTGAACACTTAAAATATATCTTAGCCCTTTGTATTTCTTCTAAGAACTCTGTTAGTTCGAAGTAGGGAGAAAAGGAAACCACCTTTGGCTTTTGGGCTAAATTACCTGCTTACATGAAACCTGGCCTAAGGCAGGACTTACATCTGCATTAGAAAGCCTGTGATCAAAGGCACTCAGGGGTTCTTGTGCTTGTGATGCTAGTGCTCATGATGCTATGGAACTTGAGGCATGGGGTCTGAAACCAAGCGCTGAGATATGATGTCACTCTGGATATAAAAACAGAATGCTGAGTCCTTCTTACCATCTGACAGGGACTACTGGCCATTATTTGCACATGTAAATCTTAGCACTCATGTAGTTGTTACCAGCAAGTTGGATGGTGATCAATCAGGTCACCAACTTGGGAAGCTGGTGTAGGCCAGTGAGTTGGAAGTGGGTCAAACAGACCACCAACTTGGGGAGCTGGTGTGGGGCTGGACAGATTCTCTTCACGTCACCAGTTGTGCAGTGTGGTGAGGCCCAGGTGGGAATTAGGCTGTAGAACACCCATCAATTGACAGTCTGGGAATTTGGCTGTAGAGTGCCCATCAGGCAGCAGCCTGGCATTAGACTGTAGAGTGCCAAGTAGGCGGCAGTCTGGAGGATCCGGGAGTGCCATTAGGGCACTGCCTGGTGTAGTTGTTAGATTAGATAAGAAGGCTGTGGAAAGGTTGTCTGCCTTTCCAAAGCCCCACAGTTTAGTACAGCCTCTGGCAGCTGTCTTGCGTCTTCCCTTTGCCCTTTGATCTGTGTGTGGCTGAGTGATACCCATAGTTCCATATCCCAATTTTGACTTGTTTATTTTCTTAGCTTTTAGGTTTTTCAAGCTTCTTGTATATTTTAGACACTGTCAGATATAAAACTAGCAAAGCTTCTTTTCCCATTCTGTAAGATTCCTCTTTAGTCAATTGACAGTTTCCTTTGCAGTACAGAAATGTTTTAATTTCATGAAGTCTCACTCGTTGATTGTTGATCTTATTTCTGGTCAACTGGACTCTTATTCAGAAAATTCTTATTTTGGCCTGTATACCTAGGGTGTACTCTCTACTCCCTCCTCTTTCTTCTAGAAGTTTCAGTGTTTCAGGTCTTACACTGAGAATTCGATCCATTTGGAATTGACTTGTGTACAAAGTTGAGGTAGAAGGATCGTTTTAGTCTTCTACATGTAGCTATCCAGTTTTCCCAACACTATTTGTGAAGACTGATGTCTTTTCTCCCATGGATTTTTGGCCTCTTTGTAAAAAATCAAGTGTCTGTATGTACAAGGACTTATAACCCTGTCCTCAATTCTATTCCATTGATCAGTGTGTATGTTTGGTGTCAGTACCATGATGGCATTAAGTACCATTACTTTATGCCTCCATAGCAAAATTTGTAATCAGGTATGGAGATTTGTACAGTATTTTTATTGCTTAAGTTGTTTTGACTGTCTGGAGTCTTTTGTGCTTCCACGTAAATTTTAAGATTTTTTTTTTTCAATTTCTGTAAAGAATTGTATTGTTATTTTGATAGGGATTGTTTTGAAGGTGTAGATTACTTTTGGTAGGATGATCATTTTCTTAATATTAATCTTATTAATCCATGAGCTTGGGAGGTCTGTCCATCTTCTAGTATCTTTTTCAATTGATTTATTCAGTGTCTCAAAAGTTTTATCATATAAGTCTTTTATTTCCTTAGTTGGATTTATTCCAAGATTTTTTTGAAACTACTCTGAATGTGATTTTCCTCTGATTTCTTTCTCAATATGTTTGTTGTTGTTATATAAGGTTACTAACTTTTGTGTCAATTTTGTATCTTGTTACTTTGATAAATGTCTTTATTAGATCGAGGATATTTTGGATAGAATCCGAAAGGTCTTTCATATGATCTGCAAATAAAGATATGGTGACTTTTCTGTTTCCTATTGGAATCCCTTTATCTCCTCTTCTTGTCTTACTTCTTTAGTAAGAAATCAAGCACTATATTAAGCAGGACTGGAGAGAATGGGCACCTATGTCTTATTCCCAATTTCAGTGGAAATGCTCTGTGTGTTTGTCCATTTAGCATGATGTTAGCTGTGAGCTTGCTGTATTTTTCCTTTAAGATGTCGAGATTTGTCCTCTGGTCTAGTGAGAGAATATGTCTCAACTCCTGCATATGTGGGTACACATACAACATGAGCACTTTTTATACATACACACAGAAAAAGTGAGAGGGAGCAGATCTTAATGTTTATTCAGTGTCAAAAAATGTTACTGAACTATTATTAACAATGTTAGTACATCAGTTTTTTTGTGGCTGCTTAACTAACCCCCCAAATTAGTGGTTTAAAACAACATGGACTTGTTATTTAAAGTTCTAGAGAAGTCCTACACAAGTATCACTGTGATGAAAGTAAGGCGATAACAGCAAGGTGTTCCTTGCTGATCCCTCTCAGCTTCTTCACAGCATCTGGCGGCCATTTTCATTACCTGGCTGTGACTCTCCACCCTCATCCACAAGGCCAGGATCAGTGAATTTAGTATTCACATTTAGTCACTCTGGCATCCTTTTCTGCCATTTTTATTCCACTTTTGTGTATGTATATATGTTCATGTGTGTACATGTATATGGGGGGGGTACATGCACAAATGTGTTTATGTGCATTTAGAGACTAGATATCAAAATTGAGTGTTTTTATGAATGACTCTCCACCTTATTTTTTGAGACAAGGCCTCTCACTGATCCTGAAACTCATTGACTCAACTAGACTGGATGGCTATCAAGCCCAAGGGATCCCCTTGTCTGTGCTTTCCCAATGCTGGGTATAACTATGTACTTCTGTGCCTGGTCTTTTGCCTGGATGCTGGGAATTTGAACTCAGGTCCTTATACTTGTGCAGTAAGTGCTTTATGAATGAGCCATATTCTCAGCCCTGTCTTGCACTTTTATGAGCTTGTTAAGTCAGCTCATTAAGGACTTGAATCCATCTATCACCTCAATACTTGTGATACAATGGAACACAGTCAAACATTTGGGGGGATTAGGGCATAGATATTTTAGGGGGCTGTCATAATTATAAATGCCATAGTTACATTCAACATCTAACATGAATCATGAGAAAATAGGGTAGTAGCAGAAGGAATCGTCAATTAGAAATCAAAAGTTTGAGACATTGCCCAGCTCAACTTACAAACTGGCTTTAGAAAAGTAATTTTCTCTCTGGCCCTTGATTTTAGCATGGGACCAGTTGATTAGAGGACACTCAAAATCCTTTCCATTTTTAATATGCAAATAAAATCCACAGCTCTGCTCATTTGCACAGATGTCTTCTAAGGTATAGATGGAACATTTTTGGCAGTTACAACATTTATAAACGCCAAGAAAAAGCAAAAAATAATAAAGCACAGAATAGAGATAGTATAAAAATATGACTTCATGGGTAACTGATAAACATAAAAATAGACAAAACAAGCAAAATAAAACTCATAAAACTTAAAATTAAAAGAGCAGGAGAGTGGCATTAGGCTTTTTATTGTCTACTCTGTGGTGTTTGTCAGTGCCAGGAATGGGCTCCTTCTTTTGGAGTTGATGACCAGGGAGCTCCTATCAACCCTCAAACAGTACTGGCTATTGCTATTGCTCTTGGTTGCTGTCCAGACCTTGACAGTAAGACTCTATTGCTGAAGATTCTACCTACATGAGTCAAAAAGAAACATGGAGAAATCAAGCTGGTACTGACCCCCAAGCTTCATCTCTATTGCCTAGCTTTCAATAGTGCTGTAATGTGCTATGCATACTACTGGAAGAGAAAAGTAATCATTAACCCTACCCAGTTGTGACTGGCCTGGGAGGATGCTCATTGGTACAATAGTGGGACTGATGTTATGGGAGCAACTAACCATTTTCTGATTAGATTTAAGGACTACTTAACAAGATGGAGCACAAACCTGACCCTGTTATCAGGGCCAAGAACTTGTGGCCAGATAGATCACAGGCTATAGGGGAGAACCCACAACTATTTTCATGCTAAATGGGCAATGGACATATTGGTAAATTGACTCCTAATGACTTATTATTACACTCATGAAGTAGTACATCTCAACTCTCACCAGAGAAATTTCTTGCAGAACGTTGTGCTTAGCACAGAGACCCACAACTGTTCAACATGCAAAAAATAAGTGTTTGTGGAGTACTGGGTCCTAACAAGACACCTAAAAATCATAGGCTTGCTTCTCAAGGGGTGGGGATCATTGTGGAAGAGGGTCTCAGAGAGAAGGTATAAATATGATGAAAATACATTGTATGAAATTCTCAAAGAATCAATTAAATATTTTTTTATTTTATTATTATTTTCTTTTTTATTATTTCTTTTCACATGAAAACAGAAACAACACAGTTTGTGTTGTCTGTATACAACAGAGCAGTTGCAAATATGAATCCACAGTGCTTGTGAGAGGATATGTTAAGACCCATACAAGGCCAAGGCAGACAAAAACCCAGCATGGAAGGCAAGAAACCTGTGCTCTAGCTGAGGAACTACTGGCAACTGATAGTGATGTGACAAGAAGTGAGGGCATTGGGAAGAGGAGGATCTGAAAGAAGATTGGGGAGACGGTATAAATATGACTAAAATACATTGTCTAAAATTCTTGAAGAATCAATTAAATATTATTTTTTATTTTATTATTATTTTCTTTTATTATTTCTTTTCACATGAAAACAGAAACAATACAAAATGACAATGACAAAACAAAGCAAAGCAAAGGAGGGGGGAAATTTCCGTTTCTTTCTGGTGAAATAATCCATCTGCAGGGCTTGGTATGTAATTCTTTTCTTTCTTTCTTTCTTTCTTTCTTTCTTTCTTTCTTTCTTTCTTTCTTTCTTTCTTTCTTTCTTTCTTTCTTTCTTTCTTTCTCTTCTTTACTCTTTTCCTGCTCTTTCAGGGCTACCAGAAGGATATGTGTATACTGGCTAGTCCAGGAAGCCTTGAGTTCTCAGCCAAGAAACAGTCTGGGTAATTTAGAGGGTCTCATCCCTAAACTTCCTAGTCAAATTCTAGCTCCTGTTTAGTTATGTTACCCTCTGAAAAGGGTCACCCTAATTGCCAGAAGGGAATCTGGATGGCAATTGCTCTGACTTCTTCCATACTGAAAAGGGATGTTGGAATAAAAAAGGGGGGGGGACATTGGGTGTGGCAACTGGGGTATCCCCCATTCAGAGGGTCAATCTAAAAGACTCACAAAAGCATAACTATAGAGGGAAACAGGTCCTTGACTGGTGTCTGTGAAAGCAAAATGAAAGCAGGAGTAGTTAGGTGCATGATCTAGGCAGGGAACCAGGAGAGGTAAGAACAGGGTGAATTCAAATGTCCAACTTAAAAATCTATTAGAATTTCTTGACCAGGGGTTTCAAAGCATCCATGTATTAGGTTTCTTGTTCTGTTCATTTGGCCATGATGCCTGGACTCAGGATCTGCTTTCCAGGTGTTTTAATAGTCAGGATATGAGTTTCCACTTAGATAGTTGCTAGAAAGAAAGGAAATTTTATTATTGAGGATTAATTGACAACAATAGTGGACTTGTCATTTGGCTGCAGGTGATTCTACTCTGTTAATCAAGGCCAAGATCTAAGGTTTTATGCCTGTTTAACACTATTTCATATAACTTTATGACTAATATCTGGAGGGAGAATTTTTCAGGCTTTGAAAGAAATATATTGACTATTTATCTTTTGGTTATACTTTCTTTTTGGGTGCTTAAGTCCACACAATTAGCCCAGATTAACCAAACTTTGTTTTCTCAAGGTCATTTGAGGTTCTAGTCCTCAGGGGGCATTTGGGTTTTCAAGGTGTGTGTGTGGGGATGAGCGCCTGGATTCTTCTGAGCATTTTTTTTTTTTTGGTGCTTTTGAGATAAGGTCTCCCTGTAGCCCCAGCTAGCCTGGAACTCTCTTTGTAGACCAGGCTGGCCTTAAACTCACAGAGAGCCACCTGCCTCTGCCTCCTGAGTGGTGGAATTAAAGGCGTGCACCACCACCAGTTCCATCTACAGAGGACAAGGTCAGGTCTTGGTCGAACAGGCTTCCCTTTGGACAATGAGGCAACCTTCCTCCATGTTGAGCTTGCTCTTTATAGACTGGACACTGGCTGGGGTTCTCTTAGTGGATCTCTAAGACCTCCCTGCACAAGAAACCTGGTGACTCACAATTGCAGAACATTTTAAGAGATGCCACTGTACAAAATCCCCTGGGACTAATTGACCTCAGAGGACAGGGAATAAAATTATCACTTAAATCCCTTTGCAGAATTGATATGGGCATTAGGTATGGGAGTTAAACATCCAAAAAAGCTAAGTTACATCAATCTGATACTTTTAATTACTGTATCATATTTAGGTAAACCTTGTAGAAAAGCTTAAAAAGCTTTGCATAAACATTGACTGGAAGAGATTTAATATCATAGGATAAGCAGGCAAAGCAGATAAGAGAAATTTAAACAATTTTAGGCGTATCTTAAATATAAATGATTTACTACAAACAGAAGCAGTCTCTTTACTTTCCCAATCTCATATTCTGGTTTGCAGTTTTCCAATAACAGAGAACATACCTATTGACTGGAATTAAGCTAAAAAATTGACCAAGTCTGTCCAAACTGTCTCCTTCTGGGGTGTATGCCATTATTTCAGGGAAGTAAACCTAGCTTTTCTTTTTTAAATGTTTTTATTGATGTTTTGTGTATTTCAGAAACCATTTTCCTTTCCTCCATTAATTTTATATCACTCTAAAATATGGATACATATTCTCCACCCATACACAGTAATTACAGAGTCTGAAAATAAGTGGTGGGTGGATTCTAGAGCCTGTTGATTTACATTATAACAACATAGTCGCTTTCAGATGAACAGAAATATAACAATAATGTTGTTCAGCTTGCCTTTCATCTGGGGGATTTGTTGTTAGCATTCACCAATGAGGGAAACCATTCCCTGTTTGTTTTTCTGGGACTGTGTTACTTCATAATGGTTTTAAGCTCCATCCATTTACCTGCAAAGTTCATGATATCATCTTTCTTTACAGCTGAATAGTACTCCATTGTGTAGATGTACCACATTTTTGTCATCCACTCATCTGTTGAGGGGCATTTGGGTTGTTTCCAGCTCTTTGCTATTGTGAAGAGAGCTGCAATAAACATGGATGTGCATGCATCTTTGTGGTAGAATGAGTCTTGTGGGTATATACCCAAGAGTGGTATGGCTGGCTGGGTCAGGTGGTAGGCTCATTTTGAGTCTTTTAAGGTTCTCCACTCTGCTTTCTGTAATGGTTGTATGAGTTTACATTCCCACCAGCAGTGGATGAGTGTTTCCCTTTCCCCACAACCTCTCCAGTATTTGGTGTCTTTTGTTTTCTTGATCTTGGCTAGTTAAATCAGAGTGAGATGATATCTGAGAGTGGTTTTAATTTTCAGTTCCTTAATTATTAATGATGTTGAACACTTTTTAATATGTTTCTCAGACATCTTTAATTCCTCACTGGTGAAGTCTCTATTCAGCTCTTTACTCCATCTTTTGAGTAGGTCATTTGTTTTCTTACTTCTTTATTTTTTTGAGTAGCTTATATATTCTTGATGTTAATGCTCTATTAGATGTATCACTGGTGAAGATTTTCTCCCACTCTGTGGGTTTTCTCATCACTGCCTTGACTGTTTCTTTTGCTTTACAGAAACTTTTGAGTTTGATGAGTTCCCAATTGTCAACTGTTGACCTTATTTCCTGTGCAGCTGTTGTCTAATTTAGAAAGTCTTTTCCTCCGCCTATCTTATAGGTTGTTGCCAACATTTTCCTCTATCACCTTCAGAGTTTCAGGTTTCATGTTGAGATCTTTGATCCACTTGGAGCTTATTTTTGTACTAGGTGAGAGGTAGGGGTTTAATTTTGTTCTTCTACAAATGGTGATCCAATTTTGCCAGCATCATTTGCTGAAGATGCTATCCTTCTTCCATTGAGATTTTTTTGTCCCTTTGTCAAATATGAGGTGGCTGAAATTGTATGTGCTCAAGTTTGGAGCTTCAATTTTGTTCCATTGGTCAACAGGTCTGTTTTTGTGCCAATACCAGGCTGACTTTATGACTATGGCCCTGTAATATAGTTTGAAGTCTAGTAGAGCAATGCCTCCTCTATTGCATTTTTCACTCAGGGTTGCTTTAGCTATTCGGGGTCTTTTGTTTTTCCATATGAATTTAAGGATTTTTTCCCCAAGTCTGTGAAGAAGCTTATGGGGATTTGGATAATGCAGCTGTTAAAGGGTAAGGCTAACGACCAAAATATTAAATGTTCAATTCCTAGCTTTTCTTGACTCAAGTTATCTTGAAATGGGGAGAACAGATATCAAAAGTAATATTTGCTTAATAGATAGAGGCCAAAAAATATCTCTCAGCAGTCAAAGGTAACTCATTACTTGTCTATGCCCTTTTAATCTGAATCTACAACTGGAAGTCCAGTACAAGCCAGAAATGGGCTGAAAACCAATCACAACCCTATATGGTTATAATCCCATTTAGACCATTAGTAAATTGGCTTTTAGTGTTTATACCATTCCACTCTAGAAACATCTAACCACTTCAATCCAGTACAAGTATTTTATTTTCTTCTAAACTTTGAAATATTTATACCCATCCAGATGAATGGGGCAGTCCCCCAAACACATCACCACGAAATAAAAACCTTAACGTGACCCTACAAGTCCTGGGTCAGGCTTTGGCCAATGATATTTTTCAAGATATTCAGAAACACACCACAAAAGCCTAGCGAAAATCCTGTCTATCTGTGCCAAAGAAGTTCCACCTAGTGGAACACAACTAAAGGCCTTGAATTCTATTTTATCTGATATTAACATAGCGACTCCTCCTTATTTCTTAGTGCCATTTACTTGTATTATTTTTTTACCCTCCTTTTACCTTGGGATAATATCTATCTTTAAAAGGTGAGTTAAGTTTCTTGGAGGCAAGAAAAAAAATTTCTTCTTCTTCTCTCCTCCTCCTCCTCCTCCTCCTCCTCCTCCTCCTCCCTTCTTCTTCTTCTTCTTCTTCTTCTTCTTCTTCTTCTTCTTCTTCTTCTTCTTCTTCTTCTTCTTCTTCTTCTTCTTCTTCTTCTTCTTCTTCTTCTTCTTCTTTGGTCTTTTGGAGACAGGGTCTCCCTGTAGCCCCAGCTGACCTGGAACTCATTATGATTATGATGTAGACCAGGCTTGCCTTGAACTCCCAGATAGCCTCCTCTTCTGCCTCCTGAGTACTGGGATTAAAGGCCTGCTCCATCATGTCCAGCCGGGTTTTGTTTCTTAATCCATTCAACTAGTCTTTTTGTGTGTGTGTATCTTTGTCTCTTAATTGGAGAATTCAGTCCACTGATATTTAAAACTGTTGAGAGAATTAAATTGCTTCCAATCAATTCGATTTCTGGTACATTCTTACCCTAGGTTTTTATTTCCATAGTGGTAGTATCATTTGTTTTCTGGTGTTGATAGGCATCCCTACCCTCTTGTCTTTGTATTGCTTGAAGTATTCTCTGCAGGGATGGCTTATTGAAGAGGAATTCTTTCAATTATTTATATCATGGAACATTTTCCTTTCTCCTTCAATTGTAATAGATATTTTTGCTGGATAAATTACTCTGGGTTGGCATCTATAGTCTTTCAGAACTGGGGATATTTTAGACCAAGCTCTTCTGGCTTTCATTGTCTGCACTGAGATCAGCTGTAATTCTGATAAGTTTTCCTTTGGTGGTAACTTGCTTTTCTTTTGCAGACTCAGTATCCTTTCTTTGCTTTGAACATCTTGTATTTTTACTATGATATGGTGTGGAGAATTTCTTTTCTGGTTTGGTCTGCTTGGTGTTCCATATTCTTCTAGTACTTGTGTAGATATCTCTCACTTTAATTTGGGAAATTTTTCCTCTAAAATTCTGTTGAAGACTTGAAAAATTTCTTTTTTCATTCCAACTTGAATTTTCTTCAATGTTTCTACATCTTTTGTAATTTCATTCCACAATTTATTGCTGTCCTCTTTCAATTTATCCCTGTCTTCTTTTAGGTCCCTGACTTCCTTGTTACAAGCTTTTTAAATTCCTTCAACTCCTTAATTTCTCTAATCATATTCATAATTGTTCTTTTGAGATCAGTATCCTGAATTATATCCAAGGGGTCTTTCCTAGAGGGTTACTTGAACAGGATTATTAGTATTTGGTGAAGATCCAACTGAGTCTTTTGTATTATTCTTCTTTTGATGAGCTTTAGGCATTTGGGTAGCTTCTGTTGGGACTGGTTCTTATGTGAAGCTTAGGTGTTTATTGAGCCGACACTGAATTTGTTTATGTTTTTGTTGACTTCTTAATTGATGTACAGGTGTGGATACTTTCGGCTTTGAAATCTCAACTCTGTCCTAACATTTTACAGACCAACATTCCTCACCCAACCAGCAAACAGTTTGCCCAATGGACTAAGCCATGCAACATGGAAGCTAGTCCGAATCCCCAGGCCTGCAGAACCTAAACCCCAAGGGCCCCAGGCACTCCCAGTCTTGTGGGCAGGAAGGTCACAGCACTTCTGCTACAATGTAGCCAGAATCCCCCATCTAAGTGGGGTGAGCCCCAATCACCCACCCAATGAGATGTACTCACAGAACCAGTGTACATCACCCACAATGTACTGGCTAATCCCTCAGGGCCAGGCACCAAGGTCTGTACCTGGGTTCAGTAGGAGAAAGGCTCAGCCAACACCAGGGCTATCCCTGTTGTCTCCTGATGCCCTTGGGCAATGTCTATAGAGTCAAGTTGTAGTCACTAAGGATCCAAATGCAATGCTCTTGGGGTCCCTAAGTCCTCCCCAACTTTGCCATTAGCTGTTCAGAATGCACCCACTGCCCTGGGAACTGCCATCTTGGAAAAGCCCTAAATATTATTTTTTGAAAGTAGAAGAAATTAAGAAAATGGGGGCTGGAGAGATGGCTCAGCAATTAAGAGCACTGACTGCTCTTGCAGAGGACCCAGGTTCAATTCCCAGCACTCACATGACAGCTAAGAACCATCTTTAACTCTAGTTCCGGGGGAATCCAACACCGTCTTCTGACCTTCACGGCATTGCATGACATGGGTGCACCTACTTATATGCAGATAGTACACTCATACACGTAAAATAATAAATTAAAAATAAATTTAAAAATTTTAAAAAGAAATTAAGAAAATGACTATACATCAGTTAAAAAAAAGAAATCATGCTTGACAAAGATAAAATTCTCTGACTGAATAAAAAAAGTAAGAAGAAGGAAGAAATCCAGAAAGGAAGAAAGAAGGAAGAACTGGGAAAAGGAGGGAAGGAAGAGAGAGGAAGAAAGTAAGGAAATACAGAAAGATCCAAGAGAAAATGACAAGTAGTATATACTTTCATGTTTTTATCTAGTGCTGGTACCTGAACCTATGACCTCACACTTGCTGGGCAAGCACTCTACCACTAAGCTATACCTCAAACCCTATATGATGTTACTTTAACAAGATTTTCTACTGTTAGTGAGAAAAAAATAATTCAGGTCATATAATACACAGTTAAGGACTGGGTACCTAGAGGAAAGGAAAATAGTTCCCAAACCTCAAGACTGTCAGCAGACATCTGTACAGAAGACTGTAACCACGGCCATCTCTGATCTTCAGGGGCCAGTGCTGAGTGTAGGGGCAGCCAAGCTTGCAGAGTATTAGTAACTCTTTTCCTAAACCCAATCCTCAAGTAGAAATGATTTAGAAGGATTCCATGATTTCATGGTAGCTAGTTGTGTTTGGCACTAAGAAGAGATTTTCCTGTGCCAAATATTAAGCATTTTATGAATAACCAGGCCAAAGAAACATAAAAGTTAGTTAAATTTAAGATGAAACTGAAGAAAAAAATATCTTCTAATGACTTGTGAAATACCATCAAAATGAAGCTGAAATGTGATACTGACTTTGCATATATATATAGTGTAATCCAACTTCTCTTTTAAAAGTCATGCAAGAGGTAAAACAGTCCACTCTCTCTGGAGCTGTTGACTTGGACTCTGGTCAATTCTGGCTGTTTCCTTTCATGGGCTGACAGTTTGTCCAGGAATAACCTTTCGATCCTACTAATGAAGAACAAGCAATTAGATATATAGGTATTTAAGCAGCACTAATAGTTATGGTAGGTTACTTTAGCATAGACACATGTTTGGATATGTTAATCCATGAATTACAATTTTCCCCCCTGTTAAATATGACAGGGTCTTACTGTGCTCTATAAACAATCTCCTTACCTGTCGAGGATTGTTGTTTGAAGTCGTGTAGCCATCAGCCATGGGTTATTTACTCCAAGTGGGAGGCGAGCTTTTAGCCAATTAGATTTGGGAGAGACAGGCACATGGCTGCCTCTGACTGAACAGGTTTCCCATGCAGGTTGGAGGTGTAGCTGTTGTTAGCTTCGGGGCTGGAGGGCGGATGTCTTTGCGTCGACTCTGGGAGACCCATTATTTTTGCGGTTTTATTGGTTTTAGTGGCCTTTGGGTTTGGTATACACTCTCGGCTACTTACCAGAGCCATCTGTACACCCGCCATGTGTTTTTGTTGGGTCTCAATACATCCCTCAAATGTTTAACGTAGGTCCTTCTGCAGCAGGGTTCTTCTTGCCTCTCCCCGTCGGTATCCAATTAGAGGCAAGGAGCCCCAGCCTGCAGATTGGTCTTGCATGAAGGATGCTTTGGTGCTCTGGATTTTCCATTCTCTAGCTAAAAATGGAAACAAAAAAAACCGAGGAAAGATGCAGGACAGTTCTCGTTATGGCAAAATGAATGATCTGGATGGGGTGGGGGGGTGGGGGGGGAGGGAGGAAGAAAGGGAAAAAAACTAGCCCTGAACTGAATGTGGAAAAATGCTATGACAATGCACTCCAACGGCATCCAATTAAAAAACTAATTAAAAAACAGTTCATGCAAGAAAATGAGATTCATTATGACTCAAGTGACAAAGAAAGCCAAACCTAATGCAACGTCTGTGAGTAAAGAAAATCTGTGTTATCAATTTATCCCTGCCTTTCAGAGTCTGGGAAATAGGGATTAATGGTTAACTCCTGGAGTATTGCCATTGAAGAACATTAGCATATGGCCATTGCTATCTAAAGACACTTGCCTGCAGGACTCTGAAATATGCAGGAAAAAGCTATTGTTACCAGTAGCTAGTAGCATTAAGTTTTTTTTCTCTAGATTGGAAAAGGCAAAAGCCAATCTTTTCTTTTTTTTTTTTTTTTTTTGGTCTTTTCAAGACAAGGTCTCCCTTGTTGTGAAGACCAGGCTGGCCTTGAACTCACAAAGATCCACCTGCCTCTGCCTCCTGAGTGCTAGGATTAAAGGCGTGTACCACCATACCTGGCAAAGACAATCTTTTTGCACTTTATAGGAATGGGTTCTCCAGAGGACTGCTTACCAAAGGATTCTGCCAACTAAACTTTAAATCATAAACTGAAGGTTGAAAGTTTCCAGTCCTGAATATTCCTCTATCTAAGAGAGGGACCTTGGCACTTAAAATTATTTATCTTTTATTTTACACAGATTTTGATGGGATCTGGCTAAAGCCATGGAATGCTGAGTGATATGTCTGGGGGAAGAGAGTTGGAACCATTGAGTAAATCTGAGAAGCCATTTTTGTAGAACTTGTGCAGTGGATGGTCCCTGTTATACACAAACACAACTGTAAGTTCTTGCTAATAGAAAACCATCTAGGGCACAAATTAATTACTATATGAAGTAATAATGAGATACACAGGGACCTCTTAGGACCAGCAAGGACAGTGCTGAAGGGCTTAGTTAGCAAAGATGTCTAGAGACTTAATATTATTTAAAATTTAGAAAACTGTATACTGCAAATGTGCTCAGTAAAAAACAGAGAAGCAAAAATTAACAAGATTAGTTCTCAGAGAAACACCTTGCATTCTATGAGATGATATTCACCTATAGTTCTCAAAGTTTCCTGCTAAATATCAGAAGTGAAACTTAAACCTGATACCGTAAATGAAAACTGAGGTGGCATTGGGAACCGTTTCACTCCTTGAAGATTGGAATAGGATTGTGATGTCATTTCAGTGGATAGTTAGTCTGTGGATACTGATATTTTATTTTTCTTTAAAAAAATTTTTTTTATTGAGTGCATTGCATACAATATTTCTTTAATTTTTAAAAATTTCTTTATGTGTATGAATGTATTGTCTGCATGCAGGTTTGTGCACCCGTGTCGTGCAATGCTGCGGAGGTCAGAAGAGGGTGTCGGATTCCCCTGGAACTGGAGTTAAAGATGGTTCTTAGCCGCCATGTGGGTGCTGGGGATCGAACCCGGGTCCTCTGTAAGAGCAGTCGGCACTCTTAACTACTAGGCCATCTCTTCAGCCCCTATTTTATTTTTCTTAAATAATTATAGAAAAACTCATCCTTTTAAATGTTACTGAGTATTTAAAAAATTTTTGCCAGATGAAAAGAGCAAAGTGTCATTCATATACAAATATTAATCACATCCTGTAATTTATTAGGTTATACTTTGCACTTAGAAGATGGCCAGTTTTTTTTTTTCTTCTTCTTCTTCTTCTTCTTCTTCTTCTTCTTCTTCTTCTTCTTCTTCTTCTTCTTCTTCTTCTTCTTTGGTGGCCGGTTTTTAAGGCCTTATTTTGATACTTCCAACAGCAGAATCAGATAGCTAATTATAATACATGCTAATGATGCTAAGCAGAGCAGTTTTTGTTAAACTTTTGAAAAGAGCAATGTGTCCAGCAGTAAACCACAGTCACATTCTCAGATTAGTTGAGAATTATTTACAATTGTTTTTCATTTTGATTTTCTCTTCCTTTGATAGCACTGTTATGGCCTTGTCTTACAGGAAATTAGTGCTGAAGAAGGGTCAAGCAAATGACCCAGGTTCTCACAGCTAGGAAGTTGCAGCACCAGAATTGGAATCTGTTTTTTTCCCAAAAGATTTGCTTGCTACACTGATGGTAGCACAAATTATATAAGGGGCAATTCTGATACCTGGAAAGGCAGAGATGATTTTTTTTTTATACTTTTAAGAAGTAATGAAAAATACATAATGTTAAAATGATCTAGTTCATATTTTCTCAAATAATGAAAACTTGCACATGTGGTTTGGGATTGTTGGATAAACAGTTGAATATTTATAATTGAAGGTCAAGAATTTTGCTTTGCTTCTTTCTGGAACATCCCCAGAGGAAGAGTTCTTCAGGGGTCTAACGTTATCTTTTCTTCAGTCTCCTTCATGACAATGTATCTGGTTCGGCACGTCCTCTCTTACCTTTAAGTGTAGCCACGTGATAGTATGAGTTGGCTCAGCAAATAGAAAGCTGCCTTTACTTAGGGACATTCTCATCTTGAAAAATCTAGAGATTGGTATCTAGGGAGAGAAAGCTCCATTCACTTAGCCAGCTCTACTCTGGGAAAGTGGAAAACCACTTCCTGTCTTTGGATTCTTGTCCTATGCCTTCCCTTACCTGTAGAGACAATGGCAGAGTCTTTGGGAAAAGGACCAGATAGATTCCAGTCTTGCTCTTAAGCTAAAGGAGCACAAACAGCTCCTGTTGCTTACAGAGGTGTGCTTGGTTACCTGGGAAAATCTGATGATATTTGGAAACAAGACTTTATTTATTTATTTATTTATTTATTTATTTTTATTTATTTTTTTGTCTTTTTTGAGACAGGGTCTCCCTTTAGTCCCAGCTGGCCTGGAACTTGCTATGTAGACCAGACTGGCATTGTACTCACAGAGATCCTCCTGCCTCTGCTTCCCGAATGCTGGGATTAAAGGCATGCACCACCGCGCCCGGCTTAAACAAGACTTTATATAATTGATAATAATGTATATTTGTTTTCCTTGACCTTTACTTTTATAACATAGTAGTGGGTCAGATATTTGGCCTGCTCAAGAGTAAAAAACATTTTAAACAAACATAAAATCCACCAAGACAGAAGTCTTAAGATTTGGAATCTTATATCACCTCTCTCATTTACTCTTTGTCTGTATGTGGGAAAAGATAAATTTGGTTTCATTTTTACCTTCCCAGAGTTATTCGAAGGAGTGGATGTGAGGGAGAGAATTTTAATAGCCATACTATGGTTCACTGTACTCCCCAGACTCTTCCATAGTGACAGTATCTATCCTCTGCTGTAACATGGAAGCCAACCATACTGAGATTTAATTTGCATGGCAGACTCTGGTTTCCGGATGAATTATTATCTGATAGCACACCATTATTCTACTCCATAGAGATATTTCTAAAATCAGATTATCAGTGAAATCTCTTAAAATGCCTCATTTGATTGAATAAGAGTTGTTCAGACTAAACAGCTAGCTAATAATAGAAATATTCAGAGATACACTCATCAACTTAATTGATTAGCAAAGGACATGAAGATCATAGAATAATTTCCTATAATACTAGCTAATCTATAATTGTTTTTATCTGTTATTGATTTTATAGAGCACTGTTTTTTTTTGTTTTTTTTTTTGTTTTTTTTTTTTTTTTTTTTTTTTTTTTTTTTTTTTGGTCTTTTTGAGACAGGGTCTCCCTGTACCTCCAGCTGTCCTGGAACTCACTCTGTAGACCAGGCTGGCCTTGAACTCACAAAGATCTGCCCGCCTCTGCCTCCCGAGTGCTAGGATTAAAGGCATGCACCACCACGCCCAGCTACACTTGGTGTTCTTATAGTCATATTTATGGTAATGAAATATGGCCAAATAAATTATACTGAATTAACTGTAGACAAAAGTTTGGTGGAGGGAATTCAGCTTTCCTTTTAACTATTTAATGGACTAATTTATTTAAGTTTATCTTGAAATTTAATTCTGTTCAATGGTAGCAGATTCACCAGGACCATCCCTCACAAGCAAAGGACACATAAGGAAGAAATGTATCTTTCCAAAGTAGAGTACTTATACCATGTCTAGAAAGAAAAACTTATGAATGCAGCAATATACTGACATTTCCATTTATTGTTGTTGATCAGTTACTATTTGAGTTCTTATTGTGTAATAATACTGAAGTCACAGTGGGAAATCAGACATGGCATCTGTCTTTATGGACAAGACTTTAAAGAAAACTAATTATAAAATAAGTGTTACATACTTGATTATTGCCATTTTCTGCTTGGGACTATATAGTTTTAAATGTCCCCTTTCCATGAAAAATATTAGCATTTATTAAGATTGTGTGGTTTTCCACTAAATCAATAAATCAAATATCAGTCTCCTTGAGTCAAGCAAGACTCCTCTGTCACCATCAGCTACACCTCACCTGCCTGAAAATACTGTGCAGCACTGGCAGCCATATGCCTGTATATCCCAAATCTATTAGCTCTCCCCTTGGAGGAATAATTCACCATGGCTGATACCACAAGCTTAAGTCCTCTAGTGGTTAGGAGATGTTATAAGCCACAGTAAGACCTTGTCAGCTTTTACAGAAAAGCTATAGTTCATGGATTAGCATACCATCCAAACATCTGTGTCTATACCAATGTAACCTACCATAATAATTAGTACTGTTTAAATGCCTGTATATCTAATTGCTTGTGCTTCATCAGTAGGAGTAAAAGGTAATTCCTGGATAAACTACCAACCCATGAAAAGAAACAGCCTGAACTGATCAGAGTCTAAAGCGACATCTCCAGAGAAAGTAGACTGCTTTGCTTCTCGCCCACTTGTGTCTCTTTTCTAAAGCCTAGGGCACAATCTGCGGAAAAGGGGGCATGGTAGAATGTAAGGGCTGCGAATGGGGTGAACTATGAAACTACAGCAATATAGACTGGACTCTTATTTGATCAACATGATAGTACATATAAGCTCCTCCAGCTGGACAATGGGGGCCTTGGGCCGTATAAGTTTGGGCATAGCTACTTGCAAATTGGTTTTACATGAAGGATGCTTGTATTCATTACTTATTACCTACTACTAAAAAATAAAAGAAAAAAAGATTGTGTGGTTTTGCCGGGCGTGGTGGTGCACACCTTTAATCCTAGCACTTGGGAGGCAGAGGCAGGTGGAACTTTGTGAGTTCAAGGCCAGCCTGGTCTACAGAGCGAGTTCTAGGAAGCTGGGGCTACAGGGAGACCCTGTCTTGAAAATGACCCCCTCTCAAAAGATTGTGTGATTTCCTATTTCTTCTTTATGTAAAGTTAGATGAACCTAACCACCAGGACTCACCTACTGTTAGACATCGGTGAGCTAGCCGATGGTTGGAGATAAGGCTGTCCATGATAATTGGAATTACTGCTTGGAGAATTGTGTTTGGTGGGGGGGGGGAGCACTTAGAAACTGCATAGCATAAACTGAGGCAAGGGTTAAATGGTCTGAGTTTAAGATGCTCCTGTGGTGAGTCAAGAGACCATACTTAAGATGCTCCTGTGATGAGTCAAGAGACCATAACATGTTCTAGTAATCTTCCCTGTAGAAACCTAGTAGGCGCTGAGTCAAGTCATGGTCAGCACCATAGAGGATGGCAGGGCAATGGAAGGCAAGAACAAAATGTGTGAGTTTTCACAAAAGGGTTAAAGGAGAGATTATTGGTAGCTAGATGCAGGTTAGCAGGATAAAGACAGATATGTGGTTGTGAAGGAGGCAGAACTGTATGCAGAAATGGTAAGGGCAGACTAAGCAAAGATCTGGTGAGAAAGTCTGATTAGCAGCATTGTAGAGTGAGGGGTAATAAAGATAAACATATTGTATGAGAAAGCACCTTTTTAAGAGTTAGCTCTGAGTTTATGTACCTAATAAGAGCTTGTCACTTTTAGGTTAGCTGGGAAGAGAAAGAATGACTTTATTACAGATACAGAGGTTTAGTATTAAGCACATAGTCATCCATGTCCCCACCCATACATAACTGCTAGGGGATCTTTTAGTGTGACCAGGAGACTCCTTACTTCCAAGATCTATGTCTTTGGCTCTGAGCCTTTCATCCGGACCCAGGAAAAGTCAAATATCAGCCCGAGATAGCCAGAAAGTACTAAGGTAATAACATTTTCTCGAGATAACATGTTCTTATTCAATGAATGTCCTGGAAAATAACCATTAGGTTCTCCGACCCCCATAAATTCTCAGACAGGATAATTTTGAAATTTATACCCTTTCCTGAAATTTCTCTGTGGATTATTCTCTAGTCATCCTTTGTGGAAATTGGGTAAATAATGGGATCCCTTTTGCTGACTGCATTCCCTTTTTTGTATCACCCCCCCATATTAAAATTATTTTATTATAGGGCTGGAGAGATGGCTCAGTGGTTAAGAGCACTGACTGCTCTTGCAGAGGACCTGGGTTCGATTCCCAGCATCCACATGGTGGCTAAGAACCATCTTTAAGCCAGGTGTGGTGGCACATGCCTTTAGTCCCAGTACTTGGGAGTCAGAGGCAGATGGAATCAGAGGCAGATCTCTGTGAGTTCGAGACCAGCCTGGTCTACAGGGCTAGTTTCAGGCCAGCTGGAGCTACAGGGAGACCCTGTCTCAAAAAACGATTTTATTGCATTTATGTGATTTATTTATTTATTTATTTATTTATTTATTTATTTATTTGGGAGGGGTAAGCTTATGGAGGTCAGAGAATAACTTGAAAGAGTTGGTCCTTTCCTTCTGTGACTGGAAAATTGAACTCAAATCATGAGGCTTGGTGTCAAATACTTTAATTAGTTGAGCCATCTTGTGGGAATGGAACTTTGTGTGTGGCTTGAAGCGAGAAATTGAAGACCTGTCCTGGGAGATCTCCAGTTATCCGATATCTCTGTGGGCTTCCAGAGTTATCTGTAGCCAGAAGATTCGGGATATTACAATGATTCTTGCTTCGCCCTATCTCTGCAAAGTTCCAGGCCCGTTCCCTTGAGTCATTGAACAAAATGTCACACCTCTAGTTACCTGTTGCACAAACCGGAGTTCTGCAGCCCCCCCCCCCCAATTAGAACTAAGTTGGCTCACCCCTCCCTTCTGTCTGCTCCCCACTTCCTTGCCCAAAGCACAGTAGTCTTGAATATATAGACCTCACTGACAGAAAATAAACGGAGTTCCTATCCTCCCCAGTTCTCCACCCATGTGTGTGAGTCTGCTTATTTTTCCTACAGGTGTTCTCCGGTGGTATTCCCTCCCCCCTTCTTGCGGGAGCAGAGCCCAGAGACTGCTGGCCTGTAAGCAGGAGGGAAGTCCTGGACCTGAGCCAAAAAGGGAAGGACAGCGTGTGGAAGGCAATCACACGTGACTCAGACACCACACCTGACAGCCACACTATCCCTTTTTACAGATGATATGATAGTTTACCCAAGGGATGCTAAAAACTCTACCAGAAAACTCCTAGAAATGATTAAGTTTCAGTAAAGTGGCAGGATACAAAATTAACCAAGAAAAATCAACAACAAGAAACTGGAGAAGGAATATAAGGAGACCTTCCCACACACAATAGCCTCAGAGAGAGAGAGAGAGAGAGAGAGAGAGAGAGAGAATACCTGGGAATAAACCTAACCAAAAGACACCAAAGATCTCTGCAACAAAAATTTTAAACCCCTGAAGAAGGAGATTGAAAAAGACATCAAAAGATGGAATGATCTCCCATGCTCATGGACTGGAAAAATTAATATAGTAAAAATGTCCCTTCTACCCAAATTAATATACAGATTCAGTGCAATCCTGATTAAAATCCCCATGAATTTCTTCACAGACTTGGAAAAAAAAATCCTTAAATTCATATGGAGAAACAAAAGACCCTGAATAGCTAAAGCAACCCTGAATGAAAAGTGTAATACAGGGGGGATCACTTTACCAGACGTCAAGCTGTATTACAGGACTATAGTCATAAAGACAGCCTGGTACTGGCATAAAAACAGACCTGTTGAACAATGGAACAAAATTGAAGATCCAAACTTGAGCTGATACAGTTTCAGCCACCTCATATTTGACAAATGGGCCAAAAAAACTCAATGGAGAAAACATAGCATCTTCAGCAAATGGTGCTGGCAAAACTGGATCACCATTTGTAGAAGAACAAAATTAAACCCCCAACTCTCACCCTGTACAGAAATAGCTTCTTAAAATATTCTTTTCAAAGCCCAGTGAAAAATTACCACTATGTACACCAGATTATTGTTAAAATTTTATATTTGAATGTGACTATTTTTCACATTTCCTTGTTTAAAATTCTCATCTTTTTGTGATGGACTGGTCAGCCATTTTGTTAAAGCTCAGTCTTTCAACTTAGAGTTTTGTGATGTTTTCCTCATGAGGAAATTGCAAATAAAATCTATAAGGAAATTTTACTGTATACCTATTAGAATTAGTAAGGTCCAAAACCCTTACAATACCAGTCATTGACAAGACTACCAATTGACAAGAGCTCTAACTCATTACTGATGAGAAAGTAAAATGTAACAACTACTTGGAAAGAAAATTTAGCAGTTTCTTACAAAGTCACCATATCTAACCATATATTCAATGCTATGTTCTTAAGTATTTACTCAACTTATATGAACCCCCCCAAATTTACAGAAGCTTTGTTAATTATCACCAAAACTGGAAAATATCCTTTAACAGATGAATGCATACATGAATTGGATATTTATACTGTGGAATACTATACAGTTCTAAAAGAAATAGACTAGAAAGCATCAAAGTATATGGAGGAATCTCAATGCCTAATAGTAAAGTAAGCTCCTCTAAAATGGCTTTATAATTTAAATTTTATTATATTCTAGAAAAAGAAACAAGTCATCAAGACAGGAAATAGACTAATGGTTATCAATGATTTGAGGAGTAGAAATAAATAGAGCACAGAGGATTTTAGGGCAGTAAGACTCTTGTGTAAGATACATGGCTTTGTAAATTCGTCAAAACCCATACAATTTAAAGCACATGACTCTTCATATATGTAAATTTAAAAATCATTTAGAAGATTGAAGAATCTCAGGATGGAATATAGAATGATGAAGGAAAATATTTTTAGATGTATTAAATGACTTTATGGAATAGGCACTGAGAACAGTCTCTGATCAACATAAATTTAGAATGAGTGGAGATTTTAAAAACTAAATACAAAAGGAGATGCGCATGAGCATTGTGATAAAGGTTATTACTTCTGATACTACTATCCATGTGTATTAAAATAGAAGAATCAATGTTAAGGAGGGAGTGGCTAGATTTTTGTCTGCCTGTTGGAGTGAGGGTTTATAAACAAGCAAGAGGAGAAAGCTAGAATGATGCATGTGTTGATGGATTAGAATTGCGGACATCATATATGAAATCACATTTGATTCAACATGTGTACATGTGCTTGACCATACTTGGCTTAAAACTGTCAGTGTCATGCTGTGGGGATAGTGCAGCTGTTAAAGGCTGAGGCTAAGAACCGCAAAAAAAAAAAAAAAAAACTGTCAGTGTCATCAAAGGAACCCCGAGAAACTCTCATGGCCAAAAGTACTCCAAAAACACAGGACAATGAGATGGATTATGGTATTCAATGGATCCTGGAATGTAAAAAGGACATTAAGTAAAACTCAGTGATAGTTGAATTGAATTAATTTAGATGAATGTATTTACATTTGCAATAATGTATGTGCATAGGTGTAGATGCCAACCTGGGTATTAATATTCATAGATCTAATGCTCTTTTTTTTTAAATTTTTTAATTAATTAATTTATTTATTTTCTATGTGTATATGAATGTACTGTCTGCACGCAAGTTTGTGCACCCGTGTCGTGCAATGCCACGGAGGTCAGAAGAGGACGTTGGATTCCCCTGGAACTGGAGTTCTCCTGGAATTGGAGTTACAGACGGTTCTCAGCCACCATGTGGGTGCTGGGAATCGAACCCGGGTCCTCTGCAAGAGCAGTCGGTGCTCTTAACTGCTAGGCTATCTCTCCAGCCCCTCTAATGCTCTTTTTGACAACTATGTTCTATTCTATTGCATAGGTGGAAAAAAGTAAAGACTAAGGAAATAGGCACTATGGCTCTCCATTTAAGTTGTTTCTATTATAGTCTACTAGACAATATCAACTTCATATATTTATACAAAATAAATATTGAGTATTTTTTGTAGGTCTGTATTTGGATTCTCAGTTTTGTTCCATGGTTTATTCTTTTGCCCATGCCACACTGTCTTAGAGACTGTACTTTTACAATAAATCTTGAAATTGTATAATGTGAGTTCTCAAACTTGATTTTCTTCAGTATTGTGTCATTGTCCTTTGTCTTTCTATATATGTTTTAGAGTTGGTTGATACACATAAAATTGTTCCCTGGTCAGGATTTATTCTCAATTATTACACTTGGTTCTCAATAATTGTTTAGTGATCGAACAATTCAAATCCATTTTACAAAATTTGCCTTCAATGTAGAGTATTCATCTTCAAGCTATCTGAGCTATTATAGAACCATTGCAAAAATGTATTTTTCCTCCCAAGGTGTTTTCCTTAATGCCCAGCACTTATTTCAATGTATTAAGTTGAATATTTAAATCCTATTATTCTTAGGTAAACTTCACATTTCACAGTGGTCATTAACAACTATTCCTAGGAGTGCTGGGCTAGTTAAAGTATAAGATTTAAATACGTTCAAAGATTTGAAAATATCCAAAAATATTACTTATTCTTGTATGTAACCCATTTTCATTTTTAGAAAACTTTTAAGAAGTGGTTAACCTCACATCATAATCTGTCACAAGATTTATCATCTCCAGAACTGTTGTTTAATATCATACACTTTTGTAAAGCACATTACTACATTACATAAAGGCCCCACTGCCATGTAATTGCATTTAATTTCACCCACAGATACATTAAACAATTTTGCTATTAAAGTTAATGGATTTTGAGAAGTATTAAAATATTATTAAATGCACAACTTTGAGACTATGTAAACACTTTAAAATACAGTGATATTATGAATATTGAGAACTTTTTTTTAAATTTATTTATTTGTATATATATTTTTTATCAAATCTAGACCCATGTTCCCCCCATCCCCCCACCCCTCCAGAGCTCATGCATTCTGCCAAACATGCTAGTCATCTCTTTCTCAGTCTTTCTCAATATTCTCCACGGAGAAGTTGACTGTTTTGAGCAGAAGTTCACTGTTTCAGTCAGTTCTTTGATGCAATCCTTTCTGTTGTTGTTGTTGTTGTTGTTGTTTCCAATGCATCACTCCCAACTGTTTTGGACAAAAGCTCAAGGGGCCATACACAGGAAATACTTACAACTGGGTAATTGGCACTAGCAAAATCTTGCTTTCATGTTACATAATATATCTTACTAACTAGTCTAGTTATTCAGCAGTGGAGTGGATAGGTTGGTATCATACAAGGTTATCACTTACAGACATCACTTTGTCAACCATCAACTCTTCTACCAGGCTCTTGGACATCCAGTTCACTACACTGTAATTCTAAAACATCAGTTCTATAACATCCTATTATCTTGCTCAATTCTGTACATTTTGTAGCATGGGCTTCATTTAATCCACGTTTCAGGCTCTAATCTCTTCATAAGTCTTTGGTAGTTTCTGAAATCCATTGTATTTCCTTTGATTTTATCATTGTATCCACATGGAGCCTTCGAAGTTGCTGTGGAGATCTGGTGCTTCTGATTCCTGCTCTTTCCGTCTTAAGCACAACAGGTCTGCATAACACTTGCACTATACCGCATGATTGGCTGTAATAAATTTTCTAGACAGACCAATTTTGTCTATGTCAAACTGAAATCTTTTACTTTGTTTTGTTTTGCTATAAGGCATCAAACGCAGGGCATTGCGTGCGTTAGACAGGTCTTCTGCCCCTGAGCAATACCTTTCAGATCCTCAAAGTGAAATTTTTAAGTAAGTTCATTCATGTTGGATCTGCAAGTTTTTGCCAAACATTTATAATACCCCCTTTTAAATAATCATTCTCTGGAAGAATCTTAAGGGTAATGGTGATCCAATATTTGGAATAGCTAGGATAAAAAACAAGAGCTTACAGATTAGAAAAAGTAATTCTAATTTTATTTATTTATTTTTTAATGGTAAAATATTTATTTGCAAAGGTGTTTGCCCCCATACTTGGTTTATTAGCTTTAAAAATTGTTTTACTGCATTTTTTTCTTTTTTTTTATGATGTTTGTGTATTTTCATACATCATTTTTCCAATTCAGTTCAGGCGTATATCCCTTCCCTTCACCCCGCCCCACCCCTACCCATCCCAGATCATGCATTCTACCGTAACTTTTCTGCATCTTTCTGGTTTTTTGTTGTTGTTGTTTTGTGTTTCATTTTTTTTAACAATAAGTGATAATTTGTGAGTACAGCATCCTTCATGTCAAACCAATTTGCAAGCAGTTGTGCCCAAACCCATACAGCTCATGGGTCCCACCATCCAGCGGGGGGGGGGGCTTGTATGTTCAATCAAGTTGATCAAATGAGTGTTACAGTCTATATTGTTGTAGTTTCACCATTCACCTCAATCACAGCCCTTACATTCTACCGTGCCCCTCTTCCACAGATTGTTCCCTAGGCTAGAAAAGGGGCAGGTGGATGAGAGTGCAAACAGTCTACTTTTCCTGGAGCTGTTGTCTTGGTCTCTAGTCAATTCTGGTGTTTTCTTTCATGGGCTGCCAGCTTGTCCAGGCATAACCTTTCAATCCTACTAATGGAACACATGCAATTAGATATATAGGTATTTAAACGGTATAATATATAGCCTTTCAATCCTACTAATGAAGCACTCACAATTGGATATATAGGTATTTAAACATTACTAGTTTTATGGTAGGTTACATTGGTATAGACCAGATGTTTGGATTGTATGTTAATCCATTAATTACATTTTCTTCTGTTAAGTATGACAGGTCTCGTGTGGTTTATAACATCTCCTAACCATTAGAGGATGTAAGCTTGTGGCATCAGCCGTGGGTTATTCCTCCAAGAGAGAGACAATAGCCAATTGATTTGGGATATACAGACATTATGGTGCCACTGCTGCAATATTTCCAGGCAGATGAGGTGTAGCTGGTGCTGACGGAGAGGGTTTTGCTTGACTCAAGGAGACCCCATATTTGCTTTATTGGTTTAGTGCTTTGGTAACACTCTCTGGCATTCCAGAGGCCATCCGTATGCTTGCAAGTGCGGTCTCCATACATCTTTCCCATGTTTATATCAGGTCTTCAACAGCAGGGCCTTATCACCTCTCTTCCTGCAGATATCCCAGTTTGGAGGTTAGGAGCCCTTTACCTTTTGTGGGGGCTTGGATCCCCTGCCAACATCTCCTTGGTAAGAGTAATCCATTGTTGATGTCAGAGCTTCTGTATTATATATATTTTGCTTAAATGCAAATCTTAAAGAGACTTTAGCATATTTATTTGGTTTGAATAGCGAATAATCCTTTTCACAGTCTATTTCCATTAGTAATTAAAGAAGGCATTTTTACCGATTTTACAAGAGAATACCTCTATAACAGCTGGCTTCAATCTACAGTGGAGAACGACCTCATCATCATCATATTCTCCTTATTCTATGGGGGGAGTTAAGAAAGTCTCTCTATTAAAACCTTTGCAGCACCTAGAAGATAAACTTCATTAGGATTCATTAAAAATCGTTTTTACAAGTAGTATCCAAGAGGCCTGATGTCTGTAGCAATCTGAGACATTTTCTTCCCTTCGATGCCCAGAGGAGTCCCATCCTTCTGCTGGCACTTTCTGGTACCATCCTACTCATGCAAAGCTGATTTTCTTTCTCAGCCATTAAATTTGGTGATACTCTGGCCTGTGGACATACAAATCCTTTCCCATAGTTAGTTTTAAGATTTGGATTGCAAGGTTTTTTTGACAAAAAGTTTTCATATCTATCTATATCCCCTTTTTTAATTTTAGGTTTTTATTTTGACCCATGAGTCTCACAAAGAGCAAATATATACCTATCGGAGTGGAGTCAAGGCACAGATTTCATTCAAGTTTACCCATGCTGTTTTGGTACTGTGTGTGATTAATCTTGGGAAACAAACTTTTTTTTTTTTTAAATTAAATCACCTATAGGTGAAAGAAGATTGCTGCCAGGTGATAGTATTAGAACAGAAATTATAGAGAACATTGTTTATACCAATCCCAAAGTAATTGTTTATACAAGTTTTTAATTAAAGCTAATGTGGACAAAGCAATTTATATCACCAATTAACTCAGATGCATTACCTTTTTTATCAGCCTTTAAACCAATGTTGTTTATTATGCACTATTTGCTTTTACTAAGTCCTAAAACACCAGTATCCTGTATCACAGAGTCTGGGCAATACTGGATACTTGTTGAACTCACGTCAATTAAATGACAATTAATCAAATATAGACCCTTGTCTCTCTCCCACCCCTCCCACCCTTCCCAAGTCAGCCATTTCAGTCAGTTTTCTGATGCAATCTTTCTGTTTGTTGTTCTTTTAATATGCATCCCTCTCCACAAGAAATATTTATAACTGGGTTATTGGTACTAGCATCCACATATGAGAGATACCATTTGTTGTTTGTTTTTCTGGGACTGTGTTACTTCACTTAACATGATGTCTTCTAGCTCCATCCATTTACCTGCAAAGTTCATGATGTTATCTTTCTTTACTGCTGCATAGAATTCCATTGTGAACATGTACCACATTTCTCTATCCACTCATCAGTTGAGGGGCATTCTGGGTTGGATTCCAGGTTTTTTGCTATTGTGAACAGAGCGGCAAAAACATAGCTGTGCATGTATCTCTGCAGTAAGATGAGTCTTGTGGGTATATACCCAGGAGTGGTTGACTGGGTCAAATGGCCGGATCATTTTGAGCTTCTAAGGGTTCTCCACACGTTTTCCATAGTGGCTGCACAAGTTTACATTCCCACAGCAATGGATGAGTGTGTTCCCCTTTCCCCACCACCCTTCCAGCACTTTGGCATCATTTGTTTTCTTGCATCCTAGCCAGTCTTACTTGGAGTAAGGTGTATCTTAAGTTGCGTTTTCATTTGCATTCCTTAATTATTTAGCGATGTTGAACACTTTTTAAGGTGTTTCTCAGCCACTCTAATTCCTCTTCGTGAATCTCTGTTCAGATCAAAACAAATGAATCACTCAGAAGATGGAGCAAAGATCTGAACAGAGAATTTTAAGTTTTATAACAGAAAGAAAACCATATTCAAGGTTGTGTTAGAACTGTCACCCAACGTATCATCCAGGCATTTCTTGCTCTGAGCAGAAAATAAGCATCTCAACAGAGGCTCTTCCGGAATAGACCATGAGATAAGATTGAGAGGAAAGGAGTTCATTTGGAAATGCAAGGAACACTGGTCCAAGATGGTGTCGGGTGTGGTTTCTTTGAGTCACGTGTGACCGCCTTCCCACTTGCTGTCCTTCCCTTCTTGGCTCAGCTCCAGGACTTGCCTCCTGCCTGCAGGCCGGCAGTCTTCTGGGCTCTGCTTCCACAAGAAGGGGAGAGGAATACCACCGGAGAACACCAGTAGGAAAATAAGAGACACACACACATGGTGGAGAAGCTGGGGAGGATAGGAACTCGTTTATTTTCTGTCAGTGAGGTCTATATTCAAGACTACTGTGCTTTGGCAAGGAAGTGGGGAGCAGACAGAAGGGAAGGGTGAGCCAACTTAGTTTAATTGGGGGGGGCTGCAGAACTCCGGGTTTTGTGCAACAGGTAGACTAGAGGTGTACATTTTTCTCAATACCTCAAGGGAAGGGGCCTGGAATTTGCAACAGATAGGGCGAAGCAAGAATCATTGTAATATCCCGAATCTTCTGAGCTACAGATAACCCTGGCAAGCCCACAGAGATATCGATAACTGGAGATCTCCCGGACAGGTCTTACATTAATTCTCGCTTCAAGCCACACAACAAAGTTCCATTCCCACAAGATGGCTCAACTAATTAAAGTATTTGACACCAAGCCTCATGATTTGAGTTCAATTTTCCAGTCACAGAAGGAAAGGACCAACTCTCAAATTATTCTTCTGACCCTCCATAAGTGTACCCCTCCCAAAATAATAAATAAATAATAAATAAATCACATAAATGCAATAAAATCGTTTTTTTGAGACAGGGTGTCTCCCTGTAGCTCCAGCTGCCTGAACTAGACCTGTAGACCCAGGGTGGTCTCGAACTCACAGAGATCTGCCTCTGATCTCATTTCTGTCCTCGACATCCCAAGTACTGGGACTAAAGGCATGTGCCACCACACCTGGCCTTAAAGGTTTCTTAGCCACCATGTGGATGCTGGGAATCGAACCCAGGTCCTCTGCAAGAGACAGTCAGTGCTCTTAAACCACTGAGCCATACTCTCCAGCCCTATAATAAATAATTTTTAATATGGGGGGGTGATACAAAAAAGGGAATGCAGTCAGCAAAAGGGATCCCATTATTTACCCAATTTCCACAAAGGAAGACTAGAGAATAATCCACAGAGAAATTTCAGGAAAGGGTATAAATTTCAAAATTATCCTGTTGAGAAATTATGGGGGTCGGAGAAGAACCTAATGGTTATTTTCAGAGACATTCATTGAATAAGAACAATGTTATTCTCGAGAAAATGTTGATTACCTTTTACTTTTCCGGCTATCTCGGGCTGATATTGACTTTCCTGGGTCCGGATGAAAGCTCAGAGCCAAAGACATAGATCTTGGAAGTAAGGAGTCTCCTGGTCACACTAAAAGATCCTCCTAGCAGTTATGTATGGTGGGAGCGAATGGATGACTATGTGCTTTAATACTAAACCTCTGTATCTGTAATAAAGTTCATTCTTTCTCTTCCCAGCTAACCTAAAAGTGACAAGCTCTTATTAGGTACATAAACTCAGAGCTAACTCTTAAAAAGGTGCTTTCTCATACAATATGTTTATCTTTATTACCCCTCACTCTACAATGCTGCTAATCAGACTTTCTCACCAGATCTTTGCTTAGTCTGCCCTTACCATTTCTGCATACAGTTCTGCCTCCTTCACAACCACATATCTGTCTTTATCCTGCTAACCTGCATCTAGCTACCAATAATCTCTCCTTTAACCCTTTTGTGAAAACTCACACATGTGTTTGCCTTCCATTGGCCCTGCCATCCTCTATGGTGCTGACCATGACTTGACTCAGCGCCTACTAGGTTTCTACAGGGAAGATTACTAGAACATGTTATGGTCTCTTGACTCATCACAGGAGCATCTTAAGTATGGTCTCTTGACTCACCACAGGAGCATCTTAAACTCAGACCATTTAACCCTTGCCTCAGTTTATGCTATGCAGTTTCTAAGTGCTCCCCCCCCACCAAACACAATTCTCCAAGCAGTAATTCCAATTATCATGGACAGCCTTATCTCCAACCATCGGCTAGCTCACCGATGTCTAACAGTAGGTGAGTCCTGTGTGTAGGTTCATCTAACTTTACATAAAGAAGAAATAGGAAATCACACAATCTTTTGAGGAGGGGTCATTTTCAAACAGGGTCTCCCTGTGCCCCAGCTGTCCTAGTAACCGCTCTTAGACCAGGCTTGCCTTGAACTCACAAAGTTCCACCTGCCTCTGCCTCCCAAGTGCTAGGATTAAAGGTGTGCACCACCACGCCCGGCAAAACCACACAATCTTTTTTTCCTTTTATTTTTTTAGTTAGTACGGTAATAGTTAATGAATACAAGCATCCTTCATGTAAACCAATTTGCAAGAGCTATGCCCAAACTTATACGCCCAAGGCCCCCATTGTCCAGCTGGAGGAGCTTATATGTACTATCATGTTGATCAAAAAGAGTCCAGTCTATATTGCTGTAGTTTCATAGTTCACCCCATNCAAAAAATGTACAACAATTTTAAATTTTTTGGAGAACCATTTGACAGATAGAAGGCATATCAGTGTTGGAGCAGGTTTTTGACATATTTCTTTCTCCACAGTGTACTTGACTGTAAGTTGACTCTGATATATCCTCTTTACTTTGAGGAAATTTTCCTTTCTTGTCAGAAAGTGAAGCACCTACCACTCAATTCAGACAGTAGGGAGGAACATACTAACATAGCAACAATGAAGACACAATTTTTACTCCAAGCCCAGGAGAAAAGCACACCAAAAACTCGAGAAATGCAGAATTCTAGAAAGTCCAGGGGCTGGAGAGATGGCCTAGCAGTTAAGAGCACCGACCGCTCTTACAGAGGACCCGGGTTCGATCCCCAGCACCCACATGGTGGCCAAGAACTGTGTGAAACTTCAATTCCAGGAGAACTCCAGTTCCAGGGGAATCCGAGACCCTCTTCTGACTTCCTCGGCATTGCACAACACGGGTGCACAAACTTGCATGCAGACAGTACATTCATACACATACAGAAATAAATAAAATTAAAAAAAAAGAAAAAAGAAAGTCCAGAGAACCGAGAGTGGGTTTTATGATGAACATTTCCAATGAAAGAATCAGTACAATTGTAACTTTAGGGAGCTAAAGTAAGATCCTTACTATACATTTGTAGATTGCTAGAAGACACTGTGGCCATAAATCTCTACAATATATTCATTTTGTTGGAAATAAAATTTTAGGTTCAAGTACCCCATTGATACCACACAAAGAACACGAAGAGAAAACAAAAGTAACTTGGCAAGGCAGCTTTTACTTTTTGCAAAAGGGTGCATTGTATCATCATTCAGATAGTGCAAACATACCCAACATGGAAGTTTGGTAGGTTTTTATCCCTACTGCAAGAGTACTGTGTCTTTACCTGATTGGATGGGATCTGACATTACAGCCTTTCCCGATTGACTAGTTTAAAAGATCTGGTGCATAGGAAGGAGAAAGAAGGTAGGCCAAAGAGGCGAAATGGTTCAGATGCCACAGGCCATCAGGTTCTGGGAATGGACCAGGGCCTTTTTGTAAACAAAAGTCTTAAAGTATGTATGTAGGGGAGATTAAAGATTATAATTCCTTGTTTGAAAGCAAAAGTTTTACAGGGTTTGAAAAAAGAGATTAATATTTAATGTTTCTTACAAACTTTTAAAAGTACGACTGTTATACCTGGAAGGCAAAGGAGGAATACAGAGGTGGAATGCCGCTGTGATGACCATATCAGGAAGACTACATCCCAGAATATATAGCACCTACAAGATTGGAAAGAAGAATAATTTTTTAAAAATCATATTCATATTGGAAATAAAAATATAAAGGAAAAACGTGTTCTTCCACTTGGAGCTAAAGCTTTACTATAACTTGGCTTTCCTATTTTCTGTGAAAGAGTGATACTGTTTAATTTTTCTACTTGCACTGAGAGGAAATTACCATCAAGTCAAGTAAAGAATTTTTACATAGTTTTTAAACAGAAATGTCTCCTCTGGAGAGAACATCAAGATCAAAGGTAGATGAAAGAAAAATGATTATAGCAGCATAAAAATTGTATTCAAAATTGCAGATTTAATAATATCAATAACCAAATAGTCACACAGTTCTTTCATTTTTAAGTATTAATTTCTTAAAGTCTTATAACACTTATATTAATTGCTTATACCCTTACAACAATTTTCTAAGGGAAAGTTTTAATCACCATTTTGGAAATGAGGAATTTAAACTCCTGAGTGGTGTCCAAAGCCAATTAACAAAACTTAGGGCTAGAAATGGAACCCAGGCAGTCTGATTCTTTATTCTTGTCTACAATAAAATGTTGACTTTTTGTAACTACAAAAATACTGCGGATATGATTGAATGACTTCCTCAGCAATGTTAGAAGAATCAGAGCTTGAAGGGCTCACTAGGGAATGGACAGGGTTGTCAGAGTTCATAACAAGGAAAATGGGTGAAGGAAGATCAGAAGCAGGAGCTCCCACGGGGTGCAAGTTAACTGGAAGCAGTGGACTCAGCTGGCTTTCTCTACTCTAACACAGTTCAGGGTCCAAATCTGGGAATGGTGCTGCCCAGGTTTAGGCTGGGCCTTCCCACAACAATTAAGGCCATCAGGATAATTCCCCCACAGACCCGCAGACAGGCCAATCTGATTATGTAATTTCTCACTAAGACTCTTCTGAGGTGATTTTGGGTTATAGCAGACTGACAGTTAAAGTAGCTATCACAGTGATGTGTTAAATGAGTAAACCATAATGGAGGTCTCTTTTTGGGTACCCTTCATATGTTTTTTCCTTTTTCATCAGTGAGAAAGATAAAATTTGAGAAAGCCTGCTCATCCAACTTGTTGATACAAAGGGGGATATTATTTTTTTTTGATGGTTGAATTCATGTTCAAAAGGATCTCGACATACTATAAACAGGCCATCAAGATACATTTTAACAGTGCCAATTCAAAATCCTTCATTTAGTTAAAAAATAAAATTAGGTGGGGCTGGAGAGATGGCTCAGCTGTTAAGAGTGCTGACTGCTTTTGCAGAGGACCAGGGTTCAATCCCCAGCACCCACATCATGGCTGAGAACCATATTTAACTCCAGTTCTAGGGGAATCCGACACCCTCTTCTGACCTCCGCGGCATTGCATGACACGGGTGCATAAACCTACATGCAGATAGTACATTCATACACATAAAAAATAAATAAAATAAAAAATAAATTAAAAAATTAGGTAAGCATAGAAGAAAGTGTTTTGTTTAAAAGTAATCATGATGGAGGGGTTTTGCTTGACTCAAGGAGACCCATATTTGCTTTATTGGTTTAGTGGCCTTTGGTAACACTCTCTGGCATTCCAGAGGCCATCTGTATGCTTGCAAGTGCGGTCTCCATACATCTTTCCCATGTTCATATCAGGTCTTCAACAGCAGGGCCTTATCGCCTCTCTTCCTGCAGATATCCCGGTTTGGAGGCAAGGAGCCTTTACCTTTTGTGGGGTCTTGGATCCCCTGGCCAACATCTCCTTGGTAGAGTAATCCATTGTCGATGTCAGAGCTCCTGTATTAATATATTTTGCTTAAGTGCGTAGCTTAAGGAGACTTTAGCATATTTAGCATATTTGGGAATAATCCTTTTCACAGTTTCTATGTCCATTAGTCACTTTAAAAAGGCAGTTTACCGATTTTACAAGAGAATACCTCTATAAACAGCTGGCTCCAATCTACAGCTGAGAACGACCTCATCATATCTATTTCTCCTTATTCTATGGCGGGGAGTTTGAAGAAAGTCTCTTGTATTAAACCTTTGCAGCACCTAGAAGAACGCTTCATTAGGATTCATTAAAAATCGTTTTACTAAGTAGGTTCCAGAGAGGCGCCTGATGTCGTCAGCAATCTGAACGACTTCTTCCCTTCGATGCCCAGAGGAGTCCAATCCTTCTGCTGGCACTTTCTGGTACATCCTACTCACTGCAAAGCCTCATTTTTCTTTCTCAGCCATTATTGGTGGATACTCTATGGCCTTTGGAAACAAACAAGATCCTTTCCCTTAGTTAGTTTTAAGATACACCTCATCTGCCTGGAAATACTGTGCAGCACGTGGCAGCCTATATGTCTGTATATCCCAAATCTAATTGGCTCTTGGCTTCTCCTGGAGGAATAACCCACGGTGATGCCACAAGCTTACATCCTCTAATGGTTAGGAGTGTTATAAACCACACGAATGACCCTGTCATACTTAACAGAAAATGGTAATTCATGGATTAACATACAACCAAACATCTGTTGTCTATACCAATGTAACTAACATAACAACTAGTAATGTTTAAAGTACCTATATATCCAATTGCTAGTGCTTCATTAGTAGGACGAAAGGCTATATTATACTGTTTAAATACCTATATATCTCTTGCATGTGCATCATTTAGGATAGGTGTAGTTGACCTAAAGGAAAGGAGCCATGAAAAAGAAAACAGCCAGAATTGACTAGAGACCAAGACAAAGCTCCAGAGAAAGTAGACTGTTTTGCATCTCATCCACATGTGCCCCTTTTCTAGCCTAGGGAAAACATCTGCGGAAGAGGAGGCGTGGTAGAATGTAAGGCTGGATTGGGTGAATGGTGGAAACTACAACAATTAGACTGGACACTCATTTGATCAACTTGATTGAACATACAAGCCCCCCCCCCCCCCCCGCTGGATGGTGGGACCCATGAGCTGTATGGTTTGGGCACAACTGCTTGCAAATTGGTTTGACATGAGATGCTGTTACTCACAATATCACTTATTGTTAAAAAAAAATAATGAAAAAACAACAACAACAAAAAACCCCAGAAAGATGCAGACAAGTTATGGCAGAATGCATGACTGGGATGGGTAGGGGGGGGCGGGGAAGGGAAGGGGATATATGCCTGAACTGAATTGGAAAATGATGTATGAAATACCAAAACATCAATGGTTTAAAAAAAAAAAAAATGTAATTCATGAGCCGGCATGGTGGCTGCATACCTTAATCCTAGCACTGGGAGGCAGGGTAGGTGATCCTCTGTTGAGTTTCAATGCCAGTCCTGGTCCACAGAGCAAGTTCTAGGACAGCCAGAGTTCCAGGGAGACCCTGTGTCAAAAAGACAAAAAACAAAAAAAAAAACGGAAAGTAATGAGAGAAAAAAAATGAACTAATGGTTCTGACTAAACATAGGCTTCACAGAGGCTGAGTGTTCTATGACTGTTCAAGGTGCTAAAAAGAATGTTAGGAACCATTAATAAATGTCTACTTCACAAATGAAGGCAGCCAATATGGTAAATATGGTAGTAAACCTAGAGTCCCCACTGTCTATTTTGGGAGAACAATTCTTTTTTTTTTTTTTTTTTTTGTCTTTTGAGATCCCCCCGGGTCTCTCTATAATCCCAGCTGGCATGTGAACTCACTGCGTAGACCAGGCTGGCCTTGAACTCACAGAATCGCCTGCCTCTGCTTCGTGCGGTAAGTATTCTCATCCAATTCGGACCGAGAAAGCATATAAGCATACGTGTGGGAGACACATTCTTTTTTATATATTATCTAATATAAAACTTTCTTCCATAGGTCGCACATCATTTCTCTGATCGAATCTAGAGTGCTTTCCCCTTCCATGCCCCTATCCCACCAAGTCCCTGCCACTCTGCCATACTGTCCTGCATCTCTCTCAAGTCTCTCCAGAGTTTTTTTTTCAGTGCTTTTGTTTTTATTCTTTCCAACTTGTTGTTCGCTACATGTATATATATATATATATATATATATATATGTGTGTGTGTGTGTGTGTGTGTGTGTGTGTATGTATATACCACTTGAATTGGAGGATTTTTTTTTCTTCCTTAAAAGATGTCATGTTTTCCTTAAGGAAGTGCTCAAAGTTTCCTCCTTGGCAACCCCAACCATCAATTCTGCACTTTTGCTCCACATTGTGGTCTTTCCCTCCCATGGTCCCCCAAAATGAAGTCCAGTAAGCATGCATCCTGTCTTGATCTCCCTGCACTGGCCTCCATGATACAGCCCAGGTAGTCCAACAATGGGAGTCTACACTCTGATGAGGCTGAAATCCCCTTAGCTGTTTAGTCCACAAGCTGGGTATCTCAGCAGTCCCCATCTGGCATTTGAAAGTTTGGAGGATTCTTGGAGAGACATTGAGTCCTCAGTCCATATTAGGTTAAAAAGTTGTGGGAGACACAATTCTTAAGAAGAACTAGTGACAGAAAATTAAATAGTACGACAGACGTAAGTGAGAACGATCTGTAAACTAGTGTTAAAGGAAATGTTGAAACACCTGGAAAAGATAAAAAATCTTAGCAGTAATAAAGTATTTTGCTTTGTTTGGTTGATGAGTCAAAGCTAGAGCGAAGGCAGCTTTCCCGGTAATGAAGACAATGAATGGGATAGTCTGCAGTGCAATCAATTACTCTGAAAAGTAGCGTAACTACCTTCCCTGGCAGCAGTCAGATTTCCTCAGGACAAGAGGAGAGGGATGCCATTTTCCAGAATTTCAGATTTGAGAGAAAGGTAACTTAATAATTTTTTGATGCAAAACTTCAGATTTCTTTCAAATCCCAACATGAGTAGGTGATAAATAGATTCCTCTAGATATGGATAGCTATACAGTCAGACATTTAGAAGGCAGACTATGATTTTGATTTACATGTTTATGGAGAAACAGCATTGGCCCATGAAGTACTAATTGTGGTTAGTAACAGATTACTGTCACATTCTGTAGATAATTTAAAATGTCATTCATATTTCATTAAGAAAATTCTAAACCAGTATAGCTGAATCAGCAATCTCCAAGTTCAGTGAGAGATCCTGTCTCAAAAATAAGATGGAGACACATGGGATATGGTGGTGCATGCCTTTAATCCTAACACCTGGGTGGCAGAGGCAGGCAGATCTCTATGAATTCAAGGCCAGCCTGGTCTACATAGCAAATTCTAGGCCAGCTGGGGTTACAGGGAGAACCTGCCTCAAAAAGGACAAAAAAAAAAGAAAAAGAAAAATAAGATGGAGAGTGAGAGTTTAATTTCTTAAAAGCAAAAATATAAAAATATGAATTCACCTTTCTTTCTTTCTTTCTTTCTTTTTCTTTCTTTCTCTCTCTCTCTCTCTTCCTTTCTTTCTTTCCATTCTTTCTTATTTTAAAGAACCGTCTTTTCCTCTCTCAAGAATATCATTAAGGGGGTCAGAATGAAGGTCAGAAAGACTCAGGGTGCTTAATTTGGAACAAAACAAAAGTAATGACAACAGATGATCCATGGGATGTGGAAATGAGCTCGAGGTCTGACAAATGCCCAGCCTTTTACCAAGTTGATCTTTTTATTCTTTTACCATGCAAAGGAAGTGGCTACACATTAAATGTTCCATGACCTTTGTGATAGATCAAACTCATCCAGTTGTCACACTGCCATCTCTTTTGAAAGTTTCTTTGAATTTATAATCTTACAGGCCTTGTGGCAGTCTAATTTAGGAAGCAAAAGAAGGCATGCCATTAAATGCTTCCCAAGGTTTTGCTCCTTGATATAAAATAATATAGGTCATATGTTATTTTTCTTTGATAGAATCAGAGAATAATCAGATTTAAAAGTTGTGAAGTAAACCTAATTATTACTTACCTGCTTGGTCAATTCATGAATTAAGATGAACTAATCTTCATTTTCACATTGACACAGAAAATCTGATCATTAAATGGTGGATTGGAATAAAATAAATATAGAATTGAGTAATGTGTCCGAATTTTGGGGCTAGCAAAACTTGCTGTGTAAGGAATAATTCTCTACCTGAAGGATGAACAGATGCTGGGGCTGCATGCACCAGAACCAGTAACCTGCATTGTATTTGATAGAGCTGTTGAGTAACACAGGGTCCCATCTGCTCTTATGATCCAAAACATTCTTTCCTTTCTTCTCCAGCTTATAAAAAACCATTATCAGATTTTGATTAATTATTTTCCCAGCATTGCTTACTTATAACTGTGCAGTCTGAGATCTGTGGAAAACCTGAAAAATCTCATATTCAAATTATCTGATGTGGATGTTAATCTTGAATAATTTGTAAGAAAATAGGTTTTAAGGGCTGGGGATATGATTCAGTGGTTAAGAGCACTTACTGTACTTCCAAAGGACCTGAGTTTGGTTCTCAGTACCCACATGGCAGCTCATAGCTGCTTGCATACACCTAGTTCACATACATTCATGGAAACATATGTACACACATACATATAACCATCTCTTTTAAAGAGTTTACTCAACTTCTTTGTGACTTGTTAAGCCCAAAGCAACATGATTCTCACAAACTCATCCTTCCTGAACTTTCCACAATATCCAAGGTCCTGTGATTTTGCAGGACCATTTGTGGAAGAGAGTCAAGGTTTTCTTATGCCTTGATAGAAACTCCAGTGGCCCCTTTTGTCTACTGTAGTGCCATTGATGAGTTTTAGATTAACCTTATTTCAAAAACTCCCATAGTTGAGAATAAAACTCTTAATATACTCCAACCCAGTATTGATATTATAATACTGTTATCAGTTTTTAGGCCACCCAAATCAGGAATTTTTGGTATCTCTGGACCCATGCATATCTCTTCATCATCTATAAGAAGGCTATATAGCAAGGAGGTCTTGAAAAAAAACCCCAAGTTGGTAATGTAAGAAGTATACAGTATTCTGTAAGCATAAAACAATGTTGAGCCCTAGATCCAAACACATTTATAAGGTGTATGGAACAATCTTAATGCAAAAAGAAGAATCTCATAATCCTGGAGGTCTAATAGAAAAGGGATAGTTCACAATGAAATTATCATGCATGCCCATTGAAGAAAAGCTTGACAGGCCATGTTCTAGGTTACAAGAGTGAGAATTTGAATTATGGAAAATGGCTAGAATTCTTTTTGCTATGATTTTATAGTAACAATAACAACAACAAAATATTATTCTGGCAGGAGTATGCAAAAGGCTTGTCACCAGTACCATTGATTAATAAAGCAGATTCAGAGTGGTTCCTAAGATAATAGTTTTAAAGTTAGATCACAGAATTTATAGTCTGAGTCCTCATCACTATGCTGTTCTCAGTGTGGTCCTTCTATTCCTTTCCATGCAAATATTACACTGAAATCTCACAGGGATATTTTTAGTATTCTTATGAGTGAGCCAGTTTCATCAAAATGAGAAAAACAGAAATGACCTCTTTTTTTTTTTTTTTTTTTTTTAAAAAAAAATCTATGTGGTCTTCTGTCTCAAAGATTTGTGTTAATGGAACAGGGAACATGATTTGTTTTTGTCAAGAGAATTCAAGCTCTAATGCTTTTGTGCAGGGTTAGTTTTCTTAAAGAGAAACTTTAGGAGGGGCCAAAATAAGGGTCTTTCAGAAAACCTAAGTCAGTAGTCAACTAGAGGGCTGCAATGCATTTTGAAGAGAATTTTCAGATCTTCCACTTACAGGGATGCCTTCCTCTGTCTTTAGGTAGGATCTCCTATTTCGGGTCATGGTTTCATCCTGGAAATAGTTAACTTTGCTGTTGAATCCCAGCATCTCAATAGCCTCGCGGGGGTTCTTAGGACTCCCTTCTAAGTTCCTTCCATTGAAGACCTACTAGTCTATGGGTGTTTTAGAATTTAATGAGGAGCCAGTTTCCAGAATCTACAATCTTTGTGGCTCCCTCCTTGGACTGAGCACAACTTTGTTTCCATCTTTCCATAGAGTTGTTGGACTTGCCTTAGTTTTACACAGTGAGTCATTTAATTGGGCTCAGAGTCTAAGAGCAGATTTATTGTGAGCAAGAACCTTCCATATAATGTAGGCCTGAACTTGGTCTTAGATTTTTGAAATTGTCTTAACTCCCAGAAGGGTGGTGAGTAACAATTTCAGCCTTTTTTCAGAGGTTTCCTGAGGAAATATTGGACCAAAGCAAGACTGAACTAGAGCAAGGAAAACACCAAATCCTGCAATTCCATTTCTGTTATCTGGGGCTTCAGCTTTAAAGGGTTTGGATGGCTCTGCCCCTCCAATTTTGCTGTCTGTAACATGTCTCTTTTGGGATGGTTCCACTCCCTGTATTCAGCTCTCCTTGACAGGTATCTTGAATTCTGGTAACTCCAACATCTTGGGGTCTCCACTAGAACCAAAGCTTCACCTTTATGACTCTAAACAATGGCCTTCTGGTCTTCCTCCTACAGACATGAATCCAGACACATGTTTCCTGGCCTCAGCAGCTCTCTGAAACTGTGAAAGAAATGTTCATGACCCCTTAATCTTGCATCTTTCTTATTTCCAAAGCTAGTACCATGTAGATGACACTGATATGTTCATCTGTCAGATTGTGATGGACACTTTTCCTCTTGGATCACAGTAGCAACAGATTTTGTACAATGGAACAATTATTTTCTAGGAACAAGCAACTCCTTAGGTTCTCTTTTTCAAATTGAAGGCTTAGCTGGATGGGGTCTTGCCTTGAGGGCACCTTTGTTATCATTCTAGAGCAAAGCAGGAGATTTGCTTTAATGACATGAATTTCATTAATGGTTATTTTCTTTTCAGCACATGACTTTTCTGCAGTCTGAAGCTTCCTAGCTCTTTTCCCCTCAAAATTGTATATTTTTCATTTCTTTCTTCTTGCCTTGATGCTCTTTTTCACTGTCGAAAAATTGGTGACAACCATGCCATAAAATCAATGTTATTCTATCTTGAAATTTCTTCTGCACATAAATTAGTCCATTACTTTTAAATTTAGCCTCAGGTAAGTTTTCAATGCCTGGAGAGAATACTGTCAGATTATTTGCAAAATATCACATGAATAGTTTCTAGCCTAGTTGCTAACAGAATCATTATTTCCCTCTGAAATCTCATGAGTGGGGCCTCCACTGTTTGCATTGTTATCAGCAATACGGTCTTCTAGGAACTGATAGAATGGCCTGTTAAGCTCTACTGACAACATTCAACACATTTTCTAAACAAACTTCTAAAATCTTCCATATTCCTGCAAACAAACAAACAGACAAACTAAAAACAACATGTCAAGTTTATCACAGTCACATCCTCACTTTCCTGGTGCCAATTTGCATATTAGTTCCTTTTCTGTTGCTGTGATAAACACCATGAGCAAAAGCAATTTATGAAAGATTTATTTTTTATTTTTGCCTTACAGTACTAAACGGATATGAGGCCATCATGGCAGGGAAGACATAGCATGGCATCAGGACCAAGAAGTTAATTGACCACACAGGAAGGAGAGAGAGAGAGAGAGAGAGAGAGAGAGAGAGAGAGAGAGAGAGAGAGAGCTAATGGCATGAAGGACTAGACTATCAAAGACTGAAAACCTCCCAGTGTTACCCTTCCTCCAGCAAGAGGAACCTCCTAATAAAGGTTCTATTTCTATAATTTCCCCAAACAGCAACATCAACTGGGGACCACCGCACAACCTATTTCCTCAGGCAACATTGCACATGTCCTTCTGCAATGAATGCCTGCCATTTGTCTGTGGAGTTGGGTAGCTTCTAATAGATTTAGAGTCTCTTGTTTAGGTTTCATAGGTGAGTTTTTGGTGGTTAATAATCCTTGCTCTTTCTTGATTGCAGCATGTTCCTGTCAGACCATGGAGACAATACTTTTAATCAGTGAAGACATTAATCTTTTTTCCCTTTCTCCAAAAATGAATCCCCTTGTTAGGTCTTAGTTCATCTTTTGGGGCTGAGGTAGAGGGAGGTAATTGGGACACCTCAGTTAATACCCTCTGGCTAACCACTGCATACTCTGTTTTACATTCTCTCTTTAGAACATAACTGCTCCCAACAACAAATTGTATTTTCTCTGATTTGCCCAGAGGACAGTAACTTAATTCAGCCCAGCTAATACAGATATAGATGATTTCAATAACTATAATGTGCCAGATCAGTATGGTATAAGTGAGGCAGGATTTGGATTGTGAAAGTTATGATAGTTACTTCTGAGTTCTTTGGAGGATTTCCTTATATTTTATTAGTCTACTTCCAGTTGCCATATGAGTCTCTTTAATTCTGGTACAGTCTTTACTGAGTGGGGTGTCAGGGCTTTTGATTATCGTCCCAATGAGAGCTTACAAACCTCTTCAACTTGCAGCACTGTGGTTGCAGTGGAAGAGCGTGATTGTGAGGCAGACCTCACCTGTGGCCTGACCCCTAGAGGGTGTCAATGCAAGGGCATAGCTCTCACCTGAAAGGGGTTAAGAGATAGTTTATTCTGGAGCCAAATATGAGTGACCATGGTCCAGGAACACAGACTTAGGCTTCCCCAAATGCCATGTTCCAGCATCGTAACAGTTGCATTACAGTTTTATGGTAACAGAACAAAGAAAAGTCATCAATCAAGGCATCTTTCAAATACATTCGAGGAAGAATTCAGTAGTGTCATTTACATAGTACCCACCTCTCCTAAGTTTGTGTAACAGGAGCTTTTTTGACCATATTTCCTTGTTTGAATGAAGCTCAAGGAGGCAAAGGCTTGCACTGTTTCTGCTGCCCCACCTTTCATGTATCAGAACCTCTGCCTATTGGCACGCCTCCACTGGGCCCCACCAAATGATAAATCATATCATTTGATTGCTATTCATGGATTTATACTAAAGCATTCTAGCCCAAATGCATGCTCTGTGCGCAGTTTTATCCTGCTGCAGATGCTTCCAGATTCTGACCTCATTGCTCATTGTTTTTTGTTTATTTTCACCTCCATAGTGATGTTGTCTTTAGATTAGCCCTCTTTTGTGTTTTCCTAGCCTATCTCCTTGCAATCTAGCAATTCTGATTTGAGTTTTCTTTTCTTCTTCACTTCTCTAAATTTTCTCTTGGTTACATTTAAAAACAAAAATTAGCTGAGAGAGGCAGCTTTTCATATAGCTGAAAAATTTAGCAATAGTTCTATCTTCATCGATTGATGTTTTTACCAAGCATAACTCCAGTCTTCAGACTGCACCTTACTTGACTGACTTGGGACATGTGTCTTTAGCTCCTTCAGCCATTTTTTTTTGTGGTAAGATGGGACATGATGACTGGTTCAGTCTGGGTCATGCGTTTGGAAGTTTAGACTCAACTAGAGTTCATGTCTGGAACTATCTTTGCCTGTAAAGTTGTTCCTGTGGATTCCTGGTATATTTTGTTCAAGACTAAGGAGTTCATTATGATATTCAGGCATCAAGATATGGCAGAAAGTGAAGTATAAAGGCCTTGGCCAAAGCCTTATGAAATTAGCATATGAGCACAATGGATTGGTAAAACTGGAAAATTACCAACTGACTAAAATCAACCATTGGTGCAAGCACAGAGCCAGAGATGGTGTGTGGCTTAGTATAATACTAAAGTGCTGGTCTCTGAGTGCAAATTTAAAATGCTATGAGACATGTGATATATGTAGAACTACATGTAACAAAGCATGCTTGAAAACCCCCATACTGTGCAAATGAGTCAGAAAGTTCAGTCTTTATAACATAAGACCCCCAACTCTTTACACAGTGGGGCTGTTTGAACTACTAAGTTCCCTTTAGCCTTGGAAGTGTGTCTTATCCTAATATACTGTCTCTGTGACTGTTACAACTGTGCATCTCTGTGTAATTCCTTGTCCATAGACACCTGTACCTGGAATTCCTTGAGGCTACCTACTACCCACCAAACTAATCAACATCGGTGTTAAGGAAACTGAACTAAGAACTTTGAAGGTTTCAAATATGAAAAAGAGATTTGATTACTGTTCTCCAGTCTATGCTGTTCCAGATGTGCAAAAATTATGCATAAATTTTTAGGGAACAATTTCTGTTGTCTGTCTGTCTGTCTGTCTGACTCTTTTGTTTTCTCCTTTTTAGTGTTGGAGTTTGTGGCTAGAGAGTTGAGATGGGAGACTAAGACATAAAGATTAACATATAGGCAGAGACAGAGGCAGATGAATCTGAGGCTAGCCTGGCTTACATAGTAAGTTCCAGACTAGATGGGGCTACTGGATGACCCAGTGTCAAAAAAAAAAAAGTTTAACATATTGTATTAGTCAGGGTTCTCTAAAGAAACAGAAGTAACAGGATGAATATATATAGCTATATACAATTTATTGATTTGTTCACGTGACAGAGTTCAAGGAGTCCAACAGTAGCTGCATCACACTGGAAAGGCCGAGAGAATCCAGGGAACTGCTCAGTCTGCAAGGCTGGATGTCTCAGTAGTCCCAATCTAGTGCTGAAGGCTGGAATGGATTCCAGAAGATCTGCCAGTCTCAGTACACACTGGGATCCGAAAGGTTGATCACAGCAGCAAGACAAACTCACCAGATGAGAGAGGCAAGCCGCAGGAGAAAAGGGACCAGCTCCTTCTGCCATGGCTTTTTATACTGCCTGCCAGCAGAAGGTAACGCCCACATTTGGGGTGGGCCATGCGGGTTGAGGTGGTCCAATCCAAACATCCCTTTTCTCTTATTTGTTCCTTAGTCCAGTCAAGTTGACACACAGGATTAACCCTCACACATATAAAAAACCAGTTTTCAGAGAAAGACCAGAAGCTGCATCCAATGAGCAAAGCATGAGCACACAAAGCTCTGGCTCTACAAAGGGGAGGTGGGTGCTATTTAATGTCCTGTCCAGGGCTGTACATCTTGTGGCCCAAAGCTTTTTGGGCTTTTTCAGAAACCTCAGCTCACTAGCCACTCCCACAGTTGGGAGTACTTTCTCCTTCTCTAATAAACTGTCTTTGTTTCTATTTTTGCTTCTATTCTTGTGTTCCTGTGCCTTCTTTATCCTGACACAAGAGCCTAGAATCAGTTGCCCTCTGAACGCAGCTCCAGAACATGGCACTAAGCATGTATTACCTTGTCCTTCTTTTTTGAACACTTGCAAGAAACTACACACTTTCTCTAGAAATTTGGGCTTTCTCTTTCTCTGAAACTTTCCTCCACTTTTGCCACACAGCTCCTTGCTGAACTTCATTACTGAACATACTGGCTTTCTCAGACCCTAGCTCCAAAGGCCACAATTATTTCTTCTTCTCTGTCTTATTCTTACAGCTGGCAAGACTTACAGATTGCTTGAGTTGTTGTTCTTCTCTCAAAGTCTAATCAGATTGGCTTCATACTTTCTTCTGAGTCTATGTTAAATTTCTTTTTATTAATGAGACTAAGAGCTTTGAGGAAACCCTGAATTCCTTGATAGCAGATTTAACAATAATATGAACAATATTCTTTCAGGCTGAGTGCTAAAACTGATGGGTATTAAACTAGAAGAATCTTCTACGGTGTGCAAGATCAGATAATGATATCAAGGGTGGTGAAAATTTGGGGAATCTTAAATTTCTATTAACTCAGAGAAAATAGCTCTAATAACTTGGACAAATTCAAGAATTTTGCACATGAAAATGGCACAGGCTATCACCTTAGTCCTTTATTACCTCCAAGAACTTAAAGGTCAGACCCTATTGCTCAAGACAGGACATAATTCTGACACAGGACTTCGAACAACAGAGCTGGAACTGACCAGGAAGCCTTCTTCCTGAAGACTAGCTCTCAGTTTTGGAGGATACTATACAAGCTGGTAAGGGAGAAATTCAATCCTTTCTTCAACCCCAGCTTTAATAATAACCATGACTATTTTATTCTTAAAATATTAAGGAATATTAAAGATCCTTAAACATTTTAAGGAAAGATAAAGGTTTTAACAAATGTTAATCATTATAATCTAGGTAGGAGATCAAACCATAAAAATCAATTTTATTGCTGACATTTTCTGACAACTTGTTTACTATTTACATGACATGAATCTCCAAGAAGTCTGTTCTACTTTGTAAGGCTCCAGCTAAATTTCATTTCATTCTTTTTTTAAAATTTTAAAAATTTATTATTTTTTTATGTGTATGAGTGTACTGTCTGCATGTAGGTTGGTGCACCCGTGTCATACAATGCCATGGAGGTCAGGAGAGGGCGTCGGATTCCCCTGGAACTGGAGTTAAAGGCAGTTCTTAGCTGCCATGTGGGTGCTGGGAATTGAACCGGGGTCCTGTGCAAGAGCAGTCGGTGCTCTTAACTGCTGAGCCGTCTCTCCAGCCCCTCATTTCATTATTAAATTAACTTAGAAGGGTAATCTCTAAGGTAAGGTAGCTGTCATTGTCATTTGGCAATCTGGTATTAACCACCAAATTGCTCTTTTTGCTTACACTCCCAGGTTCTTTTTTTTTTTTTTTTTGTATTTCCATGAATTTACTGTCCGCTTGTGGGTTTTTGCCCCCGTTTCGTGCAATGCCGCGGCAGGTCAGAAGAGGGTTCTCAGATGCCCTCCGTAACTGGACGATTCCCCGGAATGAGTTAAGATGGTTCGTTAGCCACACATGTGTGCTGGGATATCAACCTGGGTCCTCTGCAAGGCATCATGCTCTTAAAACTGCAGCTAATCTCTCCAGGCCCTGTCAACTCGCAAGGTGTCTAAGTCACATTTCTTTTCATTAAGCTACATTAACCATGAAGTAATTTTTTTTTTGCCCTTTTTAGACAGAGTCTCCCTTGTATAGTCCCCTGCGGGCTGGACCACTGAGAAGCGACAAGCGAAGACATAAAAGAAGATAGGCTGGCCCTTGAATTCAAGAGACTCCACTGCCTACTTCTATCCTCGAGTCTGGATTATGTGTGTGCACTAGCACACAAAGCCAGCTCCAATGAAATAATTTTTTTGAGACTAACTCTGTGTTCTCAACTCTGATAAGAGAGAGACAGGTTGATAATAGATTCTCCTGGAGTAATGATTTGTTGACATGTGAATGTTTAGTGGTATGATCAGTATCATTGATGTTATAGACTTGTGGATTTCACCCTTGTGAGAAAAAATACTTTAATATGTTGGATGACTTACAGGGCATACAAATATTGTTTGGGTAGAGGGAGTGCTGTGTATTCTATTCCCGTGTGTACTGGTTAGTTTCTGTTAAATTGACATAAGCCTAGACAACCTTGGGAAGAGGGAACCACAACATGACGGAATTTCCTCCATTAGACTTAGCCTGGACGGTACTTGTGAGGGCATCTCGGATTGCTAGTTGATATAGGAAGGCCCAGTCCACCTATTGGTCAGTAGCCACCCTGGGAAAGGATGGGGCCTGAATTTAAATAACGAATGTGATTGGCAAGCAGAAGGAAAGAAGACCGGTTATCAGCCGTCCTTGCTGATTTGTGCTTCACAGCGTCCTGTCTTAAGATTTTCTGATTTACTTTACACTTGAGATGGATATTAATACTTGTAACCCAGGATGGTTTTGTTGTACCTGTTTCATGCACAGCAACAAAAAAATTAACAGTATGTTATTGTCACAGTACATAATCCTTCCAAAGACACTCTTCTGATAGTTAAGTTGACTAACTGATAATCTTGTTTGAGATTACCACAGAATTAAGAGTGGTTCTTTTACCTTTACACGTGTATTGCTCTACACACAGATAGTTGAGCTTCCTAATTGGGTTAGACCTAATTTTGCAATACTGGCAATGTTGGTTCTCACATTTATTTAATTCAAAGCCACAGATCTGTTAAAAATAATTCAGTCAGGTTTATTTTTGACAGTTTGCAGAGCTATGGAAACATGGTCTTAAGATGTGTTCAACTTGGGAATGTGGTATTCCACAAGTTTATAGGTGATGTTATCAGAATAGACAGTGATGGTGGTTAAAGATGAACAGCGTGGGGCTTAAGGGAGAGATGCTCAGTTGGTTAAAGTGCGGGCTGCTCCTTGCAGAGGACGCGGGGTGGTGTCTCAGCACACCATCAATGGGAAAAAGCTACTCTCTGTAACTCTAATTAACTGGGAGCAGAATGCCCTCTTCTGACTCTTCTCAGGCATGGCATGACATTAACATACAATCAGAAATAACTCATACGCATAGATTAAAAAAAAAAAAGCTGGGCATGTGGCACAATGCCTGTATCCTACAACTGTGAGGCAGAGGCAGGCGGATCTCTGTGATTCAAGCCCACCGTTACATAGTGGCTCCATGCCCACTGGGACGTAAGGGGAGACCCTGTCCTCAAAGAAGACAAAAAAAGAAAAGAAAAAAAAAGAAAAAAGATATGACAAGTGTCAACAGAAGAACCCACAAATAAAACAATCATAACATTTAGACAAAAACATTAATATTCTTAGAGAATATATAGAATTTAGGCTGAAATACACAAGGAAAAATCCTTTTCTAGTTTCAAAATAGAGCAGCAAAATCAAAGCCATACCCTTTGATGGTGTCTGTTACTGCTTTCCTGCCATATGTAATGATTGCAAACCACATGCAGCTGCATCCAGTACATGGGGTATTGACTGTTGACAAGCTCCACTGACTTACAGGCAAGTGTTTTGTGGATGGGGCATGGCGTTGCGTTAATTCTCTAGATTGATGGCTCTGCTTCAGATTACATGATAAATCTACTGGAAGCATGGGCTCATGTTTCCTAACAGTATTAGATAAACATTCAGGGAGATAACACAAAGGTAAATCAAATAGCAAATTTAATTTAGCTATGCCATCTGCTGCCTTTATTTTATGAATGCCAGGCACAGGACAATGACTAGGTATGAATACGTAAGCCACTGTCTTTTATTGCTGGACTTATGACAAACATTAGACAAGTGATAATCCATAGTGTCCTTCTTCTGGGAGAGAATACAATTCAACAAAAGTAAAGTTTCTCAATTGTAAGTTGTTTGTTTTAAATAATAGTAATCTGCAACAGAAGGAAAGCCAACACGCCCCCATTTCTCCAAGTGCAATGTCTCATCGGGTGTTAAGGATTCATCCACAACAGAGTAAACTGGTTAATGTGTGATTATGAGCAGAACTATAAAAAGCCATTTAGGCTTCCATGGTGTTTTTCTCTTCCTCTGATAAAAAGAGCATCCTGGCTCCTAATATTTAAGCCTCTCACAGCTTTTTTCAAGAATGCTCTGATTTCTTCTGATGGTGGCTCTTAATACCATGTCTTCACTTCAGAGTGGTTAGGAAATTGTTTTCTGCATGTTTCTGAGAAATTAGCCCTCGATTTATTTTTAATTTACAAGTAATAATTATATATACATATATGGAAACTTATGCTATACAGCATAGTATTCTGATAGATATACATTGAATAATGATTAAATAAAGCCATTTAACCTCTGTATTATCTCATTTATTTTGTTGTGAGAATACTGAAACTGTCAAAAATGCAATACATTGTTCACTTGCTTATTGGCACAATGATTTTCAATAAATCACCTGAATTTATAATTCACCCAAACAATAAATCACCCGCCTAACTAAAATGGTAGTTTGATAAACATTTTTTTGTATCAACAAAGGATGAGTAATAAGAAAATTTCAAGACCTATGTTTTCTAGTGTCCATTTTGGGGAGAAACAATAGAAATATTTCTATTGGAAAGTATGAATATACAAACGGAAGTGCATTTTGGTGCTGTCATTTGGGAGAAGTTTTACCCTTTAATAACAGCGCCAACCTAATTATACAGCAGCATTTGCTCAGACAGTGTTTATCAGGATCAACACTACTTCTAAGATCTTTTGTAGGTTTTTAGTCAACACTGTAAAACAAACCCTCTGTTTCTGAGGTTGATAAAAGTCTTAATGATATATGCATCTGCCAGATGGGACAGAGGGCTAGTTTGACAGTAGGCAGCTAAAATCACCCTTCAGTTGTTTATATAAGACTCTCATTAAAGTCAATAAAAGAGAACTTTCACACATGATTTAGTTCAGAGAGTGCAATGCTGGAAAGAGTAGGTGGTTTAAATCCAGTGGGCATAAGAGCACTAATTGGTAAAGGTTTTCTTTGATGGCTTAACTGAGTGACAGCTTGGCCAAGAGAAATACAGGAGTAAGTCACAACCTGTGCACAATGCTAGCGCTTCAGAGGAAGGTGAAAGACACAGCTGAAGTAATTATCGTCAACATATGACACGATGTTTATTAAAAAATTGTGTCTCAGTCTTGTTTGCCTCTGTTTCTCTCTCCCTTGTCTTCTTTCTTTTCTACTATTTCACTTACTTGGAACAGTGAGATTAAGTGAGATTACAACACTGGGAAATTATTCTTCCTTCTAGAGTTTAACATGTTTAATTGCTCAGACATTCTTTAAAGTTACTTTATTTATTTATTTATTTCCATGAGTGTTTTGGCTGAATGTCTATAAATCCACCTGTGCATGCAATGCCTGTCGAGGACAGAAGAGGGCATGGGATCCCCTGGAAGTAGAGTTATTATGGATAGTGGTTAGTCACCATGTAGCTGTTGGGAACCAACCCCAGGTCCCCTGCACAGGCAACCAATGCTTCTAACCACTGAGCAATCTCTCCAGCCCCTGCTCAGATATTTTTGATAGAAGACGTCTTTGGTCTTTCCAAATGACACAGTTACTCAAACAGATCAGAAATTTTCAAAAATCTATTATGCGTAGACCATGCTTTGTCAACTGCTCAAAGCACTCTCCTTTCTGAAGCCCAGTTGATGAAATCCTTTATTTCCTTACCAGAGTTTATTGAACGCCAATTGCATTGTTTTATTTATTTATTTTTGGATGGAGAGTATTCCTCCTTTTCCCTTCCTTCCTTCTTTCTTTCCTTCCTTCCTTCCTTCCTCCCTCCCTCCCTCCCTCCCTCCCTCCCTCCTTCCCTCCCTCCCTCTCTGCACTTATTTCTTTGTGTTTTTTTTTTCTTTATTTGAGACAGGGTCTTAGACTGTAGCTCAGCTAGTCTGATTCTCACTATGTAGCCCTGGTTGGCCTCAAACTCATGGCTATCTCCCTGCCTCAGGATCCAGAATTCTGGGGTTACAGTTGTAAACCACCATACTAAGTTTGTCCCACATTTTAATATCTCTCAGTTTGATATGGTCCTTAAAATCCATATACTTTAATTAAAGCAGTGGCATTTTGAGCGGTATATATAATAACTGTTTATTTTGATGGCAATTCACATTTGATGAAATTGAGTGTACGAGAGAATCTTGTTCACATGCTATCTAAGCAGAAATGTGTAGTAGACATTCGCATCCATCTCAGTATTAGAAAGTCTTAAATAATTACAGGACCAACTTATGCTCATTCTTCTAAGAGAGTAAGTACATAGGATTGAAGAAGGATCAATGATAGGTAACAATCAGCATGCTGTGGCTACCCCAGGCAGAACTCAGGAAAGGGGAGCAGAAATATCCTTTCAGGGAAAGGAGAGGATAGATGAAGATCCACCAATACCTAGAAGAAACATTCGTAAGTTTGAAGATTGATTATAAAGTGATAAAGAATTTGAAGTGCTTGTATTTCAAGGAAAAAGAGAAAATTAAGATGAAATTGATGGGTCTGGAAAGATGGTTCAGCTGGTAAGAGCACTTGCAGAGGATCTGAGCTCCCATGTTGGTCAGGCACCTGTGACTCCAGCTCCCTGTGATCTAAAGCAATCTTCTGGCCTCTGTGGGCACCTGCCTGCATGTGCACATGCTCACACGCAGGTGCACATACATAAACTTAAAAGTAAAATCTTTAAAGTAAAAAAGGAGGTTGAATGTATTAGAAAGAGCTGAGTATTGACTCTAGAGTGAATGTTATATGTTCAAGGGCAGAGGAGCAAGAAGCTTCGTAGGTGGTTAAACAAGACCCTGGTGAATTTTTTGGCAGATTGGCCTCAATTTTCTCAGTGAAGTAAGAGATAAAGTTAACTGTAGACAGTGGAAGTCTGTGTGAAGAAGGGAATTTGAGGAGAGAGGGATTTGAAGAAAGGATAGAGGGTCTATACTGATTTAAAAATTAGAACAAATAGCTCTATGGGTGTTCAGAGCCATAACATATGGCATTGAGCTCATCAGTCTGTAGGCAATGAGGTCAAAGACAATCAGTGGCTCAACAACTAAGTATGAAGAATACTAAGCTGTTCTGATTTTTTCATCTGTTAAGAATTTAGCATGTTGTTTGACAGGGCAGTACCCAGGACTCTCTGAACAGTGGTGATGCTAAGAGAGGTGTACAGGGTAAGAATTTTGGAAATGCTTGTTTACGTATTTCTATTATTTTATTTCTGGAAAATAAAACAATCAGCTACAATTAATAATTTCTTTGTTTATTAATAAAAACACCTTTTCTAGTTCACAGATGATTGCACGGGAAATCTCTAGCCAAGCTTTTCCTCTGGAACAAAAATATTTAGTCTTATTAGCAGTTTTGTTGAGTCATTTTGTAAATATTATAAAATTCATGCACAATAAGTTAACATATTTAAGCAAGTTTTAAGTAAATTTAAAAGTTTTGTGAAACCAGTCTTAGGGTCTTTCTACCACCCCCACAAAGATCCTCCACCTTTCTTCAAGGTCAGTTTTCTCTCCCATCTTCAGTCCATGTAATCACTGATCTGATTATTACCTTGGTAGATTTTAATTTTTGGATGTGTAAATTAAGTTTTCAACAAAGACTTCAGTTACCTGAGTAGAAAACCATATAAAAAAATAGTGATGAGAAAGCTGACTGAAAATGGACACAATAATTGATCAGAGTTCCCCAAAGCTCTCCATAACAGGATTCTTACAGCAGTTCGTTAGTCCAGCAAGACAGCATGAACAATGACTGACAGAAGCATATTTACTTCATTATCTCTTTGGTAGGGGGAAGCCCAGCAGCTGTAGTTCAGTGTAGACAGCCATCAAAACTAGTTGATTTATCAAAATGAATGTATCTTGGCTGTTTCCATTCTGGGAAACACAAAGCCTTTTGGACCTTGTGCTCAGATAGAAGCGGCTCTGGAACTCAAGGGTTGTATGTTTCATTGAAAAACTGTGGAGCATCTTCCTCTGTCCCATACAAGAAGCCAAAAAGAATGTCTTACTGGAGACTCCGTTTCCCTGGCCATTAAGTAATCTTGTTTCTCTCTCTCTCTCTCTCTCTCTCTCTCTCTCTCTCTCTCTCTCTCTTTCTCTCTCTCTCTCCTTCTAGATTTTCTTATTCCTTTGAGTTAATTTCTTATCTGTAATAAAGTTTCCTTCTCTCTAAAATACACACAGAACAAAGTAACACTGCTTCATTTCCATTATCATTATGGGTTACACCAGAGATGGATAGAAAACCCAGGACTTATCCAGACAAGGTTAAGGCTTGTTTTGTAAAATGTCCCCTCCCCTAGTAAAACAGAGTACAACTCTGACCCTCTGAAGAACTGAGTACTTGGAAAACCCTAAATAAATGCACACATATAATTCTAACTTATAGCCATCAACCATAGCCCTGTACAGATGCATAAATTCAAAGGCTCTATTATGTTTCAATGCATACTTTCTCCCTTCTTAAAAACTGTGGCTTGATTCACTTAGCTTAGGAGCCGCCTCCTAACAACACACGCCTTCCAAATACACACATTACACCAATAATTGGCCATCTGGGCTCTGCAATCATCCAGACCAGCTCCAAATCGTCTTGGCTTCTCTTTGCACGATCTCAGTGGGATATTTTATCATCAGGTGCTGGGAGGCAGTCAGAGATGCAAAGAGTTCCGGAGAACACACAAAGATGCAGATTTGTGACTCCATGAAGGTGGTTTATAGGAAGATGACTTTCTTTAATGTAGCAGAAAAAACTCAAGTGTCCCAACTTATTTTCATTTTACTTGCTGTGTTTGGTCCAAGAGGAGGCTGACTTTCTGGGCCAATCCTTGTTTCTTGTTGTCACTCAGCTTCTAAAGTCCAAATCATAGTTTTGCTTCTATTGCCAGGAAACATGCTCAGCTGAATATATTTGCTGTTTCCAACATTTTCTCATTCTAGAATTTTTATGGCCTGCCTCTCTAACTGTGAGGGCCAAGTCTGTCCTCTTGGGATCAACTGGGGACCACAGTAGAAAGAATAAACTCTATCACATGCTAGGAAAGTCATGGTCACAGGGCAAAGAGAAACCCCACACTCCATAACCAAAGACCTTTGTTTTTAAAGCTGACTATAGAAGTTGAGGGCCCAAGTTTAACTTGTGCTTAGGAGTTGGTGTGGCTGAGAGAAGTATTTTGAGGGTGCAAATCTATTCAGAAGCTTGGGGTCTGCCTTGGCATCCATTTGACTCCAATTTAGATTAATTACACAGACCTGCCAAATTTTTATGAGCAATGTGTTTATGAACCACTGTTTAATAGGAAACAGTCCCTGGATCAGAGAGAAAACTGGAGATCTCAATTGTACACTATTGATTTGGTTAGTAGAAGAGATAAAGCTGTTATAGCACCTTCCATGTACAGAAGTCAGTTCAATTAAACAACTAGTTATAAGGATAGGTTGCCTGCAAAGCTACTCAAAGGTTTCAAACCTTCCTCTTTCCTATGTGTTTTAGCATAAGAGATGGGATTGGTGATTGCTGAGCAATTATGACTGCCTCTCAAAGTTCTTCTGATCCATTTCTGGGTATTTATAGTGTGTAACCCAAATTCCTCTCATTTGATTAGCAGCTCTTATTGCTAATAGAATCCCTTTGCCCATGCCTTCTACCATATTAAAATTTTCTCCTGGCTTAGTACGAAGAAGTGCTGAGCTTGGGACAAAGTGCATTGGGTACCTATGTGGTGTTGAGGTGTCCCTTGGCTTTCCTAATACTGTGCTGCTCTGAAAACTGACATACCTCTGAAAATAAAACTCTTTGTGACTTTTAGAAAAGTTAAACCAATCCCTAGCACTGACGGTGGGACTCCATTATTGTTATGTTGTAGACATAACACTTGATATAAATATAAATGATATAGGACATCTTGGTCACTACAAAAATGATAATGTGCCCCCATTCTATTTAGCACACAACTTTACTGTTCCCCAGGAATCCTGAAGCTAAGGTTATTGACTATTAGCAGGAATTGAACATTATTAGATATCGCCTTGTAACATATGCTGTCTCATCGTAGTGAGGTCATTGACTCTCTTTCCCACTTTGATTCTCCTCAGAGCCTTGCTAGCAGTGATGCATATCTGTGACCCTGGATATGGTGTTGAACATCCAAGTCTCAAAGCGGTAATGTCTACTTCCTCGCAAGTCTAGATGTTGGGACTACTGCTAACATTTTGCCACTCTTCATGCTACAAACACGTCTTTTCAGGGTCAGTGGCTATTATAGGAGCCGCAGAACATTTCCTACTGAAAATGGCAACTTTCACCAGTACAAAATGATTGCTTACAGGAAAACTGGCTCTTTTGGAGTAGCCATGAGATATACCAAGACTGTGAGCAAGGGTTTTTACTGTGGTTAAGGCAAGATTATGAACATACTTGGTGTTTCTCCTTTCAGCAGCATTGACTAAATATTCAGATTTTTATAAATGTTATTTTTTGGTTTTAACTGATAATTTAATTAATTTTATTTCTGTTTTTAATGTTTTCTTTGACAGTTTCACACATGTACACAATGCATATTGGTTATTCTCATCCCTGCCTTCTCTTAACTCTCTCTCTGTACCCCACCATCTCTGCTTTACTGCAAATCTTTCTCGTTTCTATGTGTTTTGTTTTCTGATTCATTGAGTTTAACAAGGGCCATATATGTGACTTTGGGTAGTAACTGACAGCTTCTAGAAGTAGCATTATCTACTTATATAAGATATCTTCCTTCAATCTCTATTTTGTAATTTTTTAGTTGGATTACAAGTTAGTAAACTCCCATATGGCTTTCCTGTACAATCTTCATTTGCGTGAACCCTCCTGTCTCCTTCCCCTCACCTGACCACCACTTTCCTGTTTATGTCTTTCCCCCTCTGGTATTATCTCTGTCTAAATTCCTTTTACTTAATTTCTATGATCCCTCCTGCCTTAAAGCACTCCCCACCCAATCTCCCCTTCCTGGATTCGGTGGGTACTCCAGTTTAAACAAACAAAACTAAGGATTCAAATATAGGTTCCACATAGGAGAGGAAATTTATCCTTCTGGGTATGAGTTAACTTAGTATAATTTTTCAAGTTCCATCCATTTACATGCACAGTTCATAATTTCATTTTTCCTTACAGCTGAATAAAAACCCATTGCATATATGTACTATATTTTCATTGGCCATTCATCAGTTGTTGGACATCTATGCTGCTACCATTCCATAGATATTGTAAACAGAGTAGCAGTGAATATGGATGTGCAAGTATCTCCATAGTAATACACAAAGGTCTTTGGGTATATGGCCAGGAATTATAGTATAACTGGGTCATCTGGTAGTTTTATTTCTAGTTTTAAAAATATTTTATTATTTTTATTTTATGTTTATGAATATATTGCCTGGATATATGTAAGTGCACCCGTGTTGGTGCTGTGCTTACCCATTGGAAGAGAGTGTCAGACCATTTGGAACCAGAGCTATGGCTGGTTGGTTGTTAGCCACCATATGGATGCTGGGAATTGAATCTGGGTCAGCTGCAAGAGCAGCCAGTGCTCTTAACCACTGAGCCATCTCTCTTGCCCCCTATTTCTATTTTTTTTTTTTTTGGAAAACCTCTAAACTTATTTCCAAAGTGGTTTTACTATGCATTCTTATTAATAGTATATAAAAGTTCCTCTTCTCCACATCCATGGTAACATTTGTATTTGTTATTCTTGATGATGACAATTCAGGGAGGGTAAATTTGTATCTTAAAGTAGTTTTAATCTGCATTTCTCTGATGAATAAGGATGTTGAACAATATCTAAAGTGTTAACTAGCCATTTCTGTTTCTTCTTTTGGGAACTCCAGTTAGTTCTATAACCTTTTTTTTTTTTGGTCTTTTCTTTTTGAGACAGGGTCTCCCTGTAGCTCCAGCTGGCCTGGAACTCTCTATGTAGATTGGGCTGGCTTTGAACTCCCAGAGATCCATCTGCCTCTGGCTCCAGTGTTTTGGGATTAAAGGTGTGGACCACCATGCCCGGCTATAATTAATTTTTTAATTGGGCTGTTTACATTTTTGTTGTTAAGGTTTTTGAGTTCCTTATAGATTCCAGATATTAATCTGTCAGATGTACAGTTGGCAAATGTTTTCTCCCAATTTAAGGGATCTCATTTTACTCACCCAATGTTTTACCTTTACTGTATGGATGCTTTTCAAGTTTCATAAGATCTCATGTGTAGATTGCAGGTCTTATTTATGATGCTGCCACAGTGCTTGCTATTCAGAAGCTCTGTACCTTCTCTTACATTTTGAAATATACTTCCTACATTTTCCTCTAGTAATTTCAATGAATAAAAATTATATTGAAGCCCTTGATCCATTTGGAGTTGAATTTTATTCAAGGAGAAGCAAGTCAGTAAGCAGCATTCCATGGTCCTGTCTTGACTTCCCTCAGTGTACTGTAAGTGGAAATAAACTCTTTCTTCCCCAAGATGCTTTTTGGTCATGGTGTTTATCATAGTAACAGAAAGCAAACTACAAGGAGGTGTGGCTGCATGGACTTGCCTCTATTATATCCTGTCGATCAATGTGTCTGAGCATTAAAAATATTTTTATTAGCATTCATTTAAAAATAACATAATTAAATTGAAAAACTTTGTATAGATTGGAGAATTTGGAAGGGCAATGAATGCCAAATTCACGTTAAAACAACAGTGAAAAGTTTCTCAGTATTTTTGAAGCTTAGTAGTTCAGCTTGGTCAGTAAATAATACCAAAAGTTATACTAGACAAATAAAATTTTGAATTTACATCTTAAAATAAAATTACTTATTTTCAGTTTGAGAATTATATCAGTTTAGTTATTAAATATTAAAAAACATTTAACTTCCCAAACTGTGATTTTTATTGCTATTTGGTGTTTTACATTTCCCATAGGTGACAGGTGAAGGTATACTGGGGCTGCAGAAGAGTGATAGAAAGATGATAGAAAATTTCTTGTTGCTTGAGAATAGGAATGGTCCCACATCAAGGCCTGGACACCCAGGACCATAGCTGTTCATCAAGGAATCAACTGCTTCCTAGAGAATCAGTCTTCACCAGACTAGATTCTTCAAATGACAGAAACTTACCTTGTCCCCAAGATAAGACTGACACAGAGGCAAAGCCACTGACAAGTACAAACTGGGACATGAGGTGTGGGGTGGGACTCAGAGAAGGCTGGAACTGCAGTTCCATGTTGGAAAGTCCTCCATCCTTCAGTCTTCTCCACTATCAGTCCACCACCAAAGAGATGTGGATCAGCTGCTCATAGTTGGAGACCACAGCTCCAGATCCGGTGACCATGGGAACAGACCACAGCTCCAGCTCATGGAGGGGATCACAGCTTGAGATAAAAGGAGGGAACTACAGCTCCATGATCCCAGGAGAGACCAGAGCTCCAGGTTTATGGGAAGTTAACCAGTGTGTCTGTGCCATGGTATTTTCCTGACCATGGCTCTGTAGTATAACTTTAAATCAGGAATGGTTATACATCATGAAGTATTATTTTTGTTTAGGATTGCTTTGGATATCCTTGGTGATTTGTACTTGCATGTAAATTTTAAGATTTTTTTCTATATCTTTAAAGAGTAGTTCTTGCATTGAATTTGTAGATTGCATTTGCTAGGATGACCATCCATTTTCACAAGATTAAGTTTTTTCTTGGCCAAGCATGGACTGTCTTGCTCCTCTAGTGTGTCCCTCAATTTGTTTCTTCAGTGTCTCAAAATTTCCATTGAATTTTTTTTGTTTCCTTGGTTGGGTTTAGTCCTATGTATGACCTATCAAAACTTAAATAAGATGAAATCAATAATTTTTTTGGTCTTTTTGAGACAGGGTCTCCCTTTAGTCCCAGCTGGCCTGGAGCTCACTATGTAGACCAAGTGGGCCTTGAATTCACAGAGATCTGCCTGCCCCTGCCTCCTGAGTGCTAGGATTAGAGGCGTGCACCACCATACCCAGTGAAATCAATAATTTAAACAGATCTGTAACCAGAAATTAGATTGAAGCAATAATTAACAGTCTCCCAAATGAAAAAGCCCAAGGCCATGTTAGTTTACTGAAGAATTCTACTAGAATTCTACTTGACCTTCAAAGAAGAGCTAACATGAACTCATTCCAATTTATTCATAAAACACAAACTGAGGTAGAGGCAGGCAGATCTTTGTGAGTTCAAGGCCAGCCTGGTCTACAGAATGAGTTCTAGGTCAGCTGGGGCTACAGGGAGACCCTGTCTCGAAAAGACCAAAAAAAAAAAAAATTAGAAATTAATTCATTTCTTTTAGAATTTTCTAGGTAAATGGAATAAAGTTTCTTTAGGTATGTGTTTGTGGTTTTCTGAATTTCATTGATATTTGTTGTAAATATCCTTTTTCATCTATAATTTTATTAACATTAATTTTCCTTTTTTCTGGCTAACTTGACTAAAGGTTTGTCAGTTTTGTTAGTCTTTTCAAAGAACCAACTCTTTATTTCATTGAATCTTTCTTTGCATTTTAAACAAATTTCTATTTCATTAATGTCTGTCCTGATCATAATTGTTTCTCCCTGACTACTGATTTATTATTTTTACAAGGCCCTAAGGTAAATCTTGATGTATTTGAGATCACTCTTTATTTTTTATTTTTTTTAAATTTATTTTATTTTTTATTTTTTAAAATTTTATTTATTTTTATGTGTATGAATGTACTGTCTGGATGTAGGTTTGTGCACCCGTGTTGTGCAATGCTACAGAGGTCAGAAGAGGATTCTCAGATTCTCCTGGAACTGGAGTTAAAGACGGTTCTCAGCCACCATGTGGGTGCTGGGGATCGAACCTGGGTCCTCTGCAAGAGCAGTTGGTGCTCTTAACCGCTAGGCCACCTCTCCAGCCCCAAGAGATTGCTCTTTTTGATGTGGGCAGTTAGTGCTGTAAACTTTCCTCTTAAGACTGCTTTCACTGGTTGGACTTAATTAGCAATGTTCAGTTTTTCACAAAGATAAGGAATACCACATCAAATTTATTGATGATTGGTTTTATACTTAGATTTGTACAATTGGTTATATGCATATGCTTACACACTGGGGGATAATTTTCTTCACTGCCTCATAAACAAGCAAAAGACTCACCCATGTTTTAATTTGTGTTCATTGGCCTGTTACAGGTGGTGGCTAAAGATAAGGAAGCAACTGTCTATATTATTCTTCACTCTGCCAATTTTATTGGACTGTCCTATATCAAAAGGTGCTGCCTTTTACTACTGAACGGCATTTTAATGTGGTTTACATATATTATGAAAGGATAGCTAACACTTCTAAAAATTTTTTTTTATTTTTACCTCCTGCGGCTTCTTGTGTGGGTTTATCTTTCTTTTCATTTCAAAATATTCCTACCAGTTTTACTTGTAGATGTTAAGTGGTTCTACATTCTTTTAGTTTATTTTTATTATGGAAAGTTTTATCCCCCCCCCCCATTTTAGTAGATAGTTTTGCTGGTTATAATTGTCTGTGTTGGTAGTTGTGAACCTTTGGAACTTGGAATACATCTTTCCAAGCATCTCTGGCTTTTAAAAGCTTCCTTCAAATAACTAAATGTTATTCTGAACAGCTGGTTTTTATATGCGATTTGGCCTTTATCCCTTACAGCTTTCATTGTCCCTTCTTTAGTCTGTTTCTTGTGATTTAGATCTGATATATCATGGGGAGTTTTTTTTCTGATTCTCTCTATTTGGTGATCTATATATCTCTTGTATGTGAATAGGCATCCTTTATCTAGATATGGAAATTTTTCTTCTAAATATATATTAAAATTATTTACTATGCCTTTGATTAGAATTTTTGTGTCCAATATTTGTTGATTTGGTATTTTTATGGTATTCCCCTGTTAATGTTATGTTTAAAAATTATCTTCTTTTATTGAATATCTAATTTCTTTTTTTTGATTTTTTAAATTAATTTTATTTATTTCTGTATGTGTATGAATGTACTGTCTGCATGCAAGTCTGTGCACCCGTGTTGTGCAATGCCTTGGAGGTCAGAAGAGGGTGTTGGATTCCCCTGGAACTGGAGTTCTCCTGGAATTGGAGTTTCAGACTGCTCTCGGCCACCATGTGGGTGCTGGGGATCGAACCCAGGTCCTCTGCAAGAGCGTCGGCGCTCCTAACCGCTAGGCCATCTCTCCAGCCCCGAATATCTAATTTCTTTATCTGTCTTCAAGCCCTTAAATTCTTTTGGCGAGTGTTTGCACTGAGATTTTTACTAGACTTTCTGATTTTTCCATTTCCTGGTTTATTTGTTTGACTTTTCTTCAATACTTCAATCTCTTCATTGGATTTGAATTTCACTTCCTGAATTGTCCTTATTAATTCACTCATCCCTTTCTTTGTGTTTTCTAGGCGTTTAACTGTTTATTAGTAACTTCTCTAAATTCATTTAGATGTTTCTTTGTACCTTTGAATTCTTTGAACTTGTCATGTTTATGATTGTACTTCTGACTTTGTCTATCAAATTTCATCTAAGTTGTTCTCCTGGAAGACCTTTACCAAGTCATGATTGGTGAATTTCGTATTGTTTTTGATTTTCTGATGGAACCTGGCAATCTGAAGTCAGGATGTTGGTTGTCTTTTTTTGTAAATTTTTAGCCAACTGGACCAGAATACCACATTGGTCAGTGGGCTAGGCTATTTTGGGGAATCTCAAGAGGGTTTAACCAAGGAGACTGGGTTTCTTACCAGGTCCACAGCTGCAGTGACCACATAGAGTGGCTGAAACTCTAGGGCCAAGTGCAAAAATGGACAGGGCAGCTGACAGGGGCAGGATCTCTTGCCATACTGATGCCCTTTATAAAAAAGAACTCATTGATGGGACTGTGCATGCTATGCAGCTATCCTATCTCTTCAGTTCCTTTATTCAGGAACAATTTGTTAGTGTTCTGTGACTCCCATGCTGAAATTTAACACTGATAGAAGTGACACCATGTTCTCACTGAATTTTATTAGGTGGCAAGTGGGTTGATTCATCTGATTACTGGTGATCACAGCCATGATTAAGCTGGTAGCCATCAGGCTTTCCACTCCTTATCCCTTCATAATAAGTATTTTTGTAAGGTGCATTTCTCATTAAGCTTTACCCAAGTAGCTTTAGCAACTATTAATGTTTCATGGCAAAATTCATATTTTAAGCATGTTAATTAGTGATTTTGTCATTGATTTATCCTATGTACTTTTATTCACTAGAAGGGGAATCTCTTCTATATACTTACATATTCATTTAGTAATTTATATCAGTAGAAACTGATAAATTCAGATTGTAGGTTATTGTTCTAATGATTAGTTTGGTACTTAAGCTGTCTAAAATTTGACTAGGCTAGAAGTCTTCTTATATTAAGATCAATGAAAACTCCCACCATTTCTGAGTACTTTTTTGAAATTTATAATGTATTTCATACCTAATTTTCAGTTAGTCTTAATCACCATTATACCTGCTTCTCCCTTGGCCCCCCGCCCCACCATGCTGGAGTCATTCCTGCTAGAGTCCATTGTGCCGGCTCGCTCCCCAGTGCCAGCTCCTCCCCTGAGCTCTAGTCAGCCTATCCAGAGTCTCCTTTCTAAAAAAGGCCAGATCTTCCTCACCTGACCACCATCTGCTGCCAATATTTCCTCAGCTAAGGTTGGGCTCTGCTACCCATTTTTACAGTTCTGTACTGGGTTTTCGTCCCTCTGAGCTTGCATGGGTCTTATACATGCTGATACCAATGGTGTAGGTTCAAATGAACCGGGTCCCAGGAGCCTGTAGGATTCACTTACATTTCTGAGAACTTTTGTAACTTTGTGTCCCCAATGCACTGTGTGTTCAAATTATGCTTCCCTTGTGTCAGCCCTGCTGGCACCATTTCCCCAAGAAGCATGTTTATTTTTAGTGTAGAGTGTTTATGCTGCTGGATTTTTTTATGGTAAAAATCTGGGACCCAGTAGCTCCAATAGGTTACACTGAACTATTCTTTCACCCACTATGCCAATTAGAGACAAGTAGTAATGAAAAAAGGAGGAAACGTATTCAATATGGCCGCTTTGGGTAGAATGAATAAAGAGATCCAGTGATCCCTAAGTCTGTCTTCTGAGATACTGATATGAGGTTTAGATTTAAGCAGGAGGCATGAGGTATGTGCTATGAAGCAGTTTTAGTCAGAGGGTGGTCCCGCCTACCACTAACCCATCCTTGTCTCAGCTCCTGTCTGGTCTGTCCTTCAAGGTGATTCTGTAAGTTGTCAAATATTTTGCAGTCTCCCAATGTTTTCTTCTATCATTTTCAGAGTTTTGAGTTTCACATTGAGGTCTTTGATCCATTTGGAGGTTTTTTTTTTTTTTTGTACATGGTGAGAGGTAGGGGTTTAGTTTTATTCTTCTACAAGTGGTGGTGATCCAGTTATGCCAACACCATTTGCTGAAGATGCTGTCTTTCCTCCATTGAGTCTTCTTGGCCCCTTTGTTGAATATGAGTTGGCTGAAATTTGATGTGCTCAGATTTGGATTTTCAATTTTGTTCAATTGATCTATAAGCCTGTTTTTGTGCCAATATCAGGCTGTTTTTATGACTATAGCCCTGTAATATAGTTTGAAGTCTGGTATGGCAATACCCCCATATTAATTTTTTGCTCAGGGTTGCTTTGGTTATATGGGGTCTTTTGTTTCTCCATATGAACTTTAGGATGTTTTCTTCTAGGTCTGTGAAGAAGCTTGTGGAGATTCTAATTAGGATTGCATTGAATCTTTATATTACCTTGGGTAGGATGGTCATTTTTAATATATTGATTCTTCTAATCCATGAGCATGGGAAGTTTTTCCATCTTCTAGTATCTTCCTCAATCTCCTTCTTGAGGGATTTAAATTTTTCTTTGTAGAGATTTTTGGTGTGTTTGTCAGGTTTGTTTCTAGATAACTTATTTTTTTGAGGCTATTGTGAGTGGGAAAGTCTCTTTGTATTCCTTCTCCAATTGCTTGTTATTGGCATGAAGAAAGGCTACCGATTTTCCTAAGTTAATTTTGTATCCCACCACTTTTCTGAAGCTGTTGATGATTTCTAGAAGTTTCTGGTGGAGTTTTTGGTGCCCCTTAGCTAAACTATGATTTGTGGATGCTAGCACCAAATCCATAGTTGAAAGTCAATCTGAGAAAAGTTAATGTTATATTTCTTTTTATTTGAAGGCAACTATGCTGTTATAATGTGAATTCCTTAACAAGGTCTAGAATTAACTGACCACTTATTTTCAGACTTTGTAATTGTGGTATATGTATGGAGGGTATGTATTAATATATTAGAGTAATATAAAATTAAAGGGAAAAATGTGAACTCCTGAACATATTTTTGAATTAGCATACAGTTTATTTTCAAAGGTCATAATTTTGGTATATATGTGATGTATATATGGGCATATTTTGGAGCAATACAAATGGGAGGAAACAACAACGACAAAAAGACTGGATCAAAGAACTGACTGAAACAGTTAACCTCTGTCCAAACAATAAACCTCTGCAGAGAAAAACTTTAAAAAGACTGAGAAAAAGATGTAAGACATATATGGCAGAATGCATGAACTGGGGTGGTGTGGGGGGCATGGAAAAGGGAATGCATTTAAATTGCACTGAGAAATGATGTATGAACACACAAAACACCAATAAAAACATTTTATTTAAAAAATTGTTTGAAGACTTCCTGGGAGGCAAGTTCATTCTCTGGCTCATACTCTGGCCTTTCTCCTTTTCCTGCCATGGGATTCCTGTGGAAATTTGAATTTTCTTTGGTCTATTTTTTCAATATGTGATAAAGCACCTCAAGATTGCCCATAGCCATGCCATACTATGTGCCTCAGCTGAGCCCAGCAGTTAAAACTTAACTCACAGAATGTGACTAAAAAAATGTTTAAGATTTAGTTGAACTGGGACAGGAATGTTGAGGACAGGTCAGCATGTACCTGGTTGCTTAGAAACTGTCATCTAAAATATACCATCTGTTGGTCCTTTAAACACTCTTGGCCGCAATCCATGAGATCTTCTTCCTCCCTGGAACCAGGCTCGCAGCTTTGCAAGGCTGCAAGCCTGGGAATTGTCCCCCGCCAGTAGGCTAACAATTCCGGGGTTAAGCACTGGCAAGGAGAAGAAGGGAATCATGAGAAGTCACCCAGAGAGCAATGGAAAACGGACTCAGAGAGAGGCTTGGAGGAAAGACGCAACTTTAAAGTTGTAACTCAAAGCTTTTATACAAACACTTGCATGGGCTGGGACACACACACAATTGGGGGCTGGGGCAGGCAATTGGGACAAGGGAACCCCAGGCTATATTGCAGATCAAAGCTTTTCCCCAAAGGCTCAAAGACAGCCCAGGCCTCACAGGTCTGTGAAGATAACAGCAGGAGTCAAGGCTTGGGGGCCTTGTTTGTTGACTCTTTTTAAGCGCTTCTGCCAAGAGAATGCCTACAAGAAACTAACTCAGAATGAGTTAATGCATGGCTTCTGTACTTTATGCTTGGCTTGCTTTTAGAGAATAAGAATTGTTAGAAGGGCTTACCATCCCTAAACTTGAAAATAAACTAAGCCAGGCATGGTGGTGCATGTCTTTAATCCTAGCACTTGGGAGGCAGAGGCAGGCAGATCTTTGTGAGTTTAAGGTGAGCCTGGTCTACAGAGTAGGTTCCAGGACAGCTGGGGCTACAAGGAGACCCTGTCTGAAAAAGACAACAACAACAACAACAAAAAACCTTTCCATCCCTGGACATGGTTTTTCCTATAAAAACACCTCCCAATTGGACTGAGAGGGTGTGTAGTACCCTCTATCAGCCTTATTTTGTGTCTGAGTGGTCTTCTCTGTTGAAACTACCCTATAACAAATAGTCAGCTCAAGGGAGTATACAATGGTGTCTCTTTAGAACAGCTCCTCTCCTGCAAGGTTGGTTATAAGTTATTTACAAAATTAGAGACAAGTCTTGGATCTAATTATTGCTATTTCTCCTAGACAGCTATCTATCTATGTATCTATGTATCTCTGTATCTATCATCTATCTATCTATCTATCTATCTATCTATCTATCTATCTATCTATCATCTATCTATATCTATCATCTTCTATTTCATTCTTTCTTTATGTCTACCATCTTTTTATCCTTTATCCCCATATTTACTTATAAATCTGTCTGTATTAACTAACATGAATGAATTTCACTGATACCTGTAATCCCAAACTTTTTATGTTTGCCACTCCATTAGCATGGATCTTGGCTACCATTGCGTCATCAGTGTTAGCTTTCAAATATCCCAATTTTCATTGCACTTATGAGCTATGTTCCTTGGCCCTGAGGAGTCACCCATGTTGCTCAAGCTTAGCTCATGACTTTTGAACTGAAACAAGCAAACCTATTTCTTTCATTTTTATTTACTAACTATTTTACCATGGGATTCTTGGGGAAATTTGAACTCTTTTTGGTCCATTGTTTCAATATGTGAGTTTGACAGGGACTTTCTAGCCTGGAATTTACTATGTAGACCAGGATGACTTTGATCTCACAAGTGCTGGGGATTAAAGGCATGTGATTCCATGCCCAGCGTACAAGCAAACTTTTTTTTTTTGCTCTTTTTGAGACAGGGTCTCCTGTAGCCCCAGCTGTCCTGGAACTCACTCTGTAGACCAGGCTGACCTTGAACTCACAAAGATTCGCCTGCCTCTGCCTCCCAAGTGCTAGGATTAAAGGAGTGTGCCACCACGCCCATCTCAAACAAACTTTTTAAAAAATTGTCACAAATTTTGAATTCCTAGAATTTCTCTCTATATTTCTTTGATCACTTGAACTTTCATATTTATTGATAAGTTTCTTCTGCTCTACTCTCTCTTTTCAAGTGACCCTGTTAGTTGACCTACTCATTCTGGTTTAACGTGATTCACTTCTATGCATTACTTATCATTTTTTACTATGTAATTTTTCAATGAAGCTTGTTTACCACAGAAGTCCCTGTATTTTGAGTTTGGAATTGTTCCTGAGGAGTCATTCCACAGGAATGATTTTATATTTCCCTCTTCCAAGGATTCCTGAGTTTTATTGGCTTAGAAAAACTAGTCCCCTTTTCTAAGCCTAGGGAACAACCTGCGGAAGAGGGGGCATGGTAGAATGTAAAGTCTCCGATTGGGGTGAATGGTGAAACTACAGCGATGTAGTCTGGACACTCATTTGATCAACTTGATTGAACAAACAACATGTCACTCCGCCCCCCGGATGGTGGGGCTGTGGGGGTTTGGACACAACAGCCTGTAGATTGGTTTTGCACGAAGGATGCTTGTACTCATGGATTATCACTTATAGCTAAAAAAGGAAAAAAAAAAAACAAAAAAACAGAGAAAGATGCAAGACAGTTATGGCAGAATACATGATCTGGGATGGGGTGGGGGTGGGGGGGAAGGGAAAGGGAAAAATGCCTGATCTGAATTGGAAAATGATGTACAAAATGCACAAAGCATCAATAAAAAAAAAAAAGAAAAAAGAAAAACTTTTTTAGTCCAGCATTTTCCCATGTTAGAGTTTCTCCACCCTTAGAAAAGATCCCAATATTAAGTTTTGGTACAAGTGATTGAATTTCAATCTCAACCCTGTGTTCACAACCAACTTCCTGTAGTATTCCTAGGCTGCCTGGCACAGCTGATGAATAGAATAGAAAGATAGCATAGATTGTATAGATTGTATAAATCACTGTTTATTTTAGTTTATTCAGTTTATTTCTGACTTTCCTAGATGTGACTTCTCCCCATCTTCTAACTTTTGTTAAATTCCAGCTTGTGGGGCTGGAGATGACTCAGCGGTTAAGAGCACATACTGCTCTTGCAGAGGTCCTGGGTTCGATTCCCAACACCCACATGGTGGCTAAGAACTGTCTTTAACTCCAGTTCCAGGGGAATCCGATACCCTCTTCTGACCTCCATGGCATTGCACTACATGGGTGCACGAACCTACATGCAGACAGTGCACTCAATACACATAAAAAAATAAAAAAATAAAAACTATTAAAAAAATTCCAGCTTGTACCCCTTCAGCCTGTGTTGAGTCTAACACCTTCATAAAAATGAAAATTTCCTCCTTCTTTATTCTGAAAACTTTTAGATTTCTCTATGTTCTCACATCTGAGAACTTCTCTTACTTGTTTTGAATTTGGCTATAAAAGTTTTTTTATTTTTAGTTTTTTAAAATTATATTTCAGTGAACATACTAATGTTTTAGCCAGGGAAGTTTGTGTTGTTCCCAGTAATGAAATGTTGGTGACTTAAGTGTTTTAATAACAGTTGAATGTTGAGTTAAATTATCATGTAGCTTAAGGTGAAATGACTCATAACTATTATAGAAAGTATGATTGAAATATAATAAAGTAGGTGGGAAATGCTTATAATATAACATTGGGTTAGGAGGCAGAAAACACAACTGTAGGATGTCGTGTGAATAAACCAAAAATGTACAAAGAAAAAAAAATCAGAGAACTTGCTAGAATATTGTCAGTGCTTCTTGTTGGTTTGTTAACTACATTTAAAAGTTAATTCACTTTTTGTAGAGCTAAAAGAAAGTAAACTTTCCAAAATTCCTATATTATAAAATCCACAAATAATAATGATATCAATGATAGTCTAAAACTCTAGGGGCCAAGGATAACCAAGAAGTTAAAATTGTTTAAAGAACAACTAATCTTATTTTTTCAACTTTTTTCAGTTTGGTATTGAATTTTTGCCAATTCCAGATAATCTAATTTGATTATGTTTAGGCATACTCCCATGTCTACATTCCCCCTAGTACTAATCCTCCAAACCAATTTCTTATACTCTGATATATATATATATATATATATATATATATATATATATATATATATATTCATTGAGATTATTGCTGTTAAGTCAGATTTGTGTCCCCAAAGCCATGCTGCAGTGGTTCATTCACTGGAGCTGGGTTCACATATCTAGTGACACTCTTTAAAGAAAACCTATTCTCGCTCTCCCAGGAGCTATGGCTTGCCAATAGTTCTTCAACTAGAGTTGGGGCTTCTTGCATACTTCCCTAGTTCTGTGCTGGGGTTTTGACTGGCCTGAGCTTTCATGTCTTGTGTATGGCTGTCACCAGTGCTCTGAGTTCCTATGAATAACTGCCAAGCTGTCTGGAAAACTCTGGTTCTTTGTGGTCATCTACTACCCCTGACCATCATAATCTTTAAACCTTCTATTCTGTGATGGTCCCTGAACCTTAGGTGGCAGAGGTTTTATACCAGTTTTCATTCCAGGATAAACAGACTGCAATCTCTTATTCTCTGCATGTTGACCAATTGTGGGTCTCTGGATTAATCACCATCTGCTACATAAGGAAGTGTCTTTGACAAGAACTGAGAGGTGCATTAAGCCATGGGTATAAGTCATTAGAAATCAGTTTAATACTATGTCTATTTAACAGAATAATAGTAGTAATCTCTCTCATTCCTGTAACCTGTCTAGCTGCAGGTTTCTAGGCCTGATATCAGTGTCAGGTATGGACTCTGTCTTATGAAGTGAACCTTACGTCCAATCAGAAAGTGGCTGGTTACTCCCATAACATTCAAGTCACTACTGTTCTAGTGAGTATGTCTTGCCAGGCCAGTTGCTGAGCTCACAGGATGCACAACAGGGAAAGGTAGATGATTATTTTTCTCTTTAGGTAGCATACACAGCACCTCCCAGTGCTATGAAAGCTTGTGAGTAGAGGTGATGACTTGATTACAGTACCAAATGATCCATTTGGAACTGAGTTTGTGCACATTGAGACATAGAGATCTAGTTTCATCCCTTCTATCCAGTTTGACTAGCACCATTTGTTGAACATGCTGTCTTTCCCCCAGTGTGTGTGACTGAAGGGGCAGTGATTTCTGGAGGAGACATATTGTCTTTGTTCTTCATGTTTCTCTTTTCTTCTATGAGACATAAGCATCTGGGCTTGTGTTGGTTGTGGTATTTCTTGGCATGGGTAGATGATCTCATCTTTTTTGAGACTTTATTCTTTGTTTGCTGTCTCCCATTGTGTGCTTTAGTGTCATATAACTCATTTGGGTTGAGGGAGCCTCAACTGGGGAATTGACTCCATTGGACTGGCCTGTGGCCATGTTTGTGGGGTATTTTCTTGATTGTTAAGGGATGTGGGAGGGCCCAGACCACTGTGGGCAATGCCACCCTTGGGCAGGTTGTTGTGTATTATATAATAAAGCAGGCTGAGCACTGGGCAGGGGAGCAAGCCAGTAAGCAGAGTTCCTCCATGACCTGTGCTTCAGCTCCTGCCTATAGGTTCCTGCCCTGAGCTCCTGCCTTGGGCTCCCTGAGTGATGAACTGTGACCTGGGAACTATAAGATGAATAAACCCTTTCCTCACCAAGTTGGTATTGATCAGAGTGTTTTATCACAGCAATTGAAGAGAAACTAGAACATCAAGTTGTCAGGTTATGAACCAGCTGCATTTTGCTTGGTATTCAGTCTTGGGCCACTTTGTGTTGTTGTGGGAATGGGGTTTAAGAAGTGGTTTCAGCCAGGCGTGGTGGCACATGTGTTTAATCCCAGCACTCAGGAGGCAGAGACAGACAGATCTCTGTGAGTTCAAGGCCAGCTTGGTCTACAGAGTGAGCTCCAGGCCAGCTGGGACTAAAGGGAGACCCCTCAAAAAGACCAAGAAAAAAAAAGTGGGAAGTGCTCTCAGTTCAGTGGCTGACCTGGGGGAGTTCCTAGGGTTAGGGAATGCAGGAATCCAAGTGACCAAGCAGGCTTGAGAGCTGAGACAGTTGAGAAGGTGGGTGAAGTGGAGCCTTGGGTTAGGTAAACTCACAGAACTGAGGCATGCTGGATCTGAGTGACCTGAGTAGCCCTGAAAGCTAAGATGTCAGGTGATAGGCTGTCTCGGGATAGGGAACAGGTTGGACTTGGAGAACTCATGGGTATGGGATGTGCACAAATTGGAGTAACCTGAGAAGCTCTGCAAGCTGAGATTGAAAATGCACAAAGGTTTTTGGATAAGGAAGGAACTCACTGGGCTTGCTGGGAGAGCTCTCAGGTCTGAGGAATCCAAGCAGCCAGAGCAGGCCTGAGAGCAGGGGTGCTAGGGGAGGCTTGCAGGACAGGGGGCCACCAGGATCTGAGTTACCAAGGAGGCCTGAAAACTGAGATTGTGTGTGGTGAGGTCTCTCAATAAGGATCTGTGTTCTTTCAGTTTTGATGCTGTTTTCAAAAATAAAGAACAAAAGATGTGCAGTGTTTTCAAGAACTATAACTCTATATGTCCTACATTGGCAAGATTTTAAAAGCAAAAATAGTTTCTAAGATGTTGAACTGTAAGCTTTTCCTCTGTTCTTAGAGGTGACTCAAATATTTTGATAATGGAGATGATCGGGATTTTAATGCTTGACTTTGAAAATTAATAGAAATCAAGTCCAAATAAATTCTATGTAACTCAAGTGGTATTTTATTTCTTTTGTGCCCCAATAACTATTTATTATTCTTTTTTTATTTTTGGTCTTTTTGAGAAATGGTCCCCCTTTAGTCCCTGGAGCTCACTATGTAAACCAGGCTGGACTTGAACTCATAGAGATCCATCTGCTTCTGAGTCCTGAGTGCTGGGATTAAAGATGTGCACCACCACGCCCAGCTCTGATTATTCTTATTTAAAGAAGAAAACTAATTATCAATATCTGGACTAACATATATTTGTATTTAATTGAATTTTTATAGTAACCAATAAGAAAAAAGTATATTTTAAATTCAGTTTCTATGTTGGACTTGGTGGTGCATTTCTGTAATCCCAGCTTCCCTTGGAGGTATAGAAAAGAGGGTGGCAAGTTCAAGGCTTGCCTGGGCTATGGGGCAAGTTCAAGGGTAACCTGGGAAACTTAGGGAGACCTTACTTCAAAATGAAAAATGCAGGGAGGCTTGGCATATAACTCATTGGTAGAGCACTTTCCTAGTTTTTATAAGCTCTGGGTTCATGTTTTCCTTAAGGAAAACATGACATCTTTTAGGAAAAAAATCCTACAATTCAAGTGATATGTGTATATATGTATGTATGTATATATATTTATGTACATATATATATCTATAACTATGTATATATATGTATAAATACTGTAGCAATACAAGTTGGAGAGAACAACAAAAGAACTGAAAAAAACTCTGGAAAGACTCAGAAAAAGATACAGGATGTGTATGGCAGAGTGCAGGGACTCGAGTGGGGTGGAGGGCATGGAAAGGGAAGCGATTCTAGATTTGATTGAGAAATGATGTATTACCTATGGAAAATGTTTAATAATAAAAATTATTTATATTTAAAAAAAGAACTGGGTTCATTCCCTAGTATCCCCTTCCCCACCAAAAAATCAGTATAATTCAAAGTTTAAGACTTATGTGTAGTTAGTGATTTAATCTTAGAGAACCCTGAAGACATGGAGGGAAAGCAATTTGAGTTGTCCCACTTTATGAAAAAATCCCATGTATTTACTTTTGGTGTGGGTGGTGTATGTGTGTGTGGTGTTTGCTCATATCTATGTGCAAGTGTGCACCTGGGCATGCCTGCATGGAGGCCAAAGGAGAATATCTGGTTTCTGTAAAAATTATTATTATTATTATTATTATTATTATTATTATTTTACCAAATTCTCACATGAACTTTAGCTCTCAATGAAGCTCCCTCTTCCAATAGAGGGCAATGAACACAAAAGGCCACAAATGGCCAAAGCTTAGGGAATAAGAGTCTGTATACAGTGTGGGTCCTTGGACAAGACTCCTGAGTTAGACTCTACCTACCAAAGGCTCAGGGACCATTGCAGAAGAGTGGGTGGAAAGACTGTAAGAGCCAGGAGTGCAGGTGCATGACCATATGGAGATAAAGTCTTACAGGCTCCTGAGACCTTGCTCATTTGAACTTATAGCAGTGGTGACAGCATGCACAAGGCCCATGCAAACTCAAGCAGACAAAAACTCAGAACTGTGGAAATGGGCAGCAGATCCCACTCTTAGCCAAAGAACTATTGAGCAGCTGATTACTGCTGGGTGAGGAAGAGTTGATCCTCTTTAAGTGAGTGATTCTGCATAGGCTGACTAGACCCCAGTGGATGACTGTGCACAGAGGGACATCTGAGAATACTAACTTGACTCAATAAGTCTTAACATAAATGACAGGATACATGAAATCTGATGGTGGGGCTATGGGAGGGTGCGGATGAAGGGGAGTAAAGATGATCAAGATGCTTTGCATAAAATACACAAAAATTCAATAAAAATGGTCTTACTGAGCCTGGAGAGTTGGCTCAGTGATTAAGAGCACTGGCTGCTCTTGAACAGGACCCTGGTTTAGTTTCTAGCACCCACATAGTGACTAACAGCTGTATGAACCTCCAGTTCCAGGGGATCCGACACCCTCTTCTGACATCCTTGGGTATTTCATGACACAGGTGTACTTACATGCAGGTTATACACTCATACACATAAAGTAAAAATACTACATGAAATATTTTTTGAAAATGGTCCTATATCTCATATGTCTGCTCAGTGCTTATGGCCTCTAATTGAATGACTGTGGATTTCTGGGATGGTGATTGTGGATGAATTGTTCTGAATGATTACAGGAAAATATTGCAAGCTAAATATTGAGATCTCGAAGAAATCTACTTAATGTGTATAAACATGCAGACACATTAAATGGTAGTTTATAAACTTCTTATTTCCTGATCTCCTCCTCACCTCTTTTTTCCTCGCTTTTCTTTCCTTATCTTTATTAATTCAGTTTTTGAGAAACTAAAGCTTCAAAGAAGTCATCATTGATTTTGTGAAACTTTTCCTCACTGGAGTTATTTTTTTTAATAAGGAGAGAAATGATCTGTGTATCTCTCAGGAGACTATAATTTCAAAACTGTTGTTTTTGAACGGATGTTACTCTTTAATCTGGAATTTGTGTGAAAGGTAAAAATGCTCTTCACAAGGAGGGAAGAAGTAAGTACTTATCGAGGGAGCTTATTTTGTGTTAGAAATTCAAGTTTTACTATATATACATGAGCTGTTGATATTATTACTAATGTGAGTTAAACTCCATGCAAATAACATATTTAAATTTTTGGTTATGTTGCTAAGAAACAACAGATGGAATTGAAGGCCAAGTATGTTCATGAGCTCTATTTTGCTAATGGAACAATCTCTTTCCTTTTTACATATGGTTTTCATTTCTTTCTATATTTGAATGTTCCAGCCCATCAGCCTTTGTATCCCTTAAGACTTTTATCTGAATAAATAAAAAAGAAAATTAGGATAGGTGATTCCAAACATACCTTTGAATAAAGAAGAACCTAATATTTTAGTGAGAGTATTCAAAGGTACCAGATAGTCTAAAATTTTTCCTGTCATGTTTCATACAGAGTGCAATTTGTGCCTTATATTTTCACTGAAACATATACTAAATTTACATTGTTATGAGATACTGCTCAACATTTCAAAAGTTCCAAAAATTATCAAAGAAAGAAAATATAATACTTCATTATCTAGTTTCTTTTACATGTAGCTAGTTGACCAGCACCATTTGTTGAATATGCCATCTTTTCTCCAATGTATACTTTTGGTCTAATTATAAAAAAAAATGAGGTATTGTAGAAGTGTGGCCTAAATATGGGCCCTAACTTTTATTCCATTGATTAATGTGTCTGTTTTTGTTTCAGTACCATGTTGTTTTTGTTGCCATGCATTGTAGTAGCCAGTAGGCTGAGAATTTCGCATGCGCAGAGCTTGTCTCTCATCAACCTAACCTGCCCTAGGCAGGCGAGACCATACAAGCAGCTGAGTTGCAGATCTGGACCAATCACAAGGGGAGAAGAGGAGAGCGGGAATACAAACAGTACACAACCCCTTACCCTGCCCCCAGTAAACGAGTCCGGATGGCTCGCCCTCTGTCTGCGTTCACCCGACTCCCAGGGTCTGTGTCTTGACTCTGCATCTCTCACCCACTTTCCTTCATGGTCAGACCCTGAAATTCCCCAGCATGCCTGGGGGATTGTCTACAATGCATCTATAGTATAACTTGAAATCAGGGACGGTGATGTCTTCGGCCGTTTTCAATGTTAAGGAGTATTTTGCTTATCCCGGGTTTTCGTGTTTTTGTGTCAACTTTAAAATTATTTTCCCAATTTCTATAAAGAATTGTCTTGAAAGTTTTATGGGGATTGAACTGAATCTGTAGGTTGCTTTGGGGGAAGATGGACATTTTCACTGTATCAATCCTGCCAATCCATGAGCATGGGAGGTCTTTTCATCGTCTAGTATCCTCTTCAGCTTCTTTCTTTAGAGTCCCAAAGTTTTCATTGTGTAACCCTTTTACTTCCTTGGTTAGATTTATTTCAAGATTTTTTTTTTTTTTTTTTTTTTTTTTTTTTT